>JAQZBX010000018.1:0-118566 GCA_029593785.1 Cabassous unicinctus
CTTCAAAGCTTTCTCCAACCCCTCTCTCAAGGAGAATTAATTTTGTCCCAGGCTCTCAGCTTATCATACCTGATTTCAATTACTTCTTACAACACCTCCATGTTTTAGTTACAATTATTGCCCTTTAAAAATGGGTCTCTGAGAGTTTAGATGCCCAAGATCAAACAGCTAGTAAATAAATATAATTGAAATTTAATGCCCAATACCCTCTCTTTTTATTTTCTATTTCAAAAACCGTGCTACCCCATATCTATTAATGGGATTTAACTCCCCTTCCTCTCTGTTTCCACCATAACTTCCTTGGTTCAGGTTCTTGTTGTCATTTGCCTAGTTTAATGAAGTGGTCTCCTGCCTGTTCTCTCTACCTTTTATAGTTTTCCTTTCACTCTATCCTCCTTTCTCCTTTTAGAATGACAAAAGTTCATTCTAAAGCAAATCATGTTGCCACCTGAATTCAGATGTGGCTCAATAAATGTAATCTGTGAAAGATTACAAATAACTTTTACCAAAAATGAACAAAAATATTAAAATTTATTGTTAATTGACCAAGAAAAGAAATAAGCTGGAAGAGAGCCAAGGGAATGCCTGTAATGGCATCACTCTTACTTGTATTCGATGGGGCTTTTTTGAATAAAAAAGGACAACAGATTAAACTTTATGTTTGAGAATTGTACATAATGGACAGTTCATAAATTTCCCGACGGCATGTAGTACACAGCCCCACTGAAGTAATGGTGATTGTCATGCTGATTCTGATTCATTGTGGTAGCTACCAGTTGTTTCAGACGAATGAAAATGAGTCACCATCATGTTGGTTATGATAAAGCAATGTTGAAACCCACTGGCCAGTGTTATCTCAGCACAATTATTCCTCTAGCCTCTTTTCTCATTCCTCCCCACCCCCCAGCTTGTGCAACCTGAACTTCACCCTCATTAAGATCATTTACTATCATCTGAATCAGCCAACATTTCACACTGTGCCCCACACGTTATTCTTTCCATCTGAGATACCCTTCTCATAACTCATCTCATCCTGGACAACAACTCCTCAAGAAGTAGATCAAATGTTGCTTCCTCTGAGAACTGGAGGTCCCATAATATTGGGTGTGCCCATAGTATTGTGTGTATATTTGTCTTTGTATTGTAATAATATGCTTATGGATCTCTCTCCCAACTATCTTTAGAAACCCGGGGAAATGAATGATTAATTTGTACTAGAGGATCTTAGAAGGCTCCATGGAGAAAGCAGCATTTTTACTAGTCCGTAAAGGTTAGGGAGGAGCAAAAACAGTGAGGAAATATTATAGGCTGAGAAGCATCATCAAAGCTTAGAGGCATGACTAAATAGAACATGGGAAATAAGGAGCAAACTTCTGTTTCTGAAAACCACTTGCATGCTTTCCTCTTAGGTTTATTTCAATTAAGAATAATGTTAAGATATTTAAAATACAGTGAGTAACCATTGCCTGAAATTTCTTATCCTGTTTTAATTGCTTTTAGTAGTTGTGCGCTATCTGAGCCTTGTCCCATTGGCCACTAAGTATTATTCCAAATGCATAAAAGCTATGTCAGATAACTTCTGCTATTTCTACATCATCCAATTACATGTTATTCTATACTTCTACAGGCACATTTGATTTTGTATAAACTCTGTTCACAGAGAATGATTTTAAAATAATCTCATACTACTTATATTGGTTAGCAAATGAGAAAGTATAATTCCAGGGAGGCAAAGCAATATATTTCAATAAGATTAGCTCATGGAGGCTGTTTAATATTAATACTTGTACAGAACATTAGTTATTATTTGTCTTCTTTCTGTTCTGGTTTATCATTAAGTAGAAGCAAAGTGTGTGATTTACCTAATTACTTATAATCGTTCAGACTTGACATTTCTTTCTGATTTGTATTCCCTGATTCTATATGTGTCTTCTTTTGAATTATAAAACTTACCTTTAAATGTAACCACACTGGTCTTTGGCATAAATTGTCCTAAATTATAAACCATACACATATACAATATATAATATGATTTTGGGCTACAATAAGTAGTTCCTTGGGTAATAAATCGTCAATTCAATTTACTACCTGTCTGCCAACGACTTAAGTAGATTTTCATGTCTTTTTCAGTAAATTGACAATATTCAATAATTACTTTTTAAAATTCTGCAAATTTAATTTCAATTTAATTTTTATATTGGCTTTTATTGAAATATTTTATTTTTCTTAAAAAAATGTTTTTAAGTGTTCTTAACTTTCATTTATATTCTCCTTTTGCAGGTAAAGGAGCAGTCTCAAAGCCTAATGGAGTTTTACCAAACTGAAATCCCTCAGAAGGGGGAGGATGATGCTAAAGCCAAGTATTCATCTGACTTGACTGAGAAGCAGTGGCAGCTATTTTTAAAGAAGAGTTTTTTAACTCAAGACCTAGGGCTTGAGTTCCTTAATTTAATAAATATGGTGAGAATATTAAATAAGTCATACCTTCTGCAAGAATTACTTGTCAAAGTCAAAATCATAAACTCAAATTTTCAACTATCAGCAGTGCCTGCTTAGGAATTTTTTTTTTTTTTTAGCTTCATTCAATCTATAGCAGTTCTAAAGCCCAGCATTTTTGTGCTTGATCTAGACCCTTTGTTAGTATATGATATGAAGGCTATTTTAGCTGTTAAGAAGAAAGAATGCTTACAATCTAAATACATCAATGTTACTATTACAGAGTCCTCAGCAGAATTCCACTCAAAATTTCTGAGTTATGTTGAGAGCATGCAACCGGGTCCTTACAAAATTTCTAGTGACTAAAGACAATGTCCTGGATGATTCTTTGTTTTGAAGAATTTTTTATTATAGCAGATCTTTATATAATGAAGCTCAATTGCATTTGTAAATGTACCCTAAAATTAATTATCCTGAGTTATATCTGTAAAATATCATGGAATTCTTACACCAATCTCTGACCCATATAAAGATCCTTATAGAATTCTTAAGAGATGATACTTCAAGTATCTTCCTAATGAAATGGTTCATTCTATTGTTAGAAAACACCACCTGCTAGAAAACTTAAAAAAAAAAAAAAAAATCAGATCTGGCTCATATCTGATCCTGGCTCTCTATAGCTTCGTTCACAGGGGGGAAAAAAGTATGCATATTTAATTCCTCTTACTCATTAAAGACCTTCAAACATTGAAAACAATTGCTATGTTTAACCTGAGTCTTTTCTGCCATTAAACACATATAAATCCTTGCTACCATTTATGAGGTAGCTTCCTTTCTTTCTCCATCCTGATTCCATCCCCTAGATTCTCTGTGGTTTATCAAAACTATTCATAAAATGTATTTTAAAAATGAAGCACAGTACTTCAGCACAGAGTACAATAAACTGGGCATTATTTTTTACTAATGAGACCTAAGAATATGCTAACTTTTTTTTTTACCGATAATTTCCTTTGCTGGTTCATATTAAGTTTATTTTAAAACTCCCATAACATTTTTATTGCAATTCCTGCCGAGCTTACTCCCTCCCATCTTATATTTGTGTCACCATATTTCCAAACAAATATGGGCCTTTGTATTTTTTCCTGTTTAATTTCATTTTGTTAGTCTTCATCCATGACTCCATCTTGTTAAACTAGTTTTGAACCTGTTATCTTCTGTATTAGCCATCTCTCCTGGGTTTAATTCTATAGATTTGATAATCATGCCTCCTATGGCTGGAATTAGAACTTTAATGAAAGTGTCTAAAGGACAGGTTGATCCCAATCCATTAAGCAATCAATTGACTAACCAGTTTTTTGAACAATTATGTATGCTCCCAGTAATACTTTAATTCAATCACTATTTTATAGTCTTATTCTTAAGTCTATAACGGGGAGATGTTCTCAAATACACTGCTCAAAAGAAGGTATACCTACCTGGTATCCTGTCAATTCAAAAACAGAATTTGTTATAGATCAGGTTAACTCCTAGTGATCAAGGTTTTCTTCCCAAAATGCTCACACACTAATAAATGACTAATTTATTGCACTGGTTTTCAGTGTGAAGCCTACCAATCTGTAAATTGTGTAGCCCATCCTTTTCCCCTTTTGAAAATCAGGGCATTTTCCTTTTTCTAACATTCTGTCCTTTTTTCCTATTTTCTGTGGCCTTTCAAAGATAACTGACTTCTATGATTTTCTCAGGACTGAGATGAGACTAATCTCAGTCTCAGGTTGGAGCATTGAATTCATTTAGAAGGGTCAGGCTCTGTGTCTATCTACCTCTTTATCTACTTTGAGTTACAATTATCTCTTTTTGTTATTTCAAGCTTTGTTGTTTGAAGACCATTCTTGTTGAATCTATATGGAAATATAATATGCATTAATAGTTCTAATTTTTCTAATACCATCCTTTAGCATCAAAGAAAACCAGCTAAGCAATTTACTCACGTTCCTGTTTTATGCAAGTACTTTATTGTAAAAAATAATCAAGTTATCTTTCATAAGGAACATTTGCTGTTTTGATATTATATTAACTTACACATATTTTAAATTTATATTTGGTTCAGTACATCTTTTTCCATGTCTTGATTATGTACTTTTCTAATTTGCTCTCAAATATTTACAAACTACATTTTTGGTTGTCTATCCTTTTTATTACTAAACTTAATTTCAGAAATTTTAATTTTCAGTTCTAAAATTTCCAGTTGGTTCATTTTTATTAGATTCAAATTGTCAGATGAAATTCTCTTTCTCATCCTCTCTTTTCTCCATCTTTCCTGTACTTTTTTTTGAACCATATTAATCGTAGGTATTTTAAAGTGCTATCAACTATCTCTAACACCTGGATCTGGAGCTGTCTCTATTCTCTACTTTTTTCTGTTGGTTTCCAGTCATATGGTCCTGTCTCTTCACAGAACTGGTGAATATTTACTAAATTCCAAGCATTATGCATAAAAATTGTATGGGCTCCAGATGGGTATTTTCTTCTAGAAAGGGTCACCCTTTTTTCCCTAGACAGATGAATTGCTGGGAAATGAACTAATACAACAGGAGCTGTGCAAAGTTGAATATGGAATGTTGTTCTAGTGAGGTTCAGTCTTTCTTTGGGTCACCATAGGCTCTCCAGAAGTTTAAACTTAGATCTTGGTGTGTTTTCTGAGGTCTCTGCCCCTAGATTATATTGGATTATACCTTATGTTACATTTTTATTAATAATTTCTTAATAAGATGTGGAAGCATATACAAAATATGATTTGGGGTGGACTCCTGCTATAATTTTCTAATATCTTTCATAATATATTGAATCTAGTTAATCATAATTATGGACTGTATCATTTTATTACTAACTTCTCAAATTCTGGGGGGAACTTTCATTCAAGACCTGCTAATATTTTTTTTGCAATTACTACTACTTAATAGTATCTCAAATAATATAAAAAACTATAAATATGTGTATTAATGTAATTTAAAATATTTTTTTAAAAAGGTATCACATTATTATATAAACTATCTCATTAATATTTATGATAGTGTCTTCTAACTACAATCTAAAAGGTCCCCTGACTTTTAGTTAACTAGCTGTCATGGTGATTATAGAAATCCATATATTTTGCGTCTTAGAAAATAAAGGATTTATTAGGAAAGGCTGGTCATCAAAGTAAAATCACTGCTTTTCCAAATAAATACTTTTCTACATTTTTGATATTTACACAGAAATATAAAGCACATGATCTTTCTCTTTATCCCTCTTTTCCTTTGCCTCCAAGTGAATATACGCTTGTTCAAAATCTTTGTTTTGAAGGATTTCATATCACTCAGCCAGAACACGTGAAAGCTGAGAAGCAGAGTCTTTGGATTTAGAGTATAGGGGCTTCTGGTGCACAATGACAAAATGAATATAGAGATATATAGATACACATTTCAGTTCTCATAAAAGGAAGTAACTTGAATTGCTCACAAGAGAATTGTGATATATACAACTGGATGGTTTTAATAAATAAACAGAAGTCCAGAAAAATGTGCCTCCTTCGTATTCCCTGATACTGAGATTTTGACACATTCCAGTTGTCTTGTTAAAATAAACAATGTACACATTAAACCTTATGCATTAAAATTTTTTTGTTTCAAAATTCCTTGATCCTGGCATTTATTAAATAACTCCTTCAAACCCTGGGAAATAATCAGACCCTAAGGGAGAACCCAAACACCACTGGGGTCCTGAAGAACTCAAGACTTAACATTCAGCATAAAGTGGCTGAGAAAGCCTAACTGTGCCTCCACACATGGAATTCAGACTTGTCTGAATATCAGAACTGTGTGCATATTCTGCTGTGGCTTTGAGAAAGTGTTTGGCCTCCTAAAAGAGTTGTATGCAAAAATGTTTTATCTCCTGCAAAAGAAAAGTAGTTTTATGGATTATTAATTTAACAGGCAAAAGGGAACGAAATATTCAATGTGAAAAATGAAGTGCGTGTTATGGAGAATGCTATTGAAAACCAGAAGACAGAAAGAGAAGAACTGACCCGCCTTCGGGTGGCGTGGCAACTTAAAGCCACTGAAAGCAAGCCTGTGAAACAGTGGTGGGGAGCATTCAAAGAGCAACTGAAAAAGGTAAGGGAAACCCTGGCTCTGTCTTTTTGGCCACAAATTCACTCCAGGTAGCGAATGTTTTCATGGGGATCGAAAAGTTTGATAACACAAGACATCATTAAAATGGTTGTAACATGTTTGCTGACGATGTCAAAGAAAACATGCACCTAACCAGTCAATGTTTATTTCAGACTACTCACAACTTAAAACTTCTTCAGGAAGCACTTATGCCAGTGTCTGCACTTGATCTTGGTGGGAGCCTCCAGACCATTTTAGATCTGCGAAGAAAATGGAATGAAATGAAACCTCAGTTTCAGGTGAAGAAATAGATTGCTGGACTAGGGAGAGTGGAACACAATTTAAAAACTGTCTGCTGTGGTTTACCTAATTAATTTTAACAGCCTGGTGAATTACTATTTCTCAAACAAAAGTATTGTGTATTCTTTCTGTTCTTTCTGCACCATTCTGTATTTGATGATAGACCAACATTTGGGCTACAAAATACCCTTAGTATACTTTTTATCTTACATTGTTTTAATTTACATCAAATTATTTTCTTGTGTATATATATATATATATACACACATATATACATATATATTAACTCTAATTATTTTCCTGGGGTATATAAGCATATTATTATATAAAATAACTCATTAATATTTATTACAGTGTCTTCTAACTACAATCTAAAACTCCTTTGACTTTTAGTTAACTAACTGCATGGTGATGCGTGTTTTAAATTGGGGCATCTTAGAACAAGGATAAGCAGCCTCTGGCACAGAGGATATGCTGTCCTCAGCCCCTGAAATTACCATTGTGATGGCTCTGTTCCCACCAACATGTAAGGTTCCTATGACCACCCCAGGAATTTTGTTCTGCTCTCCCATTCATCCTCTCAGAGAGTCCCAGTCAGGAGCACAGTGGTATGGGAGATAAAACAATGAGTCATGTCTCTGGGCCCTGACTGCTTGACACATTCCATACCCACCACCTCCTGCCTCTCCAAAACTTGAGACACTGCCAAAAATAGTTGCCAGTCATGTTATCCTCCCGCCTGGATTCTTATTTTTTTGCTGCAAAATTAGGATACCTGTGTTTCTGTCTGTCATTACTTCTTATGTGTTGATCTTAAAGAATCCCTGAATCAGAAGGTTGAAGATTCCTTTAGGGATTACCTAATTGTAGGTCCCTTTAAGATAAAATTGATACAGCATTTTCCAAACCATGCACCATTTGTATCTTACAGTGAACTCTTTCCTCCAGACTTCCAGAAAACATTTTGACTAGCCTACACATGTTCCATTCTGTGATTTACCCTGTGTTGTATGCTTTTATGTTTACTGTGTGTGTGTAGATGTGTGTGTAAAGTCTTCTAAATCGGGGACCATTGCCAAGCATCTTTAGCTTTATCACTGTAATGTGCATATAATAGATGCCCACTTGACTGATTTCATCTTGAAGACCCTCATTAGGTCCCTCTTCTGCAAATTATATACCTTAGTCTAAATCATTTCCATTATTTTTATCTTTGCTACGAGACCCATCCATGAAATTTCAGTACCTCCGCCTTTAATATGTCCACCCTTTGTAAATTCTGCCCCAAGATCTGGAATCCAATAAGGGATATCTGAGCAGTGCTGAGCAAAACGGAAGGCAGTTTATCTCTCCATACATGTGGTGGCTATTTTTGGACTTCAGGATGACTGATTTTAAAGCAGCATATCTACTATGCTGTTCAGCTGATGGTTCATTCTGATCATTCTTTTATCACAGGGGACAAGTAATTCCCCTACTTTATTTTTATATTTGTCTTCTCCTGCTAATCTTACCATACCACCCAATTCTAGTCTGTATTAAATAGCAGAGATGATTATGGGCCTCATAAAATATTCTAAAATGCATTTACCTGCAGAATACTAGAATATTTGGTATGCCTGAGAAACAATACACACATTTCCATTTTACCTCCTAGCTTTGAAATTTGTGCTATGACCATTTTAATAGAACACTTTTTTTTTTTTGCATTGTTCATATATATTTTTTTTTTAATTTCTGAGAGGATAGGAAATGGGATAATGTATCCCTAGCATCCAGCTCAGTGTCTGGAATTTTGAGGGACATGCATAAGTATTTTTTTTTAACAAATGAGAGATTGATTTGTTATTTAGATCTTCATATTGTCAGTTGTAAAGTAAAAAGCTCTCTAAAATCTAGAACTTTTATTGCCTTCAATTTTTTAGCAACTGAATGATGAGGTTCATTATATTATAAAAGTATCAGAAGAGTTACATGGAAAAGGAGCCCCTGTAAAAGAGAAGTCCCAACAACTGAATGACCTTATTCACCTCCACCAAAAACAGAAAGAGAGAATACAAAATTATGATGACATCCTATACAAGGTAGTCCAGTTCCACCAAGTCAAGGAAGAGGTAAGACTTGTAATAAATGTCTGTAAGACCCTGAGCTATCACTATGAAATTTTAGAAATTATTGTCTAATGAAGGCCAAATTGCTTATTCAGATATCAGAAACTTTACACAATCTGGCCCCAAACTTCTCTCTACTCTGCTCCCTTGTATTCTAGCCAAACTGAGCTCTTCTTCATTCCTCAAACAGGGCACACACTCCAAAGCTCAAGCCAGGCCTCTTGGCTGCCCTTACCTCGTGCGTCCATCTCTCTCCGTTCACCTTCTAGACCCTGTACTTTTTCCACTGATCTTACCTCATTTGAAGTGATTCTTCCCTTTTCTAAATTCCTAGAGCTCTTATTGTTTGATCCACACTTTTGGCATTTTCAGTTTCTTGATTCTTAATTAGTTTTTGATAAATATAGCATGTTTTCCCCTAACTCAAGTGTAAGCTCTGTGGGGGGCAGAAACCAAGTTTAATTGCTTTGTCTCTCAAGTTCCTGATACAGTGAGTTTCTCAGTAAATATTTGTTTGTTGGTTGGTTTTCTGAAAAAGTCATAGTTACTAGCCTCTATTAACCAAAAATGGTGGCACATTGATATCCTTTTTAAAAAGTCTGAATTTGCTCAGAACATTAGCCTAGAACTTGCTAAGATCAGTATATGACCGTAGAGAGTGTTTTCTTCTTTAATTAAACTGACAATGTTAGCTCCTCAATTTTACCCTGTTGATTTCCAACATTGTAGCATTTATTTGGTTATGTTACTAATAATCATGGATAGGCTGGGCAGCATTTTGACCAGCCACAAAAATATGCTATAGGAAATAGGCTTTATTTTTTTTTAACTTTTTTTTTTAGGTTTTTGTAGATTTTTTAAAAATATTTTTTTATTACAGAATTCGTGTGTAACTTCTGTAATAAAAAATCATGCACATGTGTGGAATTCCCATATAACACCCCTTCACCAACACACTACACCATTATGGAACATTTGTTACAGATTATTAGATAATATTATCAGACTATTACCACTAACTATGGTCCATAACGTACATTTAGCATATTTTTTCCATACCCCCAATTATTAACACACTACATCTTTGGCATTGATGCAAGAATATTACAGTATTACATACAGTATTCCATAGGTTACATTAATTATATTTTTCCCATGCTTCTTCACAATCCCACCAACTTGCAATAGTGACGTAAATCCATTCTAGTTCACAGAAGGACCTTCTTGCATTTATACTATAACCACAATTCTTATCCACCTCTGGGTTCACTGTTCAGTCCCTGTTATTCTCTAGATTTCTTTCAATGGACATTTACATCCCTAGACTACCCTTTTCAGCCACAATCCCATTTATAAACCAGCTGCTACTCACTCTAATGTGTTACCATCAATTCTGTCCAGGAAATAGGCAGATTTTTAAAAATCTGTCTTTAAGGTGTTTTTAAAAATATGAAGCCCAGTGTAATTGTTAATGTCCTATATTCCAGCTGAGACGTCTTATCACATCAAGAGAGTTGGAGGTTTTTGAATGCCTGGAGGAACTGCGGGATCCTTACGACGCCCAGGCTCGCCTCAGCCGCTCTCAGGAGAAACAGGCACAGGTGAACCACCTCCACGGCCTGGCCGTCTCCCTTGGAGTGGACATCATCTCATCAGTGCAGCGGCCTGTAAGCCACTTTGCTAATTACAGCTGGGACTTGGGCTGTCATAGGAGAGAAACTCAGCGGATTGTCTAGCATAGGTTAACTTAAAAACACACTAGACCATTGAGGTAGTTACTTATGGTTAGTTTCTACCACCACTGACAAAAAAAAAACATTTTGAGGAAGAAATCTGAATCTAAAAGGCTTGTTTCATATATTTGCCCTTATGCTAGTATTAAAACTTTTGTAGAGCTGTGCTATCCAATACAGCAGCCAGCTTTTTAGCACTTGAGTGTGGTGAGGAACTGAACTTTAAATTTTAATTATCTTAAATTTCAAAACTGAAAGTCGATATAGTTATTGGAAAACTTTTAAGTATCTTTGGAATAACTTGGGCATGTGAATCTATACTTTTAAATTGTAAATTTTATGAAATCTGAATACAGATCAAGTATTTCTGATAGAAATTTAGCAAAAGAATTGAGATGTGTTTTAAGTACAAAATACACACCAGATTTCAAAGATTTAGTATAAAAAGAAGGAGAAAATTCTTAATACTTATTAATATTTTTAGATTGGTTACATGTCAAATGATATTTGGATATATTGGGTTAAATAAAATATATTATGAAAATTAATTTCACCTTTCTTTTTTATTTTTTTATTTTTTTTTAATTTTTAAAACTACTTCTCTGGCTCACATCATATTTCCATTTAACAAAGCTACGTTAGCATTTCAGATGTGGAAGTGATCTTAAAGATCATCTAGCCCAGAACCCTCATTTTATGGATGGAGAATCTGAGGCCCAGAGAAGCTGGTTGCCTTATCCATTGTGACAGGGAGACTGCTGAGAAGCCCAGAAAAGAGACACCCAGGCCTCCTGCCCCACCCAGGGCTCTGGGCACTCATCTTTGGATCTGCTTTGGGCCGCTGGACTGACTTCAACAGAGGAGCCTAAAAGAGAAGGACATATTTCCAGATCACATTTTCATAAATAATACACTGGGCTCTCATTTTATTTTCAAAGATTTTATTTTATTTATTTCTCCCCACCCCTTCATTTGCACTTGCTATGTCTGTTCATCTTCTTTGTTTCTTTAGGAGGCACCGGGAACTGAACCCGGGACCTCTGATATGGGAGGGAGGTGCCTAATAGCTTGAGCCACCTCGGTTCCCTGTTTTGTTGTGTCTTTTATTATGTTTTCCTTCTTGTCTCTTGTTGCGTCATCTTGCCATGCCTGCCTGTTGCGCCAACTCGCTGTCTTCTTTAGGAGGCACCAGGAACCAAACCAGGGACATCCCATGTGGTAGGCGGGAGCTCATTCACTTGAGCCACATCCGCTTCCCTGGGGTCAGATTTTTAAGAAATCCTTTTCCATATTCCTAATTTTCAGGGGAAAAAAGATTATTTATTCTCTCTAGTATGTATAACGTTAATAAAATTATAATGGATGATTATTTTATTTTATACTTCATTTTGGATATCCTCTAACTAATGTGGAATGCTATGAACCTACAGGTTTTTTTTTTTATTTAACTAAAAGACATAGAAATACAAAATATCTGTCTCTGTTATAGAACCTATTTTTACTAAGAAAATGCTTTCCTTTTAAAAGTTTGGTTTTATTAGTGAATTTATTTTAAAAGGAAAAAAGAAAGCAAGGAGCCTTGCTTTACACAAATAATGCAAATTGTTCTTCAATCCACATTTGGCCTTGGCCCCAGCAGCCCCTCAGCTCTGAGTAGAGATTGGAGCACTTGCATAATAAACCAGAGGTTAAGCTCAAGTTGACAGGAAAATTATAGTGCAGAAGCTGAATGTTTCTAATGCATATTTTATGCCTTTTGAAGTAAAAATTATACCTTATAATGAATGGTGTCTCTGAGGACTTGGGTGTGATGAGCAAATCATCAAAACTAGAGATTCAAGACTGGAAATGTAATGGTTTGCCTTTCCTATAATGTTGGGTGTCTGCCTTCTTTCTGAAATAATTATATTCACATATGCTTAAGATAAAATAAATCTGGAGCCTATTTTTTTAAAGCATCATTTATGAGTTTCATAATGCAGGTAGATAGCATATTCGTCTCATTGCTGTTTCATTTGTTTCCTTTGTTACTTCCACTTCTCTTTCATTTGTAGAACTGCTCTAATGTTTCTGCAAAGAACCTACAGCAGCAGCTGGACGTCCTTGAGAGGGACAGTGTGAACTGGCGAGCCAAAGCTGAGGAGTACAAGCAGGCCCTGTCCGGCAGCTTGCAGTATTGCACCATGAGAGACGAGATAAATGAGGTGGGAGAGAGGGGGGTGAGAAGGAACACAATAACAAGAGCTGCTCTGAACCTAAAGCAGGTGTCTCAGTCAGTATGTCTCCCCACCCCTCAACACACACCCCATAGATCAGGGGACTTTCTTCTCACTGTGTCCTTTAATCTACTACCAGTGGCCTCAGTGGCTGGGGAAATTTGAGTAAACTGAACATTCCCAAAAGTGTTGAAGTCAGTATGTTATCAATGGATAGGGAAACCTAGAAAGGAAGATTACAGTGGTTTTTTCCCCTCAAGTCCTTATAGCAGCTGTATACTTGTGTGCCTACAGCTTTTTGAGAGCACAGAGGAAAGGGTGGCTCTGTCCCATTGTGGCCAACTCCAGCCTGCCAGGATTCTATTTAGGTACCATTGACTCATGGTGAAGGGGTGCTAAGGGCCAAGGGAGCAGACTCTTTCCTGCAGAGGTTTACAGAGTATTATCGCCAAAGTCAAGTTGCTGGTTTCATGTTTATTCAAACTGAGCCGCTGAGTAACTGGGAAGGCAGCTCTTAAAGAAAAATAAATAACAGGTGAAAGTGGTCGTTCACATCCATACCCTCACACACACATAACTCCACCTCCCTCCATAATTCTAACTGCCATCCCCACCCCCAAACACTTCCTGAACCACAGTCACCACTCTCCCTTAGCTAAGTTCTCCATGCAAAGGCTTACTTGTTCTGGCTTTAAAAAAAATGCAGATCAGGGCAGGGTTCTTGACAGGGAATTGGCAGCAGAACACAAGGGTAACCATAATTCCATATTTATCTCTATTTAGGGCCATATGTTTCTGAGTCCATTAGCCATCAGTCCTCTAGGAAAAGGAGTGGAGGGAAAGGAGGTGATGAACTACTCGATATTTTTGTTTATACCCAGTTTACACAATGTAGGCCTGCAAGTATCAGATATTATCAAACAGCATGAAAGTATGGACTAAAATTTGACTGAGAGTAACTGAACTTTAGTGGTGGACTAACTCTGAAGTGCGCCTTCGGACCACGGAAGGTAGGGGAAGGGAGGATGGCTGGGGGGAAAGTGAAAGGTGGGGGCAGCATGCTAGAGACCACTTGGATCCTGTTCAAGAGGAGGGAAATGGATACAAACATCAAACAACAGTTTTCATTTTGGCGATGAGTTACAAGATTGCAGGAAATCAACTCTGGCAAAGAGACTCATTAACTCATTGGGATCAAACCCGTGGTGCAGCCTGCCCTGTAGGTGGTAGAATGGCTTCTTCGGTTGTTACACTTCCACACTTCCACTGTGTTGTTGATGCAGCTCACACTTCCATCAGTAGTAAGAAGGTGTACGGTCTTGTTAAAGAAAACAATTAGAGAGCAAATATCTTCCCCAGGCCACAAAATCTGGATTCAGCAGGCATGGCACAAGTATTTTACAGTCTGTCTTCAAAGGTATCTTTTCTTCCTGTTTTATACACACACACAATTTTGTCTTGCTGAGAATCTCACTCCCTTCAGTGATAGTTCAATTCTCTACTTTCTGAAAGCACAAGTGGGCATGCTAAGGGTTATTCCCAGGCTCCTGTGGCTTGGTTTTCATCTCCCTGAAGAGCTGTGGCATTTATGGAGCTGGACTTCCCTGTTCAGGCGCTGCGCTTAGTGCCTCTATTTACAAGGTCTGCCTCGTGATGAGCCTATGCTGGGAGCCAGCCAGTCGGGGCAGCAGATGTTCCTTCCAGTCACAGTAGGGATGCCCCGGAATTGTCTGTGCCGTATCAGGAATGAGCAACCAGATGCTTGTGGATTTGATTTAGGAATCACGTATCACTTTAACATGCTCTTAAATATTAAGAGGGATATTCTTCCCACTTGTTTCTACCTTGAACCCAACTAATCTTTGATGTAAGCCATAGTATCGCATTTAAAGGATCTTTGGAAAATCTCTGGTCCTTTTCCCTTCCCTTTCTTGTGGAGATATAGTTGCTTGGCACAGTGTAGTGTGCACACCCTGGCTGGGTGTTCCACCTAAGACATGCCTAATAGGAAAATAATCAGAAGTAAGTTTTTCAGTGCCCATTAGTAAAATGAAGATATGTGTGTCCTAGTTTGTATTGTGAATATCAGAGCATGAGCAGATGGGCAAATAACACAGTGATAATAATATTTGACATCCAGACATTATTTCTACTATTATTATCATTTTTAGTTTTAGGGTATAGATACTTAAAACATTACATAAAATTAAAAGTGGTATGTAAACAAAAAGAAAACAAAAGACCAAAAAAAAGTGATATGTTATACTATTTCTTTAAAATTGTATAAAAAAATAGATACCCTGACAGGAAACTAGATCAAGAATAATACTTTATTCCTTTAGTTGACTTTAAAACACATTATTGTACTTCCAGTGTGCATAAAATGCTTCTTGGAAGTTTACAGATTCTGAGTTGAAATTGATTTTAGAGGCCAACACCATCATTTTTCAGATGAGAAGATGTGTATGTGAGCCTTTATTAGGAACCAGCACACTTACCATTTGCTAAACTCATCACCATCCACTTCATGTTTTAGTCACATTCAACCACTGTGTGGTCTGATGTTAAATGTATTTTTTCCCCATGCTTTCATCTTCTATCCTTATTTTCTGGTATATCTGTTATAAGCTCTTTGTATGATTGATATAAAAGCACAGTTCATTTAATTATTTCAGTAAAACTTATTACCCTCTTGACCATATTGAGGTTATCTTATGTGGTCTTAATTCTACTTAAGGCCCTTAAAAAGGACTCTTGGCAAAATAATGTGAGGTGCTCTTAATGTGATTTTTTAAAAATGTGATGTGATGTTCCTTAAAGACAAAGAAACTATGGTTTTGTGTCTTGACTAATCTTTGGGTAAAACATTCCTTTTTTTTTTCTCATTTCATATACTATGTAAGACATAGGAACCACATTTTCTCCATGTCTACCTATTAGAAAACAGCCTTCAGACTGCCAGATTTTGTGGAGTTCTTCCCCACCCATTTCACACAAAGATACATTTGTATGCATGAATTTTTGAATATCACTGTATATTTTCTTGTCTAATAATAAAATTTATTTTTAATACACAAAGCATTATAGACATATTCTCTTCCATAATGTATGACAAAGGAGCATTATTACTTATTCTTTACACATCTACATTTAGAAATGTAATAAGTTAATATTGAGCATGTTTTCTTCTTGCAACCTGGCCAAAAAAATTGCCATTACATTTACATGAAGTTCACGGAAATTTATAACTAGAAGCACATATTATGGGTCACAAACAATAACTTTGCTAAAAAAGGATAGTAATGACAGAATTGGGTTTGTATCCATTTACTAAAAATAATTTTTCCAAACAGAAACTTAGAGATAATTATATTGCTTAGTCCTAAAATTTTCCCACTGTAGCAACATCTTACCTATCAGGAAATAAGCAGAAAAGGAATTTAAAGTGTCAGAATCATGTGCTCCAGTTACAAGACAGGACTTCTTTTATCAATTTAGAGAAGTTGGTCATCTGATTTCCAGGGATACAAGTCAGACTAGAAGCAGTGTGTTAGAACAGAGGAATGGTACTGCTACAGATGCATACATGTTTAATAAAACTGAAACCACTGGACTTTGTATAGAACTTTGCCATTGACAAAGTGACCACGGACACCCACCTGCTAGCAGGAAAGGAAGCAGAAAAAGATTTGAGTAGAGGGACGAAACTCCCTTGAGGGCAGCACTATGGTATGGTGAGGACAAGAATTATTTTCCAGCTTGGTAATCCTCATTCACCATAAAAAGATAAACTAAATTATCTTCATTCAACAAACCTATACTGTAATTACTACTAAGGCCATAAGAATACAAACGCCTTCAGGAAACAGTCAAGGAAAATTAAAGCCTGTGAGGTTTCATATTCATAGCTGCTTGCTAATCAGGCCCTATCCTGTTTAGTGTTCATGACTAGATGAGATTGAGTTCAGTTGGGTGGCATGTTTAAGAGAATAGGAAAGATCATAATTTGTTCCCAAAACCTCTATCCCATATGGTTAAATCTTTTAAAAATGAGCTGCTTAAAAAGTGGAAAATATTACTTTCTGGAATATTCCTAAAGAATATAGAGAGCTGAAGTTTAAAACCATAGTTATCATATCCAGCTAATAAATCTTAAGAAAGATATCATGAACACACAAAGCTTGCAGAGTGAATGCAATATTAATTACTGAGACATGCTGTCACCTATAATTTTTAAAAAGTGGAGCATTTGTCTTCTCTTTCCAAGTTGCCCGACTTTCAGCTGCTACAAGACTGACCTCAAGCACAGGAAGAACAGTGTCCTGATTCCTAAATGGGAGGAAGCAAAGAAAGTCTTGTCCCAAGATACCTATAGCACTAAGGCTTAATAATCTACCATTAATAGTTATAGCAAATCATTTGGGTAAATTATGAGTCTTTGGGTCCCTTCATTTCAAATATAAGCATCCCTGGGAGATCACAACATTACATCCTATGTTACTGAAAATGGGTATTAGAAAGCATTTCTCTGGAGTGGGCAAAACAGTGGGCTAGAAATGAAGCTCATGAAGTAGACATGAAAATTGACTACCCATTTTGCATTGTTGCTTCTGGTCAAATCTGTGCAAAAGATCTAATAAAAGGCTTTCTTTTAAAATTCACTCCTGTTTTAAAATGTCCCATGTCCCTCTCATGAATTGGCCTTGCCAGCAACAGGCTTACAAATAATATATTCTTGTGCCAAAGGCACCTCAACCAGCTTAGTCAAAACTAAGAATAGCAAGTCAGCCTTACTTCTTGACAGCCCCTTTTCCTTCTGCTGCTTCTCAAAAGAAGCCTTGTTTGTTTCTAACCCTGAGAGGGTGCTCACTCCTCCCTGGGAAATTTGGTGAAGATGCTCATTTCTTCTAGTTTCAAATGAACCACAATGTGAAGTTTTAATGATTTTTTTTTCATAATCATATCATTGTTTACTTAATCTGTTTATGCCATAGCAACTATGGAGTAGCTGAGCAAGTAGAAAGATAGGAAAATCACATTATTCATTGGAAAAAATTATTTTTCCCTGATTTACTCAAGATTCTCAGAAACTTTATTAATATGATTTGTAACGACATTTAAAGATTTCTAATAGAATCAACTTTATCTTGGCCCAAGCTCTGGGTGTTTTCTTTAGCTTATGTGCTCAATTTGAGCAGTTGTCTTAGCCATCTCCACCCTTCCCTATTGTTGACAAGCTAACTAAAGTTAGAAACAGCTGCATGAAGGATGATATCCCAGCCCAGCAAACATGGCCCTCGGTTCCTTTAAAAATATGACCACGTGTTACGTGGGGATTATCCGGGAAGTTAAGTTTTCATGTTGGAATCTGCAGGTAAGAAAATTAAATATGATGAGATTTTTCAATTGTTGAAGGCAGTTCATACATACTGCCTTCCAATTGTCCTGAATTTGAATTAGAAAAGCCACAGGGATTTAGGTTTAAAATGGACTTTCAATAGGACCAAAAGAGAAAGCTTCCAGCAACTGAAGACCTTTGTCAAGAGAGCTCATGTGTCAGAAGAAGCCGATCCCATTTCACATACCTACAGTGCCATGAACATTCTTTGAACTTATAAATCACCTTCAGTGGAAGGGCATACATTCTGAAGCAAACAGAAATAAAATCACACTCACACTTAAATTTAATCCTGAGTACACTTACAATTTCATGGTTTAGAAATAAAGTGTTAAACCTCAGCTCTTCATCATACAGTTTTTCAAATAGACATTGATCTTTTCCATATAAATATGCAGATGTCATCCAACGGTTATCAGGGTAATGACAGAGCGCCTCTTCTTTCCTCTACATTAAAGTTCATAATATATGTCATGTTCCTGTAGGAAATAGTAATTTAAATTTTTTTTTCCAACAGATAAGTGTTTTAGTGACAGGAACTGTTTTTTAAAACAAGAATTTCTGATTTCGTTAGATATGGTCATTTTTACACCTATAGTGGCAGATTATGACTGAGGGAAACAAACATTCCTGCCGAAGTTTATGTGAATAACTAAGGATGTAGTGCCTTGTATCTCAGTCCCATTAATTGAGCTCCTTTGTCCTTTGCCACTAAATCAAACACATGCATATTTAAACTGCGAATATCATAGAACTTACATAGATGTTGGTTATTTCATGCATATACCAACTGAATCTGGTCTTTTAAATATTTTCCTAAACTCTAATAGAGAAATAGTTTTCAAGTTTTGATGCGATAGCTTTTTCTACTCCTGCTGAAATTACTGATTTGTCAATTAAAATGTTTTAGATGTTCTCTTGTGCTTGATTTAGTTTGTAGCTTAAAACTAATGTTCTACAATTTCATTTTTCATATAAAATAAACAATACTGATTAAGTGTAGGTATGGCAGATGCAAAAACTGCATCAGTATAATAATTTCCATGTTTTCAAGTCTGCTACAGCTTTATAGATAATTGTCTCCAAGAAGCATTAAAGATGAGGTCAAAGTTTTGTTTTCACAATGTGCAGAACTTGAAATCAGCATTTTGAGAAAGCGTTTTCTAGGGCAAATATGGTTTTTTGCATTAGAAATAAAAATCTGGCATGTGCATAGTCCTTTATTTCCTCCCAAATAATTTGTGTGCTGTCATTTAAAAGAATTTTAATGGTTTTCTGACTTTTCTTATCATAGCTTAAATTTATCAGCCATGGCATTGTCCATTCTTGCTATTAAATGCCTCCATATAATCTGAGAAGTTTTATATTTTCTCTGTACTTTTATTTGTTGATAATATAAAGAGAGAGTTGCCTACCAATATGCTTATCCTTCTCGATAGAGCAAAGGGCACAGAAAGTGGTGTGTATAATGGTACTGGACTGCTTAGATTTTTGGTGCCCAGGTAAAGCTGAATTGTTTTTAAGACTGTCATAGTCTCTATACCCTGTTCTCAATGCACAGACATATACTCTGTTCATACTCAAGTTGGTATTGCCATTACTGGAGACAGTCATCACTTTATTTATTTATTTATTTTGCTTTTGAAGGACCTCTGAAATTAATGGTCTATACCTAAAAAGTAAATCTCTTCTGGAAAGTGCTCAGGAAAATATGTTGGGTCTCCTCTTCCACTCTACTAATGTCCTGGATAGTCTAATGTCAACACTTAATTGACCTCTGCAATATGAACAGCTCTTCAGAGCCTTAATGAATTTATACATGATGGCTGTAAGACAGCACTGGGAGGTAGAGGGATCCAGGACAAAAATTAACACATGGAGAACAGATGAATAGAAAAAAAAAAAACAAATAAATGCAAATAAGAAAATTAGACTTGTTGAAACTCTATGATGTGTATGAAACTTTCTTGCTTGGAGGCCAAAGGAATATTCTGTATCTATAATCCTAATTATAAATTAAAAGTCAAAAGTATAAAAGTATTAAGAACAACTTATAATTACAAGGGGATATCTTTAGATTCACATCATATGTCCACTTAGCAGACATGTTTTCTATTGAAAATCACTCTGAATACATTTTGAAGATAATGAATATTTCGAAGTGTTTAGACATTTTGATTTATTACAAGTGAATATTAGTGTTCTCATTTTAAGGAAATCACCTCTTTCTTTTCATTGAACTGCAGCTTAAAGAGTCATTCAAAGATATCAAAAAGAAATTCAACAATTTAAAGTTTAATTACACTAAGAAAAATGAAAAAGCACGGAATCCAAAGGCTCTTAAATATCAAATTCAACAAGTTGATATGTATGTAGAAAAAATGCAGGTAATGAGAAAACCATGTCTGGGTGTTTGTGTGTACATGCTACTTCAATTAATGAAAAATCATTTTGCATTTTAATTCTAGATGCATAACCATTGTGCTTATTGCAGTGTGGGGACTAAAAAGGTAGTTCTCCTTTTTATAACAGTGGAATCTTTGTGTAAAATATATGATAAATTGACTTATCTTTTAAGAGAGTTCCAGAATGGTTTCTGGTTTTGGCCAAACCTACCCAATCCTCTCTGCTTCCATTCCTTCTTCCAACACACACACACACACCTTCTGTGTACCCCCTTCCTCTTCTTGCACCCAGCCGTTGCAGGAGCTTCTTCCACTGCTCACATGACCCCTTATACCTACGTTGATTAGCACGTGTAACAACTAGATTATTTGAAAGTCTCTTTCCCAGGAGACTGTGAGCTTATTTAGGACAAGTATTTGATTTTGTGGTCATCTTTTTTAAAATTATCATATTATCATTCTCAAAATCTGGAATAGACCCTGGAATATAGTAAACTTCCTATGTTTGCTGAATGTTGAGTCAATGTTAAAGAAAACCCATTCCCTCCAAAAAAACATTTGTAATAATTACAATTTTAACATACCAGAATGGAGGAATCTTCATAGGTTTTTCCAACCTTTTTTCTCTCAGTATTTAATTGCTATAGTGTGAAAAATAAAAATAGAATGATACTAATTTTCTTGCACAGGCTTTGAAAAGGAAAATGGAAAAATTTGAAAATAAAACTTCTGAGTCTCTCTTAAATCATCCAAATAATAATGTCCTTTTGAAGGCCGTAAAGGATTTGCAAAAACATGTGGATGAGTTTGACAAAGTTGTGAGAGATTACAAGAAGAATTTGGACCTGAATGAGCATCTACAGGAGATGATAGAAGAGGTATTAACTCATTGCTGATCTTTACCTGCCAAAAATGAGAAAATAGTGATGGGAGGGAAGCTGACTTTCAGTTCATAGTAAAATGGCGCTTGCTAGAGGACACAGTTCTAGATTAGTGTTCTATGTGATTCTGATTCAGTGGATTGACTCAGGATCTATGAGGATTCATGTCATTACAAAACAGATCAGCATGGTATTCTACTCCACATTTATATGCTTCCAACTCAAAGGAATTGTGGTGTCAACTTCTATTCATTGACTGCTTGTAATTTTCTTTCTTGAATGTAATAAATACCTTGCATTTGTTTATATACGTTTCAGTTCCTCTTCTAAATCCTATCATCTATTCTGTACAATTTTATTTTATTTTATTCTTATTTTACAGATGAAGAAATTGAGCTCCAGAGAATTTTCACTTAACACATATTGAAATTATGAATTTGAACATGGTAGACTTCATAAATTAGTTAAATAAATACTGATATTGAATAATTTTCGTAGTTGACAAAGTTGGATTTGGTCATTCCATTTTCCACAAAAGCGATTGCGATGCTATTGTCATGACTTTGAGTGATTAGATGAGACTATAAGACTCTACACAAATCTTTTCATATCTTATTTTAACCATTAGTATTTTATCTCTCACACAACTCAAATCATTAAATATATCTGGGCAATAATGCCTCCCAATCTTCAGTAGCATGATTTGATTTCTATACCTTTGATTATCCTAGAGCATTTGAACAGAATTTTAATGATTTTTTTGTTTCTTTGGTTTAATATTATAGATATTTAATATGAAAAGACCCTGGGAATAAACTGGTAGGAATTAAAAATAACATTTAAAGTATAAACATTTAGAAAATATATAGATCTCTAAAATATAAAAATATTGAAAATACTCATAAGCAAGAAGAATAAAATAACTACTACTCATTAACTCACTACTCAGATATCTCTATTCATATTTCAGAGAGTATTTCTAGCCATAGATAGATAGATATTGAAAGATAGATAGATAGATAGATAGATAGATAGATAGATAGATAGATAGATAGAGATAAAATGGAACCATACTATATATACTGTTTTATCTTTTAATGTCATTAAATATTCTCTGTGACATAATTTTCAATGGCTATATCATAATTTATTTCATTATTCTCCATTAATGATTTAAAATTTTATTGTGCTACTTCAAAACAATGTTGCATTAGCTATTGTTATTAAATCCATGTATCATGCCTCTTTCCATGATTAGTGCCTTAGGATAATTTCCTAAAGTGGCATTGCTGGTCAAAAGGATGAATGTTACAAGGTTTTTGTTTACATTGTCCAGTTGCCCTTCAGAAAGATTTCACTAATTTACTCTTTTTTTTTAAAGATTTATTTATTTTTTATTTGTTTATTTATCCCCCCCTTGCTGCTTGTGCTCACTGTGTCCATTTGCTTTGCGTTTTTCTGTGTCTGCTTGTCTCGCTTTTGTGCATCATCTTGCTGTGTCAGCTCACCGCGCCATGCGGGCCGTCAGCTCATGGCCGCTCAGGCCGGCTTGCCTTCACCAGGAGGGCCCGGGAAAAGATCACGGGAACTCCCATATGGTCAACAGGAGCCCAGCCACTTCCCAACTAATTTACTCTTACCAGCAACGGCTGAGAGTTCCAATTCTTCCAAACCTCATCAACTTAAGATCTTTAATCATCATGGAATTGTTTTCATGCTTGTATATGGCAAGATATCTGTTTAAAATGCTCAGAGTGGCTTGTCTATTTCACAGAATTTGAAAAGATTTAGAAAAAAGTAATTTTTGAGGTATGAAATAGTTATTGGTGTTATTTTTATTACTGTTGAGAGGATGTGTGTTAGAGTACACATAAAATATATCACCAGAGAGTGGCTGCTTCCCATGTATGAGGTCCCTGTTTCAATCCCTGGTACTTCCAAAATTAAATAAATAAATAAATAAATAAAACATATCAAATTTTACAAAGTTATTATTTGCTCATTTTATATTGAAGAAACTCTATACTTGAAGGTCTTGAGTGTTCTTTGTAACTTTTTATTCAGAGAGACAAAACTTCAATCCTTCTTGTCACTAATGCAGTTGAGTTTTTAGATTTAACATGGCATTAAAGAGGATCAAGACCACCTTTCTTTTGTATCTGATATTTAAGTTTCCTGTAGCTCTGTGGCACTTATTTAAAGCCAGCTCCTAAGAGAACCACGTATTTGTATTTCTCACCCAGCATAAGTGCTTCTGGCCTGTGTCAGGCACATTCCTCCTATCACAGTTATTTATTTTTAGTGAGAAACTCTCTACTCTCCACTGTGCTGTGACAATATGACTGTATCTTCTATTTTAAAAAGGTCATAACACCATTCTGCAGTTGATATTTCCTTCATCCAGAGATTAAATCTCATTCTTAACAGATAATTTATTTATAAGAATATTAATCAAGCAATACTTTATCCATGTATTGTTAATGATTTCAGTTAATTATGTTCGGTATTGTGTGTTTGGGGGTATTTTCTCTCCTTTTTTGCTGACTTTTGGATTTTTTTTTTCAGTGCCATATGTTTGCTATACTACCTGTTCTTATAAATCTGCAACATTTCTCTTAGGAATTATACTTCAGGTAAATCTAAAAAGGCAGGAGAATCAAATGTATTTCCATACTTCCTTATTTGCTTCTAATATCCAAGTACAAAGACATATTACCATGTTTTTATATTTTCTTTATTGTGATTTAGAAAGTTCAAACTGTGGTGGATATAAAGTTAGAGGAAATTAAAATTTGATACTTCAGCACTCAAAATTAAGAACTTTGGTAGAGGGGTGCCTCTCTAATCTATGCTTTGTCCCGTTTTAACTTAGTGTCACTTTTGGTATGAAGATGCAAGTGCCACAATTGTAAGAGTTGGGAAATACTCCACAGAGTGCAAGACAAAAGAAGCTGTAGGAATTCTTCACCAGCAGTTCAATAAGTTTATCATGTCCTCAGTGCCTCAGCAAGAAGAAAGGATTCGGGAGATCACTGACCTTGCCCAGCGCTTATATGGTGAGATCCCTTTTAAGAAAGCCAGTGATTTGTCATCGAACAGATCTATACTGAGCCTAATTTAGCAGAAAGTAAGAGCACAGCAAGCCCTCGGGGTCCTCAGTTCACTGACCTATTCAGGAGAAAGCCTCAAGATAAGGGCTCAAATCTAGCAAAAGTAAACCGTACAGAATAGAGGAAGAAACTTCTGACAGCAGGAGATGAAGCAGGCTGATTTTTAACTACCTTGTGTAAACCCTCCTTCTTTATTTTCTTTTCTCACCCATTCCTGTTGATCACCTACAGCGTAATAAAACAAAAACGATATGTAGACCAAATAAAATTTAAAAAAAGTAATTTCCACTAGAGCAGGGATTCTTAACCCTTTATGTTCCACGGACCCCTTTGCCAGCCAGGTGAAACGAATCTTACTATAATTTATTTATTGCATACATTCATAAGTGAAGGAAATGCTAGATTTCAGTTAGAGGTCAGAGAAAATAAAGATAATAAGTTGATTTTTTTTTTCAATTTAAACTCACAGACCCCTGGTTAAGAACCCCTGCACTAGAGTGATTCCTTGAAAAACTTACAGAACTCCTGTTATATTTTAAGTAAGCATAGAGCTAGGACTGAAGCCTATAGCTTTCCCATTTCTGTGAGGTTATTGTTCACGGATTGAACAAAGTGCTAAACATTCTCCCTTGCCTTCTTCTCACTTGTGAAATAAATGGGAGAACTCAAATTACCATCCCCCAGAGTCTGCCTTCCTGTCGTCCTTGACTCGGAAGGGTAATTCAGTTGTCTGCCTGAGAAGTCCTTAAAGACGGAGACAGCCATTTAAGAAGCTGCCCCAGGTGATGCCATTCCTTGAGGGCTCTCAGGATTAAGTTTTGTGAATTCCCTGATATCATTCCTATGAAACCAAGAGTAATGCCCAGTGACCAGGCAAGTCCCGCCCAGAAAGAAGACAGCAACAGGTGGTACAAAATGCTTCATTTGGCTGCCCACAGCTGCTGACAGATGGATATTTTCTCTTGTAACATGAAGCTCTATTCATGGACAACCATAAAAATTTCATAGAACAATATATACTGCACTGCCTAATATAAAATTATTGAGAATGAATTATTCATGGTTTTCCAAAGGAAAAGGGTAGAAACATAAAAATAGTAAAGTATAGATAGAAAAATTAACGAAATCTAATATTCTATCTCCTTATTGGAGTTACTGTATAAGTACCCTAAAAACTTTTTGAGGAACACTGTTTCCATAGCATTTCCCTTCTATTATTATACTTTTCACACTGGTATTATCACCTGTTTATTTGCCTGTATCTTCTCTACTGACTATATGCTCCTTGAGGGAAAGGGCCGTCTATTTTATTACTGTACTTCAGTGCCTATTCCGTTACAGTACTTAGAAAGTATGCATATATCCCCATAAAAGTTACATTTTCCTCCCATCCTTCACCATTCATAATTCTTCTTTGTCTTCCTGGTCTTTCACCAGCTGACATATTAAATAGTTGTTTGTTGTTTGTCTTCCCTTACCAGAGTGTAAGCTCCATGAGAGAAGGGATTTTTGTCTATAGTTTACATGCTAAGTGCTTAACTAATATTTCATGAATAACTGAGTCATTGGATGAATAACATGAATGAATAAATGAATGATGTGAGTCTTCATCTGTTCAGTATGGAAGCTACGCATTTTTGAAAATGTGCAACAAGGAAGGTACTTTAGGGATTTTATACCAGCTCTTGCTGGCCGCTCAAGCATTATTGAGCCCAGAATTTTGACTCAAATTTGAGTACCTACTATGTAGTAGGAGCTGTGGTTGAAATAAAGATAAAGATGTAATGCTTACATTCAGGAAACCACAGTGTAGGCCTAGAAGTCATGATTTGGTAAATGCAGTGAGAAAGGTATGAAGTGTGCAGTGCAGCCTGGCCTAAGCTGTGGAGTAACAGCCCTGGATTCAAATTCCTGCTCCTCTGTTTATTGGCTGAGTCACGTGGGCATGTTAACCTCTTTTGAGCCTCAGGTGTCTCATTTGTAAAATGTGCATCGCCATTGAATCTACCTGAGGATTACATTAGATCGTGCATTTGAAGTGTTTAGCCCCTGGCAAATAATAAACACTCACTACATCATAGATATTTTCATTACTGTTCCAATAGGAAGAGACAGACTCCAGCTGGGAAATATTACAAACATTTTCCCCGATATTTTGGCATCTGAAACAGACCTCAAAGAGTAGGTTGGATTTTGACAGCAGAAATAGGGAGGAAGGAGGGTGTTTCTAGTGTAGGAAAGAATACTGAGTGGCTGTGAGGGAATTTGGAGGAAGAGTTAGTGGTTCGATTTGGCCAGAGATTAAATACGTGAGGAAATGAGAGTGACATACATTTGGGAGAGGCAGGTTGAAGCCATATTATAGAGGGCCTTGAATGCCATCATGAGGAATGTATACTTTTTTAGGCAGTGGAGAACCACTGAATGTTCTGAACAGGAGAAAATTTGGGTAGAATTGAGCTTTCAGAATATTAATATAGCAACATTATGTAGGTTACATAAAAGTGACATGGTACAGCAAATATAACTATTTTTGTAGAATATCTGACTTTCAAAAAAGTTTTTTCATTTATTTATATGTTCAGCAAAGTATTTATTAAGCACTTACTATCTACCTACCAGCCTTACTGTACTCTTGACACTGGAGAGATGAATTATGCCTGGTCTTTTCTTTTCTTTTTTTTTTTTGTCTGCTAAGGGTTTGACCTTTAAAAATAGTTTTGTCTCTTCTCTTCCTCAGGTTTGGAAGATGGGCAGAAATATGCTGAGAAAATAGTGACAAAACACAAAGAGGTTCTTGAATCTGTTGCTGAATTATGTTGCTCTCTCACAGAACTTGAAGAAAAACTGAAGGTAATTTCTTCTTCCCAGAATATGTATTTCAAACTGATATAAATAAAAATGTGTTGATCAAGTGTCTTCTTGTGCAAAGATGTTCTAATAGAAATTCTCAAGGGACATAATGTGCACATTTGTTTCACAGCTTTCTAACATAATTATCTGGGTGTTTCTGATAATTAATTCTGTTTCTTTTCCATCACTGCAGAGAAAAAATATTGCTGGGGATGAGGGCTAAACACAATTAAGGTGTCTCGTTTACATTTTCATGGATCATATCCTAAAGGATAAATGTGTGCCATTAAAAGCAATGTCTATATTAAGCAGCCTGTATTTTTGCCTATAAATAGTAGATGTAAGTTTTTCCCCTCCAAATTGTGGCCCCAGAGAAAATAAAACTAATCTTCAGGTATCATAGTCATTGACCATTTAGCATCATAGAAATATTAATCTAATCATTAATGTCTTTCATGGCATAACAAACTGATGGTAAAAAGTATAGAGAAAGCATGTTTATGTTTTTAAACAATTGGTTTTGTCTATGTCATGTCAAAAAATGTCTGATTAATGCTGTTTTTACAGCTGGCTGAAAGAACTGGTTACTGAGGATGCAGAGAATATAGCAAGACAATTAAGAGCACAGACTCTAGAGTAAAACAGCTGCTTTGGAATACCAAGTCCCCAAATTATTAGATTTGTGACCTCGGGTAAATTATTTAATCTGCCCAAGTCTCAGCTCCCTGATCTGTAAAATGGAAGAAATAGGGGTGCCTCATTACAGGGTAGATGCACTAATGATGACACCCATGATTATCGTTGTGGGGGGTGTTGTTATTGAGACATAATGAGGTCATTGCACTCAGAGTAGAATTATATTTATTTCTGCCAACCATCTTTCTCATTCTTTCTCATGCATTTCCATGTCATAAATTTGAGTGCCTATTCTATTCAAAATCATTTGCTAGGCTTTTTTTTTTTTTCCAGAGGTACTGGGGATTGAACCCAGGACCTTGTACATGGGAAGCAGGTGCTCAACCACTGAGTGACACCCACTCCCCTTGCTAGGTTTTTTATTCAGTCAGTGCTCAACCAAACTATCTTTTTCCTTTAGTTAAGGATTTAGATTTTTTCCCCAACTCTTTTGCCACTTTAAATAACACTATACATAACAACTTCATGCAAAAAGCTTTTTCTTTCTTTTGTATTATTACCTATGGATAAATTCTCCAAAGCAGATTGGGTTAAACAGGTATTAAACTGTTAACATTTCTAATATATATGTTAAATTGCTCTCCATAACTGTTTTACAATTATAATGCCAGATGTAATGTAAAAGTGTACCCTGTATCTAATATTATCTTTTTCAATATTTATCATTTATCATTTCCTCCCCATCTCCACCCCATCCCCTAAAGGGCTTGCAAAGTGCTGTGGAGCAGCAGTTTGTACTCCTGACTTCAGATACCTCGGCTAAAACCACTGCTTCCTGTGACTCTGTCCTCCCTTATCTATATCATGCCTCTTATTTACAGTGTATAACTTCAGGGGAGAGTCAACTCAATAAAATCTGCACTCTCCAAGTCATATCCCACACCAGCTTCTCCCCTTCATTGCTATTCTTCCTGAAATAGTTATTTCCACTCCCTCTTTCTATTTTTCCTTCCCATTCCTCTACACGCCAGGAGTCAGGATTGTTCCTTCTCTTTTCATTCCCAGGCCACTACTTCAGTTTCCTTTTGCTCTAGACAGGAGCCTCCTAATTATACTCCCCAGCTAGATTATTCTTCCCAAATACAGTCTGTTAGTGTCATTTTTGCATTCAAAACACTTCACTACAAATGCTTCATTGTCTTCCAAATAAAGTTCAGACTCAAAGCCTTCTGCTGTCTTGAGGCTCATCTGCTTTTCCAAACCACTGTGCTTCTACATTCATCATAGATTCCAGTCCCACTGGTCTGCTATTCATCTGCTGGGGTTTCCTATTACTAACCCTTTACTTTGAGTATGTGACCTTCTATGTTTGCTTATTGAAATCTTACCAATTCTCAAAGCCAAAGCCAAATATTGCCTCTACCATGAATCCTTCCTCAGCTATAGCACTCTCTCACTGATCTCTCATGCACTTTATATCTTTCCTACCATACTCATCAAATACAACTGCCAATACCATCTAACCTCCCTACTGTAGTATATGCCAGGAAACCTTACAGTTCTGTACAGTTTACTGTCCCCCACAACACTTCACACCATGCTTTGCCTAAAACATTCCCCAGAAAGGCTTTTGGCATTTGTAAATGTGCAAAGGATTTGGACAGAAAAGAAAAATCATTTTGTTTGATGTGGGTAGGCGTAGAAATGAAAAAGGTCCCTCTGACAAGAGAAATAAACATCAGCATTGCTATACACATTAAAACCTGGGCAAAAGCTTGTCAGAAAATGCCTGCTAACACTACAGATGTTTGTATGAAAAGCATAAATGTCTGGACTTTATGTTTTTAAGTTTGATGCTATAGCTGTCTTTTACAGGGATTATTAAAAAGGAGGTCCAGAAAACCCTGTCCAGGCTGAAATTCTAATAATGATTCCTTCTATCTGTATATCAATTTGAGATTTCAAAGGACTTTCACATGTAATATCTCCAGTGATCTCCCAAATAACCTTATGATGGAGATAAGGCAAATGTTTTTTCCTTTGTTTTAGAGGCGAAGTGACCAGTTCAAAGAGGGTATATGCTGTGCTTGGGGCTCCACAGTCACTAAATGCTGGGTCTGGGATTTTTTTTTTAAAGATTTATTTATTTATTTAATTCTTTTATCCTTTTTACCCCTCCTCCCCCCAAGGGTCTGGAATTTGGATTTAGATCTTCTAAATCGAAATTTAGCATTCTTTCCACAACAGCTACCATTTTGGTATTAGGTATCAAGTGTGTACTGAAACAGAGTGATTTATCCAGTAATTCAAACCAGGTTGGTTTTAGAGTTAAGACTAAAACCTAAATCTTCCCAGAAATATGTCTCCTCAAATCATTCCTCTGAGTCAGTGCAGTGAATGAATTTTGAGAAGCATATTTGTGTCTTTAAAGCCCATCTAATAATCATGTATATTCTAGATGACGTGAGACTCTTCTGTTGCAGTGGCATCACCATCCTAAACTCGTGTGCTCCAGCACTTGGGGTACCTGTGGGTCCTTTCACCTTCACAAAGTTTTCTCAGGCCTCACAGTGGTTTGCAAGCCCCCCTACTTCCAAGACCAAAACTGAGCCCCATGAAATGAAGGAGCAAAATATCACACCCAGAAGAAATATCCTTTCTTCTCAATGTTTTTTTCTTTATCATACACAGTGATATTTCTTTCCTTTTGTTAAGAGTCTACAAAATGTTTTGCTTTCTCTATATTTTCTGCTTTCTTCTCCATCAGAAACCTTTTATCATTTCTACCTCTTTGTTGCTCCCCAGACTCTCCTAATGGTTTAAACTACCACATACAACAATTCCTTTCTGCTCCTGCAGGAGCATCTTATCGAAACAATTTTTTTCTACTTTTTTCCTACTGGGTCTTTGAACAACCAATTTTTACTGGCAATGGACTTTCTCAAAAGAGTGAGCAAGCGGGAAGGGGAGCTCTGAGCTTGGAGGGATAATTTTGTAAATCACGTCATGGGAGTACATCAGTGTTTTGTGGACTACATTTGCTGCAAGGTTGCAAGTGGCCTGCATTTTCTTCCAAGTGGTTATTGTTTGGCACTGTTTCTCCAAATTTCCTGGCCCAGGTTCTCACCAACCATCACTTTGTACAGCAGGGAGACGTTTTGAAGACAAATCTGAATACGGAAGGCTTCCATTATGATTGCATTGACCTACTAAAAGAACCAGCAAAAAACAACCCGACAATATTCAATGAAGAAAGGAGTAAGGTAAAGAAAACTACTAAACCTCATCTGTGTATTCATTGTTTTTATTTTGAGGTAGAGTCGTTGGGCATTGCAAAAAAAAAAAAAAAAAAAAAGTAAATCAAAACCTTCTTATCTAAGCGAATTGAATCACCCAGTGTAAATGCAATGTGAGTTTCCTCATTAATTTCGGTCAACTCCTTACTTAACCCTTCTTCTTTCTTCTATCCCATTGACCTCCTCCTATTAAATACTGGAAACAAAGCATTTTGGACTGCCATTCAAAAGCTATAATGTTACCCCAGACCACTTCTATTTCCCTTATCGCTGGCTGCCTTTCCTATTGTCCTTTTATATTCAAACTCAACTTCTAATTTTACTTCCTCCTCTTTATTATACCACAAAGGTATGGTTTTTATTGTTTTCATGACCCGTTGGAAACCGTAGTACATGAAATTTGATTGTATCTGGTTCCAATAGAATCTTCCTCTAGGATATTTCCAGGCAGAGATACTGAAAAACAGAATCTAGGTGAAAAACAAATACCACAGTATTTAGAGAAATGTTTAAATTACTTTAAAGCCTATGCATTTATAGATAAATTGAAACATGTAACAAAAAACTGCAATACTCACAAAATGCAAATGTATCATGATTTCAAAAATATTATTTAAATCACAACATCATTATGGTTCTTGGGCATAAGCTACTCACTTTCTATTCATAGCTGCTGGACTATAATTAGCTCTTCATTTTTTGCTTTGCCAAGTTGCCTGCTCCCAATGTTTCCCAAGGAACTGAAAGGAAGAAGAAGCAGAGTCAACATTCTTCTCAATGACCCGTAAATTAATAAACTATAGTTTCTGTGACATGGGAGGTTTTTTAAATCCCCATTTGTTGCAGCATTTTATGGAAAAAGATTTATCTTTCCTTGAAATCAGTCTAGTTCTTAGAACTTCCTTGTAGGTCTTTTTCCACAGGTTAAATCTATGTTAAGGTCTAGTGTGATTATAGAGCCACTAGGCAGCAACTACCATTAAGCAAGCTGCCTTTTTGTCTACCCTAAGACACTTAAATACTGATTCTGTTCTAAGGCAAGGGAAAGCTGCCGAACCTTGGTCATCTTGTTTGAATCTAGCCTTGTATCAACCGTCTTCAGTTACTCTGATTTGGTCTTAATCGGAGTTTCTCAACCTCAACACTACTGACATTGTGGCGGTGAGGGAAGGTCCTGTGCATTGTAGGGTGTTTAGCAGCATCTTGGCCTCTACCCATTTGATGCCAGTAGCACCCCTCTTCCCCTCAATTGTGACAATCAAAATTGTCTCCAGACATTGCCAAATGTCCCTTGGGGGGCAAAATCACCCTTGATTAAGAACCACTGGTCAAAATAATAAAGAATAACATTAAATGCACCACATGCTCTTAATTTTCTAAGAATTGCTAAATCCAAAATTACATCATTTATTTTATTTTATTGCACACATTTTGCTACATCATGAACCAGAAACATTCACTAAGAACTCAGGAAAAAAAAAGTTATTACTACCAAAGCAAACACATTCATTTATACTTAGTAAAAATGGTTTTCCTTGCTTCTATTTATTTTTCTTAGAAGAAGAAACATTTCTTTAAATAAAAAAGCAAGATTTACTTTCATAGTTCAGGCTTCATATAAATTAAAAGGCATGATAAAACCATAAAATAAAAAGTATGATAGACTATCAGTCATTTAAGTTACAGCTGTCAAGAACTATAGTTGACATCACTTGATATACACATTCTATTACAGACAGCAAAATAAAAGGGTGGCAGTCATCTTCACTTTTAAATAGCTCAATCACATTTACCCTCTTATCATGTCTATTATTTGTATTATAGGTCAGATGTAATGATTCCCTGGAATACCATGTGGGCAGATAAGAAGGAGCACCAAGTAAAAAGCTTGTTGTGGAATCACTGCACTCAAGTCTTAAATGATGTTGATCTTCCTAGGAAAATTATTTGAGTCAGAAAGAACAATGCTACCAAACTATTAAAGGCGTTATTCATCACAAGCATTTTTTCTGGAGATAAAAAAAAAGTGCAGTGCTTTTCATTTTTCTGACCCAAAATGCAGCAGGTAGAATTAGGCAATTCAGTAAATGCAATGCATGTTGCACTGTTAACAGATTAGTGGTGGCATTTTTATCTCCAAGGCAAGTACCGAAGCTAAATCCACAGTAATATCTGAAAACTCCTAAGGTTAAATGGAGGCACACAGTATTAAAAGACTTGCCTAAAGCCACAGAACTATTTGGTGGAAGATGAGTCCTTCCATTGCTGGCATTTAAAGTTATAGAATTTTAGTGCTAGAGGGACTTAAAAATCATCTGATCAAATCTCATTTTATAGTTGAGGAAACTGAGGCCAAAAGAGATTAAATGCCTTGCCCTCTGGAAATCACAAAAAGTTAGTGCCAGAACTGGGCAGGCAGCCCAATTTTCTTGATTTTCAGCCATGTACTCCTTCCACAAGACCAAGGAATTGCTGCCCATAAATAAGTTGTTTTGTAATAATCATGTAGCTTTCCATGCTAAATATTTCCCTCTTTCAATTTCATCTGTTTCCATGATGATTAATAAAGTGATAGCATGGAAGTACTTTTAGACCAATCAATTCAATGGAGAGCTCTCATTAGATTAAGTGAGGACAGTCCCTGGTACCTCCTCTGCCAATCCTATTTACCTGGTAGGTAGATTCTGGGTTGGGGAAGATGTTATTTAAACCCTTGATTTAGAAAAAATTGGGAAGAGGACAAAGGAGTTCTCCTTCACTATACTTCTGTTTTCTTTAACCTTATTCACCCTAAGTACCCAAAGATACTAGGTCACCCTTTGGCTTCCCAAAGTCACCTCCAAGGGCCTTCCCCAAAAATGTGTTGCATAGATTGAGTCCCATGCTCAATATCTTTCTTTCTCTACTTCTCATTTATCCTCATTATATCCAATATATCCCAAGGTAAATTATCAGTGTGGAGATATTTTGGAAGGTAAAATCTTGTGATGTCTCTTCAGATTCACCGCATGTTCTCTGCTCTATGTGCTTTAAGGATTGGTTCTGAACCTTAGCTGGATAGATGTAGAAAATCATTTTATTCTGCCCTTCCAGACACTTTGTCTGCTACATGGTGATAACTTTAAATCCAAATAATTATGTCCATCAGTGGAAATGAAAGTTCAGAAATTGTGACAGAGATAAGACCTGAGATAACAGATTTAGGATTAATTAAAAGTTAATTGTTCATAAGACATGAAAGTGGGTGAAATCTTTGAGACAGAAAGTATATAAAGAAGATTTGAGAGCTTAAGAACAAGACCATAGGTCATTCATATATTTAGAAGGTGGGAAAAGAAAAAGGAGCCAACAAAAAAGACAAAGAGCAGTTATGGATATAAGAAAAACAAGTTGAGAGCTGAGCTATGTTTTGATGAATTAGATGAAAGTGTCCTAGTAATTTTATCTGAACTCATCAGACTAATGCAAAAAATGCCCTGTCTAAGCTGACATATATAGATTTATTTACCCCTTTATGGAATATGCACACTCATACACAAACACACACACACTTTTTTTTCTCTCACTAATAGTGAAGATGGTTTCATGGTGGGGAAATATGGAAAAATAGTTGGTATGTGTGACTGTTTGGACACCATTTTCATAAATGAAAACTAGGTAGATCCAGGAAACTATAGCTCAATGGACTACAGCTCAACAGGCTATAAAATGGACTAGAACCTGAAAATTAAATTTAACAAAGATATATTTTTAAAATTCTCATCTGTGTCTTTAAAGGTAATGTTCCAATATAAGATACAGGAGGCAGGAAATTTTAGTTGACTGAAAACTCAATATGAATCAATGGTTTGATGCAGAGCTTATAAAAACAAAAAAAGAATTAATATAGTAACTTTGATACAAGCATACCACATAGATCAAGGAGATAAAGATTCCATTGATTACTTCCCACCTGGAAAGTAAATTAATTCTGGAAACAAACATATTTAGGGTGACATTAATAAGTTGAAATTTTTCCAGAAAAAGATTTGAGAAAACTACTTGTCTCTTACTGTAGTAGAAATTATCTGATAGTGTTATTTTTTGTGGAGAATACTTTGGGGATTCTAGGGAGTGACAAATTAATATCCTTGGAGTCTCTTCCTGAGTTTGGCACCAACTGAAAGGAGTTAGCAATCTATAACCAGTAAAATCTTGATTGGAGGACTTGGCTTAGGTGGACTTTTCTGTGGGAGTCCCAAAACCTCAACCCTGATTTAAATAGACTTGCCCACCCAGCCACTTGGGTGCGCAGCTGGCCAACCACAGCCATTCCCTACAGGGGCTTTTTATGCCTTAAAGCTCACCTGAATGCTCCTATTTGGTGGAAGGCAGATTCAAAAGAGAGGGCATTAGAGGGACCGAGTAGAGCATGCTCAGTTCCTACTTCCAAATCCTCATCTAGGTAAGTCAGTCTTCCCCAGGAAGAAGTTAGGAGTGAGGAGAGAGCCCTGGAGTTTTATTCAAGGTTTTCCCTAAGTTTGGCATAAATTCTCAGATAATTTTAAAACATTATTTCTTCTCTGGAAAGGCATAGTTTGCCTGAAGAAGTCATTAGGGAGTTCCCCCTGATAGCTCACAGGATCAACAAATGCCCCCCTCCCTGCTTTCCTAGGAGGAGCTTGTAGCCTGGTAGGAGCCAACCCCTCCTCCCCCCTCCCCCCCAGAAGATGACCAGGATGATGAAAGTTCCAGGAGCCAGGCAGAAGAAAACGGTAGCCTGGTTGTGTTAAGCCCAAAGAAAGAGGCTTAGAGTTTGTGGGACCAATTCTCCAAATAATCAAAGGGCAGTTAAGCAGGAGAGCAGTCAGACATATTCCATGTAGCTCCAGGAGGCCAATTCATATCAATTGGTGGAAATTGCAGGAAGTCCTTCTTAAGTAAAGCATAACATTTTTCTCAAGACCTTCAGGGAAAGTGTTCAAATAGAGGCTTCCAGGAATGTCATAAAGGAGATTCATCACTGAGCAGGAGGTTGGATCAAAGTCCCTATGAGAAGGAGAGTAAACGTTCTACTTCCAGGAGGAGATCACTTTCTCTACACTGAATTTACCGTTTCTCTGAGAAGTCATCTCTGTGGGATACGAGAAGTAGCATCGATGTGTTTTTGCTTCTACTCTTCAACCTGAGAATACATTTATTTACTCAAAGTTGCTAAAAAAAAAGTATATGTCAATAGCAGGACTATGGGCTAAAAAGAAGAACTCAAAGTCAAGACATGTTAATTAATTTAAAATGCACCCAAAGTGCCAAGGAAAGGCAAAGAAAGGAGAGGGACAAAAACAAGCATGTTGAGATAGATGAGAGCCCATTTAGCTTCAATGTTCTCATGAGTCTATGCCAGAAGGGATATTTGAGCCTCTTTGTAAACTAAAGATGGGCATGGATTAGTGGGGAGGAAGGGTTGGGTTGTATAAGCAGGAGGAAAGGTACTGCTATCATAGCTCTAAGCATGACCTCCACTCCACATGGGACAAAGATAAGTGACAGGTGTTCTTCCATTGTATCGTGGTGTATTCTTTTGTGAAAGGCCACAAAGTGTGATTGTTCCACTAATATCTACTTACCCCACAAGGCTGTCTTCTCCACAAGGGCAGAGTCTGTATATTTTTGTTCACTATTGTATCTCTCTGGTGCCTAGCATGGCATCCAGTATCTGGCAGGTGCTGAATATTTTTTTCAAAGTAAGAATAAAACCAAGGAGTTTTAAGAAATTAAAAACAGTCATTAAGAATGGTTTTCTTGAGAGAGTAGAAGGATTATTCTGGGAGGATCTGAGTCATCACCTAACAAGGGGGACTCTGCTGTTTAGGAACTCTGTGTTCACATGGAGTGTAGACAAAACAGATCAAAGCAGAACTTGCTAGTTGAAAGGGACCCCTCAGATCCTGGTTTGAAAGACATTGATCCAGTACAACCCCACCATTACAGATGAAAAGTAGGTCTTTCTTCTATTTCAAAAGACCTATCGTATTTCACTCAGACACCCAAGTTAGTTTTATGATTCCTTAGTCATGGGGTGGGACTGTGTCCAGGTTAGGCAGACAGATGGTTTCAAGTTCTGTGATCCTTGTGCCAGGTGTTTAAGGCTGTTGATTTTCTTGAGCTGTCCCTGTGAAGTTGAATTTAACTCTAATTGTACCAGAAAAGAGAAAAATGAAAGGCTAACTCAAAGCTTTGTCTTTTGTCTTTTGAAGGGGCATGCACAAAGGGCAGGTGTTTTGGCCATCAAGGAAGCAGGAGACGTTCAGCTTCCACAGGACCCAAAGCAATTGTCCTCTGCAAAGGAGGATGGCATCCAGGGCCTGCTCCTGCCTGAAGACACGCTTTCAGGAGAGGAATATGAGTGTGTCTCACCTGATGACATCTCCTTGCCTCCACTCCCAGGAAGCCCCGAGTCCCCACTCGTACCATCTGATATGGAGGTTGAGGAGCCCTCCAGCTCTTCCTCCCTCAGTGTTCACATCAGCAACTTGGGGCTGCAGATGGGGGCCAACGGTCCAGGGGAGGCCCAGGAATCTGGTCTCCCACCACCTGTGGATTTTGCTGACACACGCAATAATAAGAGAGAAATGTTTTCAAGTCATTTTGAGAGACCTTGCCCCCGATTCAAAGCTGAGCCCCCATTAACTTCCCAGGGATTGCTGGAAAAGAGCACTGCCTTCTGCAAAATCAGTGCTAAGCATCCAAAGAGCATGCCGAGTGAAGTGCATGGGAGAGTTTTACAGCAGCACCCTCAGGCTCAGGGAAGCTTGCTAGAAACACAGGAAAAAATGCATGCTGATAGTAATGTCACTAAAACCCGTCATAGGCTGCATGCTTCCCCTGATGCATTCTCGGGCCTCCGGTTTCAATCAGATACCAACCAGGGCTTTCAGAGGTCCATGGTTCCCCGAGAAGAGATTAAAAGTACATCAGCAAAGAACAGCATGGTAGGCCTAGCTGGCCAGCCACCTAATTTCTCCAGGCACCTGTCTAATGTAACTGTCATGGAAGGTTCTCCAGTGACTTTGGAAGTTGAAGTAACAGGATTTCCAGAGCCTACACTGACATGGTGGGTAGCCTATAATGACAACTCATATACAGAAACAAACTGAATCACTAGGAAAATCATTCTGTGTGTCCTAACTTAAAGGTTTAGGGCTAGCTGATTAATATTCTATGATGCTGCAATTCTGCATGATTCAATCTCACATCAAATCCCTAACTCTCCTTTTTGTAGCAGCATGGCTGATACCCATAAGAAAAGTAACCATATAACATGTAATTTAACAAACTCCAAAAGCAATGTAAGTTAGTTGTGCTTTATTTGTTGGTTTTTCTTTCAATTTAACATTCCACATTTCTAAGGATTGTGGGTTGGTATTCTTTCCTATCATCTGTTTCTTTATAAGCACGGAATTTTCTTGGTTTAACATCCCCTTTTCAATTAAAAAACCTAAGAATTTGGTTTTTCCCTTTGCTTTCATTTACCTATTTCATCTTTTCCCTCTTCTCAACAGTCACACATGCCACCTTTGTAACAATTGGTTATTTTACTAAGATTTGTTTTTTATGAATTTCTTCCATGTAAAAGGTGGAATAAGAATATTTCTTTCACAGTTGCCTTAACGTGGCAGGCAATAAACTGATTTTTGAAAGGTGGACTGTGAACAATATGATTTCACTCTGGAGACGTCATTGTTTTTTAACCTGTTTCTTTTAGTAAAAGTAAATGTAGAATACACGTTTTGAATCACTTACTGTTGTTAACAACAAACACAATTCTAACGTCTCAATATGTGGGTTACTTAAAACATTTAGAAACTTTTTATCCTTTACTAGCTTTATTTGAGGACAAAATGACATATGTAAAACTGAGTTTAGACTTATAAATTAAGTTAAATAAAACAGCATATATTTATCATAATGTTTCAAAAGACATTAAATTAACAGTGTCAATTGTTCGTGCCACTGACGGTACTTGACATGTGAATAGGGTATCTAAAGTGCTTATGAGAAATCTGGTTGCTCAGTTATTAAAAGAAACTGCACTTGTGCCAAAAATGCAGCCACTTATACTTTTTGTTTTATTTTGTGTTTTTTACAAGTGCATGTTTTTTTTTTTTTTACAAATCAGGAGTTTCATATTTATGAATTTAAAAGATATCTAATTTATTAAATATCAGTTCACCCCAAAGAAAAATGTTGTCTGAGGTTTTCCTTGTTTTGTCCACACAACAATTAACTTGGTTAGTATATATTGTTGAAGAAACAAGACTTTTGGAACAAAGTGAAAAAATATTTTGCTACCAGATTTGCAGCAGTTTTGCTCAATTAACAACTGGCCAGCTCTCAGGGAATCACACATCCCTAGGATGCTCAGAAGAACATGAAGTTATCAGTTAGGCAACAGAAACAGATCCAGGTTTATCATTAATTCCTGTGTGGAGGAACTTGGATATAAATAAATAAACAAGAGCCTAGAATACACAAAATAAATTATTTACTTCATAAAAAGATGCAGCTAAGTGTTCATTTTCATAGAAAACTTTTAGAAACATGCCACTGCACACTAATGACCCAATTGCACATATGCCTTTTATAATTAGAAATCATTTCTTCTTCTAATGAAACTAATTTATAAAAATGAGATGAACTCACTTCATTAAGAAATGATGTGTAAGTACCTTCCTCTAAAACAGTTTATTTACATTCTCATGTGGATCTCGTGGTATGAAAGTGATGGGGATGTTGAGTTTCACTCCAATGCAGATTCTGCTATGAGTGAACAGTGGCTCAGTGTGGCCACATGGTCTAGTTTTTCAAGAGAGCCTAGATAAATGATTTTTCATATGCAACATTCCAATTGCTAAATGTAAAATAATCAATTTTTTAAAAACATTGTCCAAGCCAATCAAAATGCTTCTCTGGCCACCAGTGCTGACCTCTGCTTGAAAGATAAAGAGCCCCATTGGAATTTGGTGTACCTGCAGTTTCCTGCTAATACTAGAGATTATTGCAGAGGTAATGGGCCTATTTGTAATGGACATTGAACTTGTAAATAAATAGTGATCCTGACTTTTAAAACTAACTCTCTGCTTCAGGTACAAGAAGGGCCAGAAATTGTCTGCAGATGGGCACTTACAGGTTTTACACAAGGAGACAAGGCATTCGGTCTTCATTCGGAAGGTACGCAAGGTAGACGCAGGCCTCTATGTGGCTCGGGCACAAAACCCTGGTGGCACTCTCTCTTCCAGTGTCATCCTCCATGTGACAGGTAACCACAGGCCACCAATCACAAGAATAAACTGGATAACGCTGTGTGCCGTCTATGTTAGCGTGTCCCTAATCTACTGGCTACTCACACAGTAACTGTGGTGTTGGCACCAATGGACATCATGCTCATGAGACTGAAGGAACAACAGTTCTTTATTTTCCTGCACTTCTCACAAAGCATCCCCACCCCCACCCCCCGGTGTACCTTTTTGCCGACAATAGTGCTTGTTTGGCTAATACCAATGCTCAGTGTAATTAATCAAATTCTCTTTAGTGCTTTAATGTATTTGAGGAGCTTGGTAAATTATTTGCAGTGGAAAAGGATATATTTTTGTACTCTAGAAGTAGATGTGCTCAATACAATACACAGTAAAATTATACTATGCTTATTGCCTCTGAAAGAGAATTTAAGGGCCTGAGATCAAAACTCACATCAGCATAGAGATGGGAGTTAAATTTCAAATCTAATTGCTTGATAATTTATTTTTAGTTATACTCATAAACATCTCTTTGTAGAGAATAACTGAGAAATATTTAATGAAAGTTGTAATTTTCATTATTGCAGTAGTTGTCCTTTAATTTTGATTTTCATGTCTTGATCTCATTTACTGAAATGCATTCTATGTAGTTCCAACATAGACCACATTCCTGAGTCTGAGGATGCCACAGTAAATAATCATTCCTCATGTTGATCTCATGGATTTAGACATTGGAGAACAGATGTCCCATCAGCTTTAAGTGGCGTTCAAACTTCCATCAGTTCTGCATGTTGTTGAGCAAGATGCAGCATGGGCTATGGGAATGAACCAACATTTTTGCTGTCATTCCATTGACATGTTTTAGGTGGCCATGTATACAAATATGACTAAGACCTCCTGCTTCTTGTCTTGATTCTCCTGCTGACCTTTTTTGCACCCTGTGTCAGGGCATCTCAGTGCTTTGGTTTCCTATCTAGAAAATGGGTTCATCATCTACCTCTTGGGCAATTGAGAGTTTTCATTTGATGTCTTGTAGAAATCTGGAAAATGGAAAGCACTCTCTGAAGGCTAAGACTAATCAGGTTGTTTTATGCAGTCTGTTATCATACCTGCCTCCTTCCTACTAGTTCTCCCTCAGATGTCATTTTCTAAAATATTAAATTAAAGAAGTGGTGTAAATATGTGATTTCCAACTATTCCCATGGGAGTAAAAAGATGTTTTTATTAACTGGAGCTTAAATTCCTATCTAATTACTTAAGACTAAATCTTTTTCAAAGATTTGAAATTAAGCTCAGGAGAGTACATTTAGGATGTTCTCAGGGAAAAATATGTATGTGATAAGAGAGTATAAGATCACTTCTATGCTTTTCTTATAATTAGCACCATAATAATGAAGAATGTCCTATGCCTTTTTGAAAAAATATTATGCAGAAAAGAGAATCATTTTTTTAGTTTCTTTTAAAAATAAGCATAATAAGAGACATTTGTGTTTTTTTTTTTTAATTTTAAACATAGTCTTGTCATACTAAGGCAAAATCTTTAGTTGAAAGAATAATTTGTTACAGATTTTTGATGAAAGAAAGGAAATTAATTATGTTAGTGGAAGACTGTCTACAAATAATCAAAATATTTAAATGTAATATATTCGAGTTGATATTAAAAAGCTACTGAATATTATCTGAAGATGTGAAATGTGTAGTCGAGTAAAAAGTTGGCATATTTCTTGTGTTGCATATTCAATTTAATTATATTTTTTTCTCTTAATTTTCTTCCAGTTTTTTGACAGAAACCTATTAAAAGCTTATTGCACAATGTCCTAGGGAATTCACAGAGTTTTAACTCTTCTATCCTTTCTATCCAATTACAAGTGCTTTGCATAACTTGCCTAACTACCATACCCAAGGGGAAGCTAAAGAGTAAAACTTATTCATGTCCAAAGAGGGCAGGTAGGACATGAATTGTTAATTTGGCAGGATCTCCCCTCCCATTTTGTCAGCTTGGTTAAATTAGTGGTTTAGGGTTGTCAGGATAAGAGAATTGCTAGTTTGCTTTACTCGTTGCATGCCAACTAATATTAATCCTTTGGGGAACGTGTGGGATATGCATCCATGGTACATGCCCAAATAAGGCATGTCCTTGTCCTTGGACAAGAACAGAGTTGTTAAACTAAGTTAACCGAAGGATACCAGGAAGATTGTTCAGGAAGACTAATTCCTGGAGTGATGTAGTTAAGGACTGGAGAGACAGAAGGCTAGGAAGATTTGGGGAGAGTAGATGGGTAATTAGGAATCTGTTAACTAAAAAAGAAGCCTGGGGAATGGCCACAGAGTGAAAAATAAATAAAAAGGCTAGGATTTGACTTTAGTATGCAAGATAATTAGAAACTGACAAGGGAATTAAGAAACATACCCAAATAACTGGTGGCCAGGGAGGAAGTTGGGATAACCCAAGGGACTAGCCAAGAGGGACAGTATATGTCCCTTACCCAGGATGTTCCGCCTCTGCCCATTCCTTCATTACGTGATCGGAGTGCCACAAAGACTTTCATCCACTAAGAGGAAAAACTGAAACCAAAGGTTTTTGTTTAACAAAAACAATTTAAAGTAGTTATTAAAGAAGTTTTCTTTCTTGTAGGATCAATTATCTCTTGCTCAATCTTCTTATCCTTTTCAAAAATAAAAGGAAAATGAAAAGAAAGATAAAAGTATATTCAAATATAAGACATACACATATACACATACATAGAGTTCAAATATTGGAAAAATACTGTGCTGGTATTCATGATATAGTTCAGATAGCTGCCTGCCTGCCTGCCTGTCTCTCTCCCTTCCTATCTCTCTATCTACTTATTCATCTGGGATATCAATGAACTATTTAGTAATTCCTGCAGCAGTAAAGAATACTTAATCAGCTATTCAGTTATCCTTCTGGTTATATATTAATTTCAAAGACTTAATTGTAATTTTCCTTTTTGCTAGGATTTCTATCTCGATCAAAGAATTCTCCTTATGAAAGTGTAAACTGAAAGCTACTGGTTAAAAATGCAAGACCTGGGAAATTCAAGTAATGTTCCTATTTTAAGATATAGATGTGATTTATACTCATTTATTTCTAGAGAAAATTCTGGACAATTTTTCTTATCAAAGCACCTTTTAAATAAGAAAATGAAAAGGAAAAGAAAGATTAAAATTTATTAATTTATTCAAATATGAAAGTTATTGGTGCTTGACACCTTGAAGGATTGCAACCCAAAATGTTTTGAGGTTCCCTTATAGCCAAAGCAAAAATCATTGGATTTTCCAGTACTAATTGTTCAGTAAAAGGATGTCCAATAGAAGGACATTAGGCAATAAAGATTTTTACACTCAGTTCCAGGAGAAATTTACTGTAGGAATTCTTTTATTTGAATAGCTGAATACTCTGCACTATCTAAAATTAGCTATTTCATTCAATAATGGCAAACATTGCTCATAATCAAGACACAGATTTTAAGGTGGATTCTTGCAAGAACCTTCTAACCAATATCACTCAAGTTTAAATTCCTTAAAGTAGCACAAAAGGCCCTTCACTATGTGGCCTTCCCTTCACAGTTTCTATTCCATCTGTGCCCCTTTGTGTTCCATCTACATTTAACTCCATTCAGGTTTTTAACCCATTGCTCTTTCTTCTCTTCAGTCCTTCTTTCTGCCTAGAACTCTTATACTGCTTTCTTGCCTAGTTGCATGTGGTTCAATCCCTGCTTATCCTTTAGGTTCCGTTTGAGGCACAACTTCCCCCAGGAAGCCTTCTGACCTATCAAGTCTTGGGTGGATGTTCCTGCTATGTGCACTGTCAGCACCTGGGATGCCCATATCACGTCCTTTAATACACAGCATTGGAATTGTGTGTTTGAGCATCTATCTCCTCTGAGCTCCTTATTGGCAGGATCTGTTCATCTTTGTATTTCCAGCACCTGAGACATAGCCTAATTCAATAATTTCTTTAGTTGAACTGTTGTCAGAGGCAAACAAAGGTACCTAATTTGTTTTTCCTTTTCTTTTTCTCTCTTTTTTTTTTTTTTCTGGGTGGTGGTGGTACAGATGAAGGGACATGTAAAAAAAGGAAGATATATTTGCTACCTAATTATTCTTCATTGTTATGAATAGTAGTCAGTGAGAATCAAGCAAGTTCGAGCCATGACGTATATATAAAGCACGCTCACCAAATCTACAAATGTAAGTGAGAATGCTCCAGATTCCCTGAGCTAAAGCCTGATTAAAAATTCAAACGTAAAGAGAGACTTGGGCTCCTGTGGTCAAAATAATATTGAGGAGGGTCAAGGAAAGGTACAGGATCGTTGTTCCAGCATTTTATAACAGATTTAATCGGGCATAAAGCATCATCAAAGTGTCAGTGGAAAAGTGAATATCTCAATGACTAAGTCCAAACTGCCCTAACCAGAATTTATGTACTTCTTTAGAACACTACATAAATTATCAATATTTTACTGTAGCTGCAGCTCGGTAATCTGGTTGTGAGTAGATCTTATTTGAAATCTGCATTTCATTCATACTTGTAAATATAAAAAAGGCAAATCCAAGAATTTAAATTATTTGACTTCCAGATGAAGAAAGGAAAGAATAACGCATCTTGTTCAGCTTTCTGTTGTCTTTATTCATGATGTCCCATCTCTTACTAAAAATTACCATCTGAAGCATTTGATATTTCTGTTGTATGTACAGTATTTTAAGTATAGCCATGAAATGAGTGAGTTGAAACAAAACAAAATATGTCCTGCATGTACACTCTGATATTATGAGTGTCAATGCAAATGTCAAAGCATGACAGGCTGTTTTCCATTTATAATGAGCAGAATGTTGGAGCTGCGTCAGAAAGCCAAAAGATTTGCATTCACTAAATGAAACAGTGTCCTGCTTAAAGCAATAACAATTCATTTTCTCTGCTTCCTCACCTGAGATGAGATTTTAATTTTATCAGCTGTGTATGAATTCAATCTCAAAAACAGAAAGCACAAAGCTGCTAAAGTGACCTTTTCTGTGAATCTCCACACCACTTTTACTTGTTTTGGTGAGAGTTTATATAATATCATGAAGCATCGGTGGTGAAGTTTGGATCCATTATTCTACTCCAGATGAACAAGTCTTTGATTCTGGAGTATGAGTGTTTGACCAGACGACTCTTCCGTCTGTTTCAGCAGCAGTTTAATTTGTATTAACCAGGACCTGGCAAATCCGATTCCTTGGATCTCCTTACTGTACCATAAAATTAACATCCTATTCTCCTTAGAGGATGAAGGAGCATAAAGAATTGTATGGAAAGGAAGCTTTGTATATATATTTCCAGTTAGCATAATAAAACTGGGTAAAATCAAAATGTATTTTAGCGGTAGGAATAGCTGGAAAACAATCAACTTGTTTTTAAAACCATAACAATAATAGAAACACAATTTAAACTTTTCAATCTGTATTCTCATAGCCCCCAGTTATGGCTCAGTTTTTCCATTTAAAACCCACTTAACTATCAATGCTTTTAAAGTAGCAGTTCCAGAGCTAGATAATTTTAAAAAATAACCTTTTTCCTTTGTCATTCAAAAACTGTTCTTCATCTTTTTCTAAGAACTTTATTGATCCAAACAACTACAAAATTGTATGTTTACTTTAAGTTGATATAAAAAAAAATCATACAGTGAAATCTTTTGCAGATAAAATTTCAAAGGAGGAAATGTAAAGGAATGTACTCATCCACTGCAAATAGTCCCAAACGCCTATTATTCTAATCATGCCAGAAGGCCACCTTTCTTTGTAGAAAGTGCTATACAAACCCACATACAAACAAGCTGTTGGCAGACAAGGTTTGTCAGAAATGCAGAAAAAGTAGGAAATCACTTATGGATGCCATCAGAAAGGCTAAAATGCACATTTGCGCCAAAGCATCTTCCCTAGCAGCCACTGTCTCACCTGTTCTGTTAATTCAAGTTAATATAGCTCCAGAAGGTGCTTATTAAAATACATATTTATTCATTTCAATTACTCTTGAAAGAGCAATAGAATCTCTTATCACATCCTGGTCTGGATTATGAGATTAAATGGGAACGTCCCTCCTCCCAAAACAATACATTATGGTGAGAAAAGGGGATATGTGGGAGCTGGAAAGGTTTGCATATCGTGCTCCGTTTGTGGAGGTGGGTGGAGAAATATAGGGCAAGAAAAGAAAAAATAGCCAAACAGAGTGAGGAAACCAAGTATCAGCTTTGGTTTTCATCTTCCTACTCTGTATAAATATCCTATGGATTCAGAAAATGTGTGTGGGGAGGCCCCGAGAAGTTAGAGGCAACAACTGAAATGTGTCTACATGACAATTTTTGTTATCCACTAGAGGACTGTGCTGGATTCAATAGTTTCTGCTAAAAATTCATGTCCACCCAGAACCTTAGAATGTGACCTTATTTGAAAATGGATCTTACCAGAATTAAATAAGTAAAGATGAGGTCCTCCTGGATTAGGGTGGTCTCTAAATCCAAAGACTGGTGTTCTTATAAGAAGACCATAGAGACAGAGATACAGAGACGACATGCAAGGAAGGAGGCCGTGTGACAACAGAAGCAGAGATTGGAGTTATGCTGACACAAGCCAAAGAAGGCCAAGGATTGCTGGCAACCACTAGAAGCTAGAAGGAAGGATTCTCCTTTACAGGTTTCACAGGGAGCATGGCCCTGCTGACAACTTGATTTCAATCTCTGGCATCCAGAGCTGGGAGAGAATAAATTTCTGTTGTTTTAAGCCACCCAATTTTTGGTACTTTGTTACAGCAGCCCTAGGAAACTAATAAAAGGAACATATTTTAGAGGAGTCAATACATGTCTTTCTCTGGCAATAAAATTCCCAGAGGTACTCGATAGATGCAAACCAGCTTTGCAAGTCCATTTCCCTTCCATATAACTTTTTTTTTTTTTTAAGATTTATTTATTTATTTATCCCCCCTTGCTGCTTGTGCTCGCTGTGTCCGTTTGCCTTGTGTCTGCTTGTCTCCTGTTGCATCATCTTGCCGCACCAACTCGCTGCGCCGTGCAGGCCGGCTTGCCTCCACCAGGAGGCCCCAGGAATCGAACCCGGGGCCTCCCATATGGTAAACGGTCGCCCATCCAATTGAGCCACAGCCACTTCCCCCTTCCATATAACTTTGATGATTGGCTTTTCTATTTCTGCAAAGAAGGCTGTTGGGATTCTGCTGCATCTGTAAATCACTCTAGGTAGAATTGACATCTTGACAGTATTTAGTCTTCCAATCCATGAACATGGAATGTCCTTCCATTAATTCAGGTATTCTTTGATTTCTTTCAGCAATGTTTTGTAGTTCTCTATATACAAGTTCTTTACATCTTTGGTGAGACTTATTCCTAGATATTTGATTCTTTTAGATGCTATCATAAATGGCTTTTTCCTTGATTTCTCTTTAGATTGTTCATTACTAGTGTTTAAAAACACTACTGATTTTTGCATATTGATGCTGTACCTTGCCACTTTGCTAAATTAATTTCATTGCTCTTATAGCTTTGTTGTAGATTTTTCAGGATTTTCTCTATATAGTAACATATCTTCAGTAGGAAAAATTTTACTTCTTCCTTTCCAAATTGGATGACTTTTATTTCTTTTTCTTGCTTAATTGCTCTGGCTAAAACTTCCAGTAGAATGTTGAAACAGAGTGGTGACAGTGGGCATCGTTGTCTTCTTCCTGATCTTAGGGTGAATGTTTTCAATCTTTCACCATTAAGAGTATGATGTTAGCTGTAGGTTTTTCATGTATGCCCTTTTTTATTTCATTTTTAATTTTTTAAAAGATACTTAGATTACATAAATGTTACAGAGAATATATAGGGGATTCCCATATGCCCTGGTCCCCACACATCCCACGTTCTCCCACATTAGCAACAGCTTTCTTTAGTGTCGTGCATTCATTGCAGTTGATAAACACATTTTGAGCCATTGCCACTAAGCATGGATTATAGTTTACATTGCAGTTTATACTCTCTCCCACTCAATTCTGTAGGTTGTGGCAAGATACATAATGCCCTGTATCTGTCATTGTAATGTCACTCAGGATGATTCCCAAGTCCCAAAATGCCCCACATTACATTTGCCCTTCCCCCTCCCTACCCTCAGAATCTCCAGTGGCCACTGCCTCCACATCAATGATATTTCTTCCATTGCTAGAATCACAATAAGTATATAGTAGAATATTAGTAAGTCTACTTTATTCCATAGTTCATTCCCCAATCCTGAGGATTCTGGGATGGTGATGCCCACTCCACCTCTAATTCAGGGGCATATGTATACTTTTTATGTTGAGAAAGTTTCCTTCTATTCCTAGTTTTCTAAATGTTTTTATCAAGGAGTGCTGAATTTTGTCAAATGCCTTTTCTGTGTCAATTGAGATGATCATTTTTTTTTTTTTGTCTAGTAATGTGATATATTACATTAATTGATTTTCTTATGTTGAACCACCATTGCATCCCGGGGATTAAACCCACCTGATCATTTTGTGAATTTTTTAATGTGCTGTTGGGTTTGCTTTACTAGTATTTTACTGAGGATTTTAGCATCTATATTCATAAGAGATATTGGTCTGCAGTTTTTCCATCTGTGGTATCTTTATCTGGCTTTGGTATGAGGGTGATGCTAACTCATTGAATGAGTTAGGAAGTGTTCCCTCCTCTTCAATTTTTTGGAAGAGTTTGAGCAGGATTGGTGTTAATTCTTCTTGGAGTGTTTGGTAAAATTCATCTGTGAAGCCATCTGGTCCTGGATTTTTCTTTGTTGGGAGGTTTTTGATGACTGATTCAACCTCTTCACTAATTATTAGTTTCTAGAGATCTATTTCTTTTTGAGTCAGTTAGGCACTTCATGTGTTTCTAGGAATTTGTCCATTTCATCCAGGTTATCTAATTTGTTGGTACACAGTTGTTCATAGCGTCCTTTTATAGCCCTTTTTATTTCTGTGGGGTTAGTATAACATCTTTTCAGTTCTGATTTTAGTTATTTGTGTTATCTTTCTTATTTCCTTTGTCAGTCTAGCTAAATGTCTGTCGATTTTATTGATCTTAAAAAAAAACATTTGATTTTGCTGGTTCTCTTTATTGTTTTTTATTTCTCTATTTCATTTTTCTCCACTCTAATCATTGTTATTTCCTTCCTTCTACTTCCATTGGGTTTAGTTTGCTCTTCTCTTTCCTGTTTTAAAGTTAGGTCTCTGATTTGAAATTTTTTAAAAGTGGGATTTATCCCAGATATATAAGGATGGTTCAGTATTTGAAAATCAGTCAATATAATCCACCAAATCCACAGATAAAAGAAGGAAAATCTTATTGTCGTATCAACTGATGCAGTGAAAACATTTGACAAAATCCAACACCCATTCAAGAAAAAAAAAACTCTCACAAAATTGGCAGTAGAGGGAAATTCCTCAACTTGATAAAGAACATCAACAAGAAACCTACAGTTAAAATCATACTTAATGGTAAGAGACTAGACTCTTTGCCCCTAAGATTGGGAAAAAGACAAGGATGCCTTCTCTTACCCCTCCTATTCAACATTGTACTGGAAGTCCTAGCTAGTGCAATTAGATAAGAAAAGAAAATCTATACAGATAGAAAAAAAACATTTTTTTTTTCATCATGGATTACATAATGGTCTATGCAGAAAATCTCAAAGGATCTCTTTTAAAAAAAACTTTGGAACTTATAAGGGAGTAGAGCAAGTTTGCAGGATACAAGAATATGCAAAAATAAATTGCTTGCCTATATACCAGCAATTAACAATTAGAATTTCAAATAACAAAAATACCATTTACAGAAATGAATAACAATGAACCACGTAGTTTCAGAGTTTTCAGAGTCCATGGATTCAGCAACATGGATTTTTCCCTATTCCGTAAATTGGTTCCAGGCTTCAGGGATACTTGGAATCTAGTTGCAACCTCTCACACTTGATCTTTCTTTCTTTCTTTCTTTCTTTCTTTCTTTCTTTCTTTCTTTCTTTCTTTCTTTCTTTCCTTCTTTCTTTCTTTTTTAAGGCTTTATCAAGATATAATTCACATGAATTTAAGTGTACAATTCAATAATTTTTAGTATATACACAGATATATGCAAATATCAACACAGTAAATTTGAAAATACTTTCATCGTCTCAAGAAGAAACTGCATATCCTTTATCACTCTCTGCCTATCCTCCTATTCCTTCGCCCTCACATTTTGTTTATCCATTATCCCCTGATGGACATTTGAGTTATTTCTTCCTTTTGACTATTATGAATCATTCTGCTACAAACATTTATGTACAAGTTTCTGTGTGGACACATGCTTTCATTTCTCTTGGGTATGTAATTAGGAGTTGAACTGCAGGGCCACATGGTAACTGTATATCTAATTGTTGGAGGAACTGCCAGATTATTTTCCAAAGCAACTGGACCATTATATTCCCACCAGCAGTGTATAAGGGTTCCTATTTTTCCACACCCTCACCAATACTTGTTATCTGATTTTTTTATTTTAACCATCCTAGTGGATATGAAATGGTATCTTATTGTGGTTTTGATTTGCATTTCCCTGATGACTAATGATATCAAGCATCTTTTCATGTGCTTATTGGCCATTTGTATATCTTCTTTGGAAAAATGTCTATTCAAGTCCTTTGCCCATTTCTAATAGGATTGTTTGTCTTTTTATTATCTAATTGTAAGAGCTCTTTATATATTCTGGATATAAGTATCTTATCAAATTTGTAAATATTTTCTCCCATTAGTTGTCTTTTCATTTTCTTGATAGTGTCCTCTGAACCATAAAAGTTTTTAATTTTGGTGAAGTCCAATTTATCTATTTTTCTTTCTTTTCTTGCTTGTACTTTAGTGGTCATATTTAAGAAATTATTGTCAAATCAAAGGTCATTGTGATTTGTCCCTGTTTTCTTCTAAGGCTTTTATAGTCTTGGCTCTTAAATTTAGGTCTTTGATCCAAATCATACAGTATGAGGTAAGGTTCCAACTGCATTCTTTTGCATATGGCTGTCCAGTTGTTCCAGGACCATTTGTTGAAGGACTATTCTTTCTCCATTGAATGGTATGACACTTGCTTTTTTGCAGCTTCTTAGGCTATTTGTGGGGTCTTTGAAGAGAGTTAAATTATTTGAAGGAGACAATACTCATCAGAGCAAGGAAACATTTGATGTTGAACATAAATCAAATGTAGCTATTTGCTGGCCATGTCATTATTAAGACCAAGAGAGAAAAATAAGAAAGAAATTGTAATTATAGCATTGTAGAGCTGAGACTTCCCCAACAATAATTCTTGAAGAAAAGAAGTCCTTTCGGCCTCTGAAGTAAAATCCAAGAGTGGATGATTTATCAATTGATACTCTACTGAGTTGCAAGAATGAATGTACCTCCTTGGGAAGCGGATGTGGTTCAATTGATAGGGCTCCCGTTTACCATATGGGAGGCCTCGGGTTTGATTCCCGGGGCCTCCTGGTGAAGGCAAGCCAGCCCGCACACAGAAAAACAAACAGCAAATGGACACAGCGAGCACAAGCAGCAGGGGGGGATAAATAAATAAAATCTTTTAAAAATAAATAAATAAATAAAGGGCACCCTAGCTTCAGCCTGACAAGGCACATTCAGGGCACCAAGCCCTCTTAAAAAAAAAAAAAAAAAGAATGAATGTACCTCCCATGGATAAGTACTTTTCTATCAAGTGCAAGACAGGCTCTTGTTGCTAATATTATTTCTATGATTTCTTAGAAGAAATCTGAGCAAAAATAGTTCAAATATTGTATTGTACTTTAAAAAGTAATCAATTTCATAAAGTCACATCTTGATCTGTTAATTAATTGAAAGATTGTATATGAACAACTACTTTGGCACCTACAGTTAACTGGAAACTTTTCAATGAAATTAATACTTTTGTATTTTCTAAATGTTAAATATAAGTGCTTTCTTCATTTCCATTAAATATGTTCTTGAAACTAATTTTGGCCTTAAATATCATTTGCCTAAAATAGAATGGCATTGTACTTTACCACTTAAAACTAACTGAGGCACCACAAAGGCCTAGTATTATACTTGTGTTTTATCAAAGGCTTTGTAAATGTAATCACATAAATAGCAGGCCATTGTAAAGATCCCACCCAAAACTTACAAATGATATGCAAACAAAGTACTCATTGTAGCATTTGTTCAAACCTATGGAAGCATATTGTATAATTGTGCAAAGATTGATTTACTGATGTAAATAAAAATGGATCATGAACAAAATGAAGAATGACCCCAACTTCAGAGAATATACAAGTCCTGACCACGGTCTGAAGTCCTCAGTTGAGGCTCACTTTTTCTTGTCACAGAAGCTCCATTCCTCCTGTTCTCTGTACTATCAGAATTTTTGCAGGGAAAAATCCAATCAGCTGGAAGGATGGTGCCATCTCAAGGAAACTTTGGAATTAGAAAAGTCTATGTCTTTTAAATATGAGAAACTAATATTCATTACCTTAATCACAGTTATGTAGTACATTGTGTCACATGTCATAGGTATCATTGTGAATTAATAAAAACCACATCAAGAGTCTTGGATCTTGGTGATACAGCATGTGTATAAATGTGTGTATGTGTACCTATTTCTCAGTATTTCTTAGCTAAATGAATTCAGTAATACATGAAGTGCCCAGGTGATGGAATTAGGTTAGAAAAATACCTCATGCTAATGACACCCGTGCCTTGAGCAACTGATGGCCAAGAGTTAATGAAGAAGCAGGCTCTTCTTATGTTAATGGTGGTGTTATACAGACAGATATTTACATGCTACTCAGCACAACTGCAGTTTTGAAAATGGATAATTAAAAACCAGTATATTTCCTAAAGGATTCCCTGACAAGGATAGAAGGGATAAAATATTGTTAAGATATGTATACACATATATCAGCTCTAAGTATAAATCCATTTAAATTCCTCATAGCTGTCAATCCAAAAAGGGTTGTTTCTAAATAGAATTTAGAGGTTACTTTTATTTACATTTAATAGCAATGTCATAAATCTTGGTTGAGAAGCAACTGTTGGTTTTTTTAATCCATTGCCTATTATATTTGAATTTTTAATTAGAAGCATTGAATCTGGGCCTTTAAAGACAGACTTTTCCTAATGTTATTAAAGCATATATGACTACTCTAGAAATTCTTTTTATTGCTAATGGTTTGTGTATGCTGAGTGAAATGTGTATCCTGTCTACTAAGTTCCTGAAAATAACAGAATCTACTTACCTGTTTCCTAGCTCCACTGGGAGTTCTTCAAAATCTAACGTAGCATTAAACTCCTGTAAAATTAATAAATTTAATCTGATTACCTCATTTAAACCTTTGCAGATAGGGCCTGCTTATTCTTGTATGAATATTGCCTTACAAATGCTCTTAATAAATTCAATTGCTCCAATTCAAGAGCAAAGATCATCATGGTGGTTAATATTTGATAGAGGCCATGCTCTTATTTAACATCTCATTGCAGAAATAGTAGTCTATTTTATAGCAGGACAGTAATCAAAGCAAGCAAAGACAGTTTTCTAACATCTAATGTACTAGCTTCTCACTGTGGTATATCCTTTCCCAATAAAAAAGGAACTACCTGTTGAATTCATTTCTTCTATACTTTCCCAACATGCCATTGATTTGAATGGAAACATTTTTAGAAAAAAATGAAATATAAAGGATTTGTTTCATTGGGTGCTAGGTGACTAACTGTACTGCACAGATAATTTAACCATGATGGTAGTAAACATTTTTCAGGTTCATGGAACTGTGCTGGTAAAATTCACTGAAATGGAATCCTGTGCCAGATACAAACGGGAATTATTATCTCAGACAATAAATAAGCAGGATGATAAAGGTGGCAAACAATAGCTACCATGATATGAAGAAATGGCAAATAGAATGGAGAATGGGAGCCATTATGGTGCTGAAGAGGGAATGCGAGCCCAGTTGTTACTGCTTGTGTGTTAAAGTTGTTTCATTCTCCTCCTTTTGCTGTCCTGTTTTGAAGGAAATGCACACATATAAATATATATGCATACACACTCATTTATATCTACAAAGTCATATAGGAGCACATCTGATTGGGTCCCTAGCCATAATGGGTGTTCTCTGAAAATCTTACAAAGAATTTTTATGGAAAATCATCCTAGACTCCGTCACCTATCTCCATATGACCATCTACCAGGGCTCACCCAGAGAATGCTTCAAGGTAGCTTCCTCCAGTTAAGTATGTAAACACTGTCATTTAAACCTCTAAGATTCAGCCTATTTGTGTGTCCAGCTCCCCTTGCATGACTGGCTTGGTAGCCTGTCCCTTTCATACCTGATTTTCTTTAAATGAAGAGTTGGTACCTAGTAGGAAGAAAGCCTTTTTCACAACACTGTAGAGCTACACATAAAGAATAAAGAATAGCAGTTGTTCTAAGTCAATCGCTTGATTTTAGAGCCTTTCTACAGAGGACATCAGCATCAGCTTCACCTCAGAGCTCATTAAAAATGCAAAATCTCAGATTCCACCCCAGACCTACTGAATCAGAATTTCGGCAAGGGTCTCAGGTCATTTTTATGTACATTAAAGTTGAAGAAGCCCTGTTTTAGAGACTACCATGGTATTCCACTACCATGGAAAAATGTTTACTACTGTTCAAGCCACATATGCGGTAATCAGATCCTTATCATATTTGGTGATAGCCACACTCCAAATTTGTAAGATTCAAAATTGAAGAACTCAAAATTGGTTACCATAGAAACATCGAGATAGATGGACAGATTTCTGTAGTGGAGACAGGAAAAGAAGTTAGAGTGGTACAGACCACTCTGAAATCTAAACAGCCCTGTTTCAAAGATGAATTCAGGCTTAGGCAGCCCATGGTTAATCATACAGGTATGGTGGTGTGGGGTGTTCAGGCTTACACCAAGAAATCTAAAAAGTAGGTACCAGAAGAATGACAAACTCCATATTCCAAACCCACTGTATTGCCTAACTAAGCCTCTTAGGGCCATAGCAGGTCAGATGGATTATAATGGCTATGGTGCTTTTCTGCTTGAGAATATGCCAAAGATTTATTCAAAACAGGAACAGTATTCTCTCATTACAATTCCCGTGGTGGGTGAGAGGGTGGGAATTGGAAATGCTCAATTATATTCAGAGTTATATGCCCCATCAATGAGCATAAATGGCCAGTAAGTCAATGCCAGCATTAATGGCCTTTGAAAAGTTGGGCAAAATGAGTTCCCAAAGTTGACTATTTTAAGTGACTGAAAAACTTGAATTATGGTGTGTTTACTTAAACATTTTGCAATAAAAGTAACTAATCTAATTTTTATATTATTAACTTCTACTGCGGCCATTTCTGTAAATAGGGAATACCAGGGAAACTTTGTTGTTTGTGTTATTAACATTAAGGTATATTTTTTACTCCACATACAGTACAAAGTTTATTTGGCTATTTTAATAATATTAACTCAAATATTTAAAATCAAAGAGTCTCGTTAATATTTAAATAATATGATAATGACTGTATACATTATCTGAAATAAACTGTGGCTATTGCTTTATTTTCTAAACAAAGGATATGAATTTACATGTCTAATCTAGAAATGTAATTTGGAAAGGAGGTAAATAAGATAAAACTCAGCTTGTCTGTTTTCTGATCAGATCGCCCCTCTCCTCTCCCCGCCACCACAGTGCCGGTCAGGGTCCCCTCCGAAATTCAAAGGGGGCTCACCTGACCAAACTCACCAAAAAGAAACCACTTTCCACCCTCTGCCAGACCCCAATTCCTCCCGGGGAACCCTTAATTGGTTGCAGTGAGTCAGGGGCATTACCGAGGCTATTCGCCTTGAGGGTGGGGTATATGTGCATCTGCCCCATGGGATCTAAGCCCCTCTCAATTAGAGGCAGAGTGGGCATCACCATCCCAAAATCCTCAAGATTGGGGAATGAACAATGGACTAAAGTAGACATTACTATTCTACTATAAACTTACTGTTATTCTAGCAATGAACAACTTTTATCATTGATGTGGAGGCAATGGCCACCATAGGTTCTGAGGGGAGGGAGAGGGAAAAACAGGTATAATATGGGGAATTTTCAGGACATTGGAATTGTCCTACATGACTTTGCAATGACGGATACAAGCCCTTGTGTATTTTGTCATAACTTACAAAATTGTGCAGGACAGAGTATAAACTACAATGTAAACTATAATCCATGGTTAGTAACAATGTTCATCAATTGTAACAAATGTACCATACTAATGAATTCCTTATATTTTTTATGTAATATTTATGTAATCTAAAGTTTCTTTAAAATAAATAAATAAATTAATTAATTAATTAAATTTAAATCTCAGCCTATCTGTTGATGTTGCTCTGAGAAATCTGAGACATCCAAAACATTTTTAAGCAGGCAAACACACTTTTTGTTGAGTTTTTAAATAGATAAAAGGGGTAAGGTTGTCATGTACCTTTTTACAAGTTAATTGAAATCCTTAAGTAATGTTCATTAAAATAGTGGAACTCCATGATAACATGGAAGAATCTTGAGGATATTATGTTGAGTAAAATAAATCAGACACAAAAGGACAAATATTGTATGGTCTCACTGATATAAACAATGAGTAGACCTATAGAGTTGGACTATGAAGTGTAGGTTGGTGGGAGATGGAATGTGGGATGAGACGGGGGAGACAAGGCTGGATGTATGTAGAATGTTTAATAAGGTCAAAAGTGAATATGTGGTAATGGACAGAATTGATAGTAACACATTATAATGAATGTAACAAATAATGCTGATTTATGGATGTGATTGTGGCTGAAACAAGTAGTCTAGGGAGATTAATGTTAGGTAGAGGACAGCTGGAGAATAATATTGGGAATGTGTAAAAATGATTTTGACAGTAGATGAGGATTGTGGTAAAAACAGGAATGTTCTGCTACTACAGGTTGTTACGAATGTGGTGATACATGGGGAAAAATAAAGCTAACATAATTTATAGATTATAGTTAACAACAACATTGTAATGTTTTTCTAGCAAAAGCAAAGCTGGTACTATATTAATACTAAAGGTTAAAAAAATGGGATTTGGTTTTGTGAGAAATGAATATGATTAAGCATTTTTTCCTCTTCTTCATTTTTTTCATTAATAAAGAGACCTTGATTATGCCACTTAATTAATCTGTGTTCATCTGTGTATCTTTCTGAACAATAGAGGAACAATTGAGTTAGGAGTTGGAATTGGATGAGATAAAAGTAGGTGGACAGAACTTTCTAAGAGTAATGCTTCCATAACTTGTTGAGCTGCATTTTGTCTATTTTTTTTTTAATTTGAAATGAAATTATTTTTAGAAATGAAAGAAAAATATGATTTTGTGAAATTGTAAATTCTGGTTTCTGCAGTGAAGGCAACCCTGAAAGTGAAATGATCTGAGTTGCATCTGAGTGACCACAACCCCTGCCCTATCTCTCCACCCCAGACACACACACACATCCATGTCCTACCAGTGTGGCCAGACCAAGAAAAAGGAGAAGCAGGAGCACAGTTGCACAAGTCAGAGCCAAATAAAAAGATTAAAACTGTATTCTTAAGCTTTCAGAACCACTGATTTTCAAAGTGAGGCAGGGGGCAGAACAGCAGCTATATTTTCAAGCAGAAGTAACTACTCCTTTCCAATCAGCTGCCCTGTTATAAAACATAGATGTCAGTAAATAATGATTTAGCATCCAGTTATATATCAGATAAGCAGGAGGAAGTGTTACTAGTGTGCTTTACCTTGTGAATGATGCTTAATCAACATATGCAATAAATATTGTGTCCTTTAATGCAATAGAATGCTTTATTAAAAATATTCAACCTGAGTGTATGTTGACCAGAAATTGTTCTACATGGAAACTGTATTTTGCTTTGTTTATTAGTCAGGGTTCTCTAGGGAAACAGAACCAACAAGAGATATCTGTAAATAGTATGAGATTTTATAAAATTCTCTCATGCAACCGTGGGGAAGCACAAATCCAAATTCCACAGGGCAGGCTGCAAACCAGCGGCTCCAATGAAGGTCCTTGATGAGTGCCCAGGAGACATTGGCCATCGAAGTAGAGCTGGAAATTCTCTCTCTAAATGTTGAAATCACTTCCCCTTTTAAGGCCTTCAACTGATTGGATAAGAGGTCACTCATTGCTGATGGCAATCTCCTTGGTTGATTGTAGATGTAATCAGCCATCTATGCAAGCAGCCCACTGATGATTAAAGTCCATGAACTTTCCTTGTATTACAATTAGCCCAGTGCTTCTTGACCAAACAACTGGGCACAATTACCAGGCTAAGTTGACACATTAGCCTAACCATCACGGTCCACCCCTTTTCAGTTTGGCAGCCATACACATCACCTTAAACCATATTTAGTCTCTAAATAAAAACAATAACAGACATTATTCAATTGTCCTACATGCAACCCGAAACACATGAATTCCTTCCAGAATAGGGTGCAAGTCCTTGGGTAATATTCACTCTTAAACTTGACATCCTTAAATATTACAACATGAAACTAATACAACTTATGTCATATGCTAGGGGAAAAATTTAGGGAAGAAAACAAAGATATTCATTCTACGCACTTATACAATCATATTCTTAACAAAACAAGGAAGAAATATTCATGACCATTAAGTCCTCGTTTCTGTAACTGGTCATGTGGTTGAAGTTCATATTTATCACTACCTTCTTCCACTACCCATTCCATGTTTCCTTTACCCTCAGCAAGAACCTCAGCTAGCCGTGGTTCCTTGCCTGGTGGGGTGACCCAAACCTTCATTCCTAAAGATTCTGGGCCATTGTTAGTCCTGCTTGGTTTGGGTTGTTGCAATTTTCCATTGACTTTAATCACAGGGCATGGTAGTACTAAGAGACACCCTAGGGAATCTCCTGTATTCTAGGCAAACTCTTCTTTACCTGCATTATGTAGGAACAGTCCTATGTCCCCTTGACAGTCAAGATCAATCACCCCAGCCAGTGATGATTCAGATGCACAAGGAGCCCTGATTCAAATGCACAAGGAGCCCAAAGTGGCCAGGTGGCAGTCTTAACTTCCAGTTCAATGGAATCATTGTTGTGTTCCCTGGTGGTAGCACACCTCATTTTGGAACTAAAACCTGTAGACCAGCAGAGTATAAGGTTGCAGGGACAGGAAACAAAAATTTTCCTAGTCCATCACTAGGGGTAATAGTGGGGCCACTCCTATTTCCAACCCTTAATTCCTGGACCTGTGACTCCTGGCTATGGAAGAAACAACACCATAGAGTGGATGCTGATTTAGAGCATACACAGCCTCCTGGAGAACATTGCTCCAGCCCTGCAAGGTATTGCCACCTAGTTGGTACTGTAATTGAGTCTTCAAAAGGCCATTCCACCATTCTATCAGTCCATTTGCTTCAGAACAATGGGGAACATGGTAAGACCAGTGAATTCCATGAGCCTGTGCCTATTCCCACACATCATTTGCTGTGAAGTGGGTTCCTTGATCAGAAGCAGTGCTGTGTGGAATGCCATGGTGGTGGACAAGACATTCAGGAAGTCCACGAATGGTAGTTTTGGAAGAAGCATTGCATGTAGGGAAGGCAAACCCATATCCCGAGGATGTGTCTATTCCAGTTAGAAAAAAATCACTACCCCTTCCATGATGGAAGTGGTCCATTATAATCAACCTGATACAAGGTAGCAGATTGATCACCTTGAGGAATATCGAGGGCTGAGTGTGAGTCACTGCTGCTGGTAGATTGAGCACTCAGCAGCAGCTGTAGCCAGGTCAGCCTTGGTGAGGGGAAGTCCACATTGCTGAGTCCATACATAACCTACATCCCTACCACCATGGCCACTTTGTTCATGAACCCATTGGGCAATGACAGGAGTGGCTTGGGAAAGAGGCTGAGCACTAGCCACAGAATGGGTCATCTTATCCACTTTATTAAAATCTTCCTCTGCTGAAATCACCCTCTGGTTAGCATTCACATGGAACACAAATATTTTCATGTTTTTTCCCCACTCAGAAAGGTCTATCCACAAAACTCTTCCCCAGACCTCTTTGTCACCAAATTTTCCAATCATGTTCCTTCCAAGTTCCTGACCATCCAGTCAATTATTGGCAACAGCCCATGAATCAGTGCACAAACGTACCTCCATCCATATCTTCTTCCAAGCAAAATGAACAACCAGGTGCACTGCTCAAAGTTCTGCCCACTGGGAGGATTTGCCCTCACCACTGTACTTCAGGGACATCCCAGAGAGGCACTGCAAGGCTGCAGCTGTCCACTTTTGGGTGGTACCTGTATATAGGGCAGAACCATCTGTAAACCAGGCCCGAGTTTTTTCTTCCTTGGTCAACTGATTGTAAGGGACTCCCCAAGAGGCCATAGCTGTGGGCTAGGAAAGAGAAGGTAACATAGCAGGAGTGATGACTATGGACATTTGGGCCACTTCCTCATGTAACTTACTTGTGCCTGCAGGATCCACTTGAGCCTTATCTCATATATACCACTTACACTTTATGATGGAGTGCGGCTGTGCATGCCCAACTTTATGATTTGGTGGGTCAGGCAATACCCAGCTCATGATAGACAACTCAGGTCTCATGGTAACTTGGTGGCCCATGGTTAAGCGTTCAGTCTTTACTAAAATCCAGTAGCAAGCCAAAAGCTGTTTCTCAAAAGGAAAGTCATTATCTGCAGAGCATAGCAGGGCTTTGCTCCAAAATCCTGAGGATCTGCATTGTGATTCTTCTATCAAAGTCTCCAGATGGCATCTCTATTTGCCACTGACACTTCCAGCACCATTGGATCTGCTGGATCGTATTGCTCAGGTGGCAGTGCAGCTTGCACAGCAGCTTGAACCTGTCGCCGAGCCTCCTCTTGCTCCAGTCCCCACTCAAAACTAGCAGCTTTTCTGGTCATTTGGTAAATGGGTGGTGTAGCACACACAAATGAGAAATGTGTTCTTTCCAAAATCCAGAGAGACCAACTGTAGCGATCAATATTGTTTATGAATTCCAAAAATAGATATTGGATTATGTTTCTGAACTGGTCTGTCTCTCTGGGCATATTAGATTGGATTGGATTCAGAGGTTTCACTTTTACTTGATTAAATAATGATTAAGGCTTTGATTGGGCACATCAGTAGGGTGTTGAGTCCCCACCCCCTTGGGGACAGGGAGCCTGGGAAGTAAACACATAAAGAAGGAGATACATGAGGAAGGAGAGAAGGCTCCATTAGACACAGCAGAGGTCCCGGGAAGAGAGACGAGCCATTCACCTACAGTCTTCAGCTGCCAAGAGAGCAGAGCAGTTGAGCCTGGAGAGAAACAAGTCCAGGGAAGAGAGGAGCCCAGGAAACCTGAACCCTTGCAGACATCAGCAGCCATCTTGCTCCAACACATGGCAATAGACTTTAGTGAGGGAAGTAATTTATAATTTATGGCCTGGTAACTGAGGGCTTCTACCCCAAATAAATACCCTTAATAAAAGCCAACAGATTTCTGGTATTTTTCATCAGCACCCCCTTGGCTGACTAATACCTACCTAATAGCCCTCACTCCAGAAGTCAGGGATCCAATGTGGGGATTCTGCCAGTTACTGAGTGTGTCTGTTTCAATTATTCATTCTGGAACTGGGGAAATAACCACCAAATGTGTCCAGGGACCCACTTGTCCCACTGTGAGATGGATCTGAGCTAAAATTCCATTGATCACCTGACTTCCATAAGCCCCTTCTCTGACTTGTGGACCACAGTGACATTTTGGGTCTCCTGGAATTATTTTCACTTCTGAGCCAGTGTCTAATAATCCCTTAAATGTCTGATCATTTCCTTTTCCCCAGTGAACACTTACCCTGGTAAAAGGCCATAGGTCTCTTTGGAGAAAGCCAGGGGGAAGATTAACAGTATAAAATTTTGGGAGTGTAACAGGATCCTTCCCCTAGGGGACCTGGCCTTCCCCTCATTCAAGGGGCTCTGGGTCTGTAAACTGTCTGAAGTCTGGGAATTGATTAAAGGGCCATGATTCTCTGTGTCTTTAATTCAAGTTAGGTATCGTTGACTCAATCTAGAACTCTTCTGCTTATACAGATCAAGTAGGAATTTAGTAGACTGTCATTATTTCACATCTAATTACGTAATGATCTATTAGCCAATGCCATAACTCTATGCGACTCAGGCTCTTTTGATTGTTCCTTTGAGTCTGCCTTTCATTGTGGTAACCATGCCCACCTTGTCTTTGGTGATTATCTGCTGATACTTGGCTTTTATCAGCCTGAGATCTGATCATCCCCATAGTGTTCAAGGATTCTAATTCCATTACAGTCCTCCTTACAGTAATATCTGGACTATAAAGAAGAGCAACCACAGAGCTCTTCAGGGAAGATGGTGTTAGTCTTACAAACTTATTCCTCACAGTCCTGGTTAAAGGTGTGTCCTCTGGACATTCCTGGGGTGGGTGGGCAGGTCTTAAATGGTGAATCCCTTCTAGCATTCCAATCTCTCTAAGCGTTTGGATTCCTTCTTCTACGGTATACCAGGGTAAATTGGACATCTTTACCTCAGACATGCTAGGCTATCTTTTGGCCCATGTTTCAGTCAGCCACCTGAACAAACTGTTAGAGCCCTTTCTAACCCCTCGAGCTACATTATTGAATCCAGAATCTCTGCTTAGTGGGCCCATATAGATAAATTTAGCCTGATCCAACTTTATATTCCTTCTACCATTATTCCATACTCTTAGTATCCATTCCCACACATTTTCCCTGATTTTTTTCTATATAAATTGGAAAACTCATGCAGTTGTTTTAGAATATTGCATACTTCCTCATGGGTCACACTTTGTACTTTGTCTTTGGGGGCTTGTTGTGATTTTAGTCTAGTAATAGGTCTGGAAGAGAAGAGGGGTGGGGGGACTGAGTAAGCAGAAAGATTAGAAATGTCTTGCAAGCTACTGACCTTAGGGCATTCCTTTGTTTTTCATCTGGTGAGACAGGATTAATCTCTTCAGGCAGGGGTTGGAAGGCAGACTCCTCAGGGCAGGTTGGAGGTTGGGCAGTGCAGGATGGAGTTTAGCTGGTACCTGCCTTAGGACTGGGAGGAGGTCCAGGCTCCCTGGGGCAGGCTGAAGGTTGGGTGATACAAGCTTGACATTGTGTGGTCTCCATAGGGCAGACCATCACAGGTTATTGTCAAAGTCTCAGCAGAATTTAGAGATTCAATGTCCCCACTGATATCATCATCAATCCATATATCTCCATCCTAATCCTCAGGGTTTCAGTCCTTTCCAATCAATGCCTTCACTTTAACAGCAGACACCCTGCAAGGTTAAGATTTTATTTTCCATTGCAACTCTGCTACACGTACAATGAGACTCTGAGTCTGGTTTGCAGAGATCTCAAGTCTGTGGCTGTATTAAACAAGATTTTCTTTCAGGGCACACATAGAAACTTTCACATCATTCATGCAGCATTTAAGTTGCAAATTTGAAGACTTTAGCTACCCCTTTCTTTTGTATTTAGGAAGAGCCAGCCAACATCATTGTAACTTTTGACTCCACAAAACTCTGTTAAGGTGTTGAAAACCCTCTCACTCAGATCCTTACCTCTTATAAGCATGGAAGTAGTTGAATCCAGTGGTGATATTTTGCGTATCTCCATTGCCAACTCATGCCATGGACTGTCAGTGGCCTCTTGATTATTGGAAAGGAAGTCATTAGTGCCTATGAGTCCAATTAGAGTAGAGAGCCAATTGCAAAACTCCCAGAACCACTTCAGAAATCCCATTTTTAAGATTCTGTTTCCCAAGAACCACTCTTAGTACCAAGCTGTATTAGTCAGAGTTCTCTAGGGAAACAGAACTGACAGGAGATATCAGTAAAAGTATAAGATTTTATAAAATTCTCTCATGCAACCGTGGAGATGCACAAGTCCAAATTCTGCAGGGCAGGCTGCAAACCAGGACCTCTGATGAAGGTCCTTGATGAGTTCCCAGGAGATGTTGGCTATCAGAAGTAGAGCTGGAAATTCTCTCTCTAAATGCTGAAATCACTTCCCCTTTTAAGGCCTTCAACTGATTAGATAAGAGGTCACTCATTGCTGGCAGCAATCTCCTTGGTTGATCGTAGATGTAATCAGCCATCTATGCAAGCAGCCCACTGACGATTAAAGTCCATGAACTTTCCTTGTATTACAATTAGCCCAGTGCTTGCTTGACCAAACAACTGGACACAATTACCTGGCTGAGTTTACACATAAGCCTAACCAACACACTTGGGTTTTTAGGAGAGCAGTCCATTGGATAGCTATATATTTGCTCAAGTCATATGAAGTTGGTAAAAATTTGGTTTTCACAGTGTATTCCTCTAAGGCAGGGTTTCTCAATCTTGGCACTGTTGACATTTTAGGCCAGATAATTCTTTGTTGGGGAGGGGAGAGGTGTGAGGAGGGAGGAGCTTTTCCATTATAGGATGCTTAGCAGCATCCCTGGGTTCTTCCCAATAGATACCATTAGCACTCCTTACCTCAGGTTTGTTTTGTTTTGTTCTGTTCTGTTCTGGATTGGTTTGGTTGGTTTTAGGGAGGAACGAGGGGTTTAACCTGGGATCTTGTACATGGGAAGCAGGAGCTCACCTGCTCCCTTCCCCTCAGTTTTGACGACCAAAAGGTCTCCAGAGGAAGCGGGTGTGGCTCAATCGATGGAGCTCCCGTTTACCATATGGGAGGCCCCGGGTTCGCTTCCCGGGGCCTCCTTGTGAGGGCAGGCCGGCCCACGCAGCCCGGTGGGGTGATGCAGCAAGACCTCACAACAAGAAGCAGATGTGGCTCAATCGATAAAGCCCCCGTTTACCATGTGTGAGGCCCCGGGTTCGCTTCCCGGGGCCTCCTTGTGAGGGCAGGCCAGCCCACGCGGCGCGGTGGGCTGATGCAGCGGGACCTCACAGCAAGGGGGAGATAAGCAGACACGGAGAAAACACAAAGCGAGTGGACACAGCAAGCACAAGCAGCAAGGGGGGCGATAAATAAATAAATAAATAAATCTTTAAAAAAAAAAAAAAAATGTCTCCAGATATTGCCAAATATCCTCTGGTAGAAGATCATTCCTAGTTGAGAACTACTGTCCTCAAAATGGCATTGGCCTGTTCAAACACTGGTGATTTGTTCAGCAAAATTTAGAAAATAAAATCCAGCAATTAATGTGACCTTCACAAGGTAGCTTTACTGTCTCTTTATCAGTTTTTTAAAATCGAGTATTACTGTACTAGGTAGATTACTAAACAATTTCAGTTCATCAAATTTGTCATAAGAGTTAAAATTCCTGGCATATTAACCCACACTATAATGACAATGATGATGTTCAATCATATCAAATACAAGTCCACAAAATTCACCAAATTGGAGTCTACATTCACCTGGAATTTGACAGGGAAAAAAAGGTGTGGAGGATATCATTTTTTTTTTTTTAAAAGACCCTGGGACATATTTGCAATAGATGCTAATTTTGCTTCAGTCTATGTCTATAGTTTCCAAGAATGGAACTTTTCACTCTGAGAAACACTTACTCCAAGAGATCCCCATTAGATCCTGGGAATTCGGTGGCTTAAGAACACGTTCCTCCTCCTGCCTCATCTCTTTCTACCCTATATATGAGGAAAGCAGAATTTAACAAGAAAAACAGAAGCCTTGAGGTAAGACTACCTTTATAGATTTGTTTCTATTTTTGCATTTGTTTATGTTTTTATAGTCAGGGAACTTCGTTTGTATTTGCTGGATAGAGGGGATAGTAGAAAATCAACATTGTTTATAAATACTTCTGAAAATGAACACACTTAAAATAATGCCTTTGTGTGGCTTAGATCAGCACTTTAAAACATTCTTTTCTTTTCAGTACATGGCAAAATTCCAACATTCCTAGAAAGTGTTGAGCCTTCCAAGAAGGGGAAGATTTGATCCTATACTGTGTGGTAACCAAAAGCTCACCCATTTGTTACTTGGTCCAAAGATGATTTCCAAGTGGTACCTGGAGATGTTAAAGTGCATCATTCGGTTTTGTCTTTGTTTTCAGAAGAATGTATTGTATTTCCTAACTCTATGATTTTCTATATTTGTTTTTTCTTCAGAAGTTATGGGATACTAGTTATCTAAGGCAAAACCGTGAACCTTTCTGATTCTGGGAAGTACTTCTGACCTGCGAGTAGTAAAGTAGGAGAGGTCAATTGTTCTGCAAAGAGAAGTTTCAGCTACATTCCTTTATTTCAAGTCATGTTCTCAGTTATACAATATATAAATGAATGGACTGCTTGTCCACAAGGTAATGTGTACGTTATAGATTCCTAGGCTGTAACAAATTAACAGAAAATAGGTAGCTTAAAACTACAGAAATGTATTGTGTCAAAGTTCTGGAAATGAAGGTGATAACAGGGCCATGCTGCCTCTGGAACTGGTAGGGACAAGCCTTCCTTGCTGCTTCCAGTATTCTTTGGCTCATAGATGCATCACTCCAATCTCTGCATCCACCTCCATGTGGCCTTCTTTCTTGTCCCCACCTTCACACCACATTCTCCTCTCTGTGTCTGTGTGTCCAAATTCCCTTTCTCATAAGTCAGGTTGGATTCAGGCCCACCCATGTTTGCCTCCTCTAAGCTGATCACATCTTCAAAGGCCCCATTTCCAAATAAGGTCACATTCACAGGTACTGGGAGTTAGGACTTAAACATATCTTTTCTGTTTTTTTCAGGAGTTACCGGGGATTGAACCCAGGACCTCGTACATGGGAAGCAGGCGCTCAACCACTGAGCTACACCTGTTCCGCTAAACATGTCTTTTTGAGAGACACAGTTCAATCCATAATGAGTAGTGTCACCTAACTTCCTTTATTACAGGCCATATTCTCAGGTGTACAGTATATAAAAGAACTGAATGCTCATCCACGAGGTAATATGCACCTTTCCTATCAGAGAAAGAAACCTGTGGTGCATTTCAGACAGAAGCTAAAGATGAACAAAAGTTTTTTCCTGAAAAGTTCAAAGGCCAGGGACTAAAAGTCTTCCATGGAGGTAGCTTAATTTTCTAAGTATAAAGCTTCAAATGCGGAGCTACCAATAGCCCATATGAATATTTTATACTTATTAACCTTTTCACTTTTAGAACTATCACTCTAAAATATCTGAATTATAATTTTATTAGGAATTTCTAATCTGTAGATATAACATTCGAGTAACCCAAAGTTCTCATTTCTGATTTCTGGCCAGATTTTCATTTCATTCTAGGAGGCCAGTCTACAAAAACCACTCATTTAAAGAGGGAGTGAGCCTGGGCAACCAGCCAGCAGCCACATTCCAAGTTGTTGGGGTTTTTTCCTCATTCTCTCCTCATCGTGGCATTACACTAATTATCCCAAAATACTTATTAATTCTGATTTAAAATGGTTCTGAAAAGAAAACCACTAATTTTTGAAGTGATTAAAAAAGTGAAATCTAATCAAATTATGGTTTGTTGGCAGAAAATTAAGTAAGTTTCAAGTATCAGCATTTTCAGTTGTGACACTAAAGTGTTTCTCAAAACTTTAATAATAAACACACCTATTTTAAGATTTTAAAAGTTATCACAGGACCCAAAAACTTTGGTTATATTATTTTTAATATTCTATTACTTAAATTTATGCAAACATTAAAGTACATATAAATTCCTTATGTTTAAAATCTAGGAAAAAATTATGCAAATCAAAGATAAACAAAACATACCAGTAAAATTGTATTTATCAGCATTCATTAACATGACAGATGATATGTTGCTGAAACTAATCATTGCTTAAAATGTGAATATGGTTTTACAGCAAGCTACAAGGGATGCCAAATTACTGTTTGAAAGGTTGCTCAGACAGTGTGGAGTCAGAGGGCTAAGTTTGAATTCAGCGTCCTCAGGCTCCTCTCCGATGACCTATCTTCACAATAGGGTGGGTGTTTCAATGAACATGGGAACATGACAGTGTTGGAAGCCTTGAGTAGGGCCAACAACTGCCTCCATAACAACTTTTTCTTTACCTCATTTCTGAACAACATGCTCATGGCTTATTAGAACTTCTTTTCCTTGCATTCTACTCTAGCCAGAACACCATTCTGTCTTATTTAGGCAACTTTGCAAATCTATATTTCAAGCTAGGGGCAATCAAATGTTCAGAAAGCAACCCCATTTCTTTTATTTTAAAGTTCTGGGGGCTGCCTCAGTGTTTCCCCTGCCCCTTTCAAAGATTGCCACTACCACCACTCCCCCAGTCCACTGTCAATGGGGGGCTGTTATTGAGCTACCATTTATTCAATCATTTCTCATTCCTTATCAAACACCTGGTAAAAATGTTGATTTCCAGAATCAGCAGCAAGCATGAAGTGATGGCTCTTTGGAAGCATAACCTTATTGAGTCAAGCGTCCGTGTGTCTTGTCATGTGAGTTGGTGAACCCTCGGCATTCTCACCACTCAATGTGGAATGTGAGCTAAAGGCCTGCAGAAAATCCAAATCCACTCACTGTAGATATAAATGTTAATTTTTCACACTTCTCTAGGAGGAATTGATGGATGTTTCAATTTTGAGCCTGAAGAATCCTCCAGTTACCATTCTATATTTTTCCTCCCCTTTACAAAAAAAATTTCTTAAAAGAGATTCATATATGTCCAACCCCCACCACTTCATGGAAACTGATCCCCCTAATGTCAGCAATGACACTGAATCCAAAAGACACATTCCAGCAGCATTTGGTGCCATTAACTTCTCCCTCATTCTTGAACTATTCATTTCCTCTGAGTTTCAAGCTATGCTTCTTACCTGGATTTCCTATTATTGCTCTTCCTCATCTTTTACTTGCTGCACCTGCTCGGGTGCCCATTCTCGTTCTCTTCTCTTCCAGGTCCCCCTTCTCTTCTGAGTGAGAGATCATTAACTCCCAAGGTGTCAGGTACCAACCAAATGCACCAAGAGCCTCTAGATGTTTATCTCCAGTCCAGACTTCTATTGCAAGCTCTAGTTTCTGTCATCTACTCTGGTGCACCTCCATTGGAATTCTCCAAAAGTACCTTAGGTTTGCCATATTAGAAGTCATATTTCCCCAAACCTACTTCTTCCCATAGCTCAAAAAATGTCATTATTATCCCCATAGTTGCTTAAGCCAGAAACCTATGGTCATCTTTTCATCCACTTCCCTCACCCCAAGTCCTCTAATTCCTAACTCCTAAACACCTCTCAAATTTGTCCTCTGTTTTCATCTCCACTGACACCACCATGCTCTGGCCTCTTTTGACAGCCTCCCTACAATCACCCTTGTCCCTCATTGTCAGCTATAGGTCCAGAGTGGTTGTCACATAACTGAATGGAGGCAGAGCCAGGATAGATACCAGATGTACTAACTCCAAGTCTCATACTTTTCAGTTGTACCATGCCTCTGGCTTGGGCTTTTCCCTGCTTTAGCCTAGAGAAGCAGCACACACCACCCACCACCCACCCTTCCATCATCTCTCCCTTGCCCCTTCCAACAGTATGTCACTGTAGAAGCATGATTTCAGATCTGTCTTCTTGAGTATCATACAAACTCCTTCCACAGGTGAAGAGATTTCTAAAAGCATAGATCATATTCAGGGATGGCACTGGGGACAGAAAGAATAGAGTCCGTCTTTGGCCAGGTTCAGGGATAGGCCATACTTAAAGATCCCTCAGTTCTGGATATTCTTGGGTCAAGCCCAAGTCCTTCTTTCTCAGGCTAACCTAAAAGAAGGGCAACTTCTACTCACAACCTCGTACCAGTCTAGCCAGCAAGAATTGAATCCACACTATTTTTCAATTTACAATGAACTGTTATGCTAAATTGTTGCCTTTATTAATTTGGAACCACATATAAATATTATATAAGTATTATTCTTACCCCAGTAGAAAGCTTTTGTCTTTTATATGCCTAAAAACACGTTTAACAAAAGATCTTCAAAAGGTAATTTCAAGATGATAAAAACAGGAATTTCAAGATGATTAAAAAAAAATTAGGATGGACTTTTCTCCTCATTCCCCAACTCCTATTTGACTACTATTTCATTTCTTTAATGGGTCACTGACTTTTAATCAATGAATACAGAATTGCTGAGAAGAGAAACATTGAATTATATCTAGAGCCTTCTATATGGGACAATGTTCAAGAAAAACCTGAGATATGAATTAATTTGTATATATTTATTTACTCAGATACTACCTGCAGAATAAAGATGTTGAATATTGTAATGTAATGAATTATTCAGCTTGAAGCAGGCTTTCAAAAGGGCACCGCAGGGAAAGGAATTATCAAAGAACAAGTTGAATTAAAGGATACCAATTATTGTGTGCCATTGCTCCTATTTCTTGTGTTTTCGTCACAGAGTGTCTAGAGTGAAATTGGCAAAATTCAGTCATTCCTTTCTAAAGCTGTCTGTTCATTGTGATTTGGACTATTATTTAAATAAAGTGAATTTATCTAATTACACTTGGAAGGTTATAATTGCTGAATATAAATGTTCCCTCTTTTTTGCAAATATGTCGAAAACATTTTCCCCAAAGAATCAAAAATTGCGTACATGCTCATTTCCCTTTTTTTAAATATTTTTTTTCTCTTGTTACATGTAGCAATACATCTTTATTGTAGAAAACCCAGAGAATATAGATAAGCAAAAAGAATAATATTAAATTAACCCATACTCCACCATCCAGAGGCAAATATTACTAACATTTTTATATTTATATTTTCCGGCTTTTTGCTATGCTGTGCACACGTGCACACACACACACACAGCTATCTATAAACACATATGCCCTGTCAATATCCTTCAGCCTGACACCACCTGGAACAAGCCCACAGTTGAACAAGTTGGGTGTGTTGTATGTTGCAACAAGGGAGACCACATATCATAGGGAAACATGGGACAGCTCAGTAACAGGGTGTCAGAAATGACATCTTAAAGGATTTGGAGGTTGTTAGGTGATTTGGGGAAAATCCTAAGTAAACAGGTTTTCCTGAGGATTGTATGCAGGGGTAGTTCTATGATTCAGTATCTTAATATATCTTATTATAGCATGGGAGGAGTGAATAGAAGTTAAAGCTGTACACTGGTAAAAAGCAGCAGTCCCTCTATTAGCCAGGATAGAGGAATGTTTGTTTATTCTGCGACTTGACCATTGTCCATGCTTTTCTCTGTGTTCAGACATGATTGCAGAGTGCTCTTGTTTTTTTCTGTAGTTTGTTTTTTGATCCCTCATGGGCACAGAGCGGCCTTGTGTGGCATTGATGTTCTGTGAATTTGTATGTCCAACAGGAGGACAACAGGACTGTGAGGACCAGCCCAGCTTCCAGATGTCAGGGCCTGCTTTTTGCTTTTTCAAAGCTTAGAGACTTTTTAAACTTATATGGGTCTTTCATGTGTTACTCTACTAACCTCTAATGAATGTAGTCTCTGGAGGGTCAAAATACCATTTTCCTCTTCTGGGTTTTCTACAAGCATCTGCATTCCCATTCACACTCTGTCAGCTGGGGTGGAAGGCAGAGGTCCCCATATAGGTGATAAGGGTTTCTTCATTTTCACTGAGATGGAAAGATTGCCAAACACGAAACTTTACTGCTAGTGCTTGAGCTTCTTAAATGGGAGGCAAGAGTTAACATTTAACACTTTGATCCCAAGTGAGGGCCAAGACATGAGAAATCATTTGATACTCAGATATCGGAACAAGGAGCTAGAAAGGCCTGTCCTCTCCAGCGTCTCATTTCCTTAAAACAAGCATCAGGGCTTCAAGGAAATTCAGTCACCAATGGCTCAAATTGTCCTCCATATTTCTCTTACAAAGTTGTCTATTTCTTCAAGGAATGTTTTACTGAGCACTTACTATGTGCCAATCATTGTCCTACACAGTGCTATACATGGCAATGGACTGAAAAAAGTAAAAATGAGGGGGTGGCAGAAAGCCAGCAGTGTAAGATTATGGATTCAGTTAATATCTCAAATGATATAGGGGTTCCCAAGGGTTGCTAAAGATTTAAATCAGGGAAATGATGTAAAATTTGTATTGTGGGGTGCCTTTTGGGTTTGGGTGGGTGGTTTTAGATTGAAGCTGGGTAAAAACAGTTAAGAACCTAATCCAAGGACATAGGTGAGGAATAAGGACCAGGGGATGACAGTGGGAATGGACAGGATTGCAGATATTCAAGATATATTTAGCTGATAGACTCAAAAGAATTTAATGACATCTTAGAAGGAGATGATGAGGGAAAGGGAGGAATTAGGAGCAAATCCCAGAGCTCTAACTTGGGTGATCAAATAGATTGTGAGATCATTAATTTAGATGGAAAAATAAAGAGGAAGAACAAATTTACAGAGTCCAGTCTGGGTGTTTTTGAGCTTGAGATTTGTTTGGGGATATCCAGTAGACAAGGAAATGGGAATCTGGAGCTCATGAGAGATGAGAGGGCCAAATATAATCATTTTTGAAGCCATTAGGATGTGGTTGAAGCCTTGAGTAGAGATGAGCTAACCAAAGGGAAGCACAGAATAAGAAGCAGCAGAACCTGCGAAAGACCAACATTTTCGGTGAGTTAGAAGATAGAGTTGCTCGTGAATGAGTCAGAAATAGAGAGTAGAACCCAGGGACACTGGTGCCTTGGAAATCAAGTTTGGAGAGAGCTCCTGGAAGGAGGGAACACAAAAGTTAGTTGGTGATGTGGTGAAAGTGTTGTGCATGGAGACAATGTTTTCTTAAAGGATTAAGACACAATCAGTGAAATAGGGAAATGACTCAAGTTCTGTGCTAGGAGCTCAATGACTTCAATAACTCAACAGAAATAGTATTTCTTTTAGTGAATTTAGCTGAAATTTCCTAATACATCATATGTTATCATGAACAATGAAATCACACACCATTTTAAACATACCCATTGTGACTTTCCACAGATATACCAGGAATTAATAACAAGTCATCACTAAAAATATTGCAGAAAAGTTTAAAAATGCCTATCGGACTTGAAAATAAGGAAGAAACTGGAAAAATTAAGTTGAATATTGTCAGAAGCACAATGAGAAAAGAAACTAAATGAGGGTTCAGAAATGAATAGGAAATAAAGAAATGAATACAGCAATTACCTCAGGTATAAATTAAATGAGGAAAAATGTGATGTGTCAAGTATAGTAGCTGGCACATCATAGTGGCAGATCTTCAATTAATGCAGGTTGCTAATGTGGTTGGAGTGGTTATTGGAAAGGAGGTGATACAGGGGTAACCAGAGGGCAGTGCAAAGTCAGGGAAAGTTTGTATCTTTTATTATTTATTGGCTTTTAAGAAGAGCAATGCTAGATCTATTTAGCAGGTATGAGCAGAAACTTCTAGAAAGAAGAGGTTAAGCATACAATATGGAATAGTGAAAGTATAGGCAGAGACAAGAAGGGAAGGATCCAGAATATTGGTCTAGTCTTAGAGGGGAAGAGACCTATCTTTCCCTGACATTGAAGGAAAACAGAAAAATATATGTATGATTATAGAACAAATGTTTAGGTTCTGCCCATCATAATGGTGGTAATAGGAGATATAGCTTCAATTTCTCTGTTGATATTAAAAGAGAAGGAACTCCTCAGAGAAAAGACCTGGAGAGGACAAAATCCAAAGTATAGCCAGGAGGATAAAGCATTGGAGTGGGAAGGAAGAAATGAATGTTATTAAAGAGTTGGAGGACAGGAACTGTGTGGCTTAGGTGTTGAACAGGCCATCCAACAAAAGCAAGAACAATAATTAGCAACAGCTTCCAATTTAGCATTTAACTATAATGTAGGAAAAAATGCTTATTTTAGCATTGTTTGAAGTAGAAAAAATTTGGAAAAAAACTGGTTAACTGTTATGATAATTATAATATAATAAATATAATTATAAACATATCAAAAACCATTTGTAAAATTAAAAATATAAAATCTAGCTTATAAAAAAAAACAAAATAGAAAGGAAAATGCTCACTGTGAAGAAGTGTGTATTCCCATTTGACATAGAAGAAATAAAGCTTTAATTATTAATCCAAGTCGTTCCAACAATAATTGGCACATGTGGGATTTGATTCACCGTCCGTTTGACTCAGAACTAGGCTGTTAATCATTTTTCTCCACTGCCGTTACACTAGGATGTCAGAGTCCCGTGGTGTGACTGCAAGCAAGGCTTACAAGTAGGGGTTCTGATACTGACGTCTGCAGTAAATGTTGAAGAGACCGGAGAAGGAGGGCAGAAAAGCGGTAGTCAAAGAAAGCCTCAAAGGAAGAGTAGATTTTGCCCATGAGTAAAAATGTAAACCTCTGGAGGTGTAATGAGAAGGTAGGAAAAAACAGAACTTGGTCAAATGGATACTGCAGCAGTTTCCATCCAGTGCAAGGCAACCAGGCGGCTGAACATTCTGAAGATGGAGAAAGTTTGTTTACAAAGGAATAGAGGTAAGAGAAAGTCAAATACAGAGGAGGCAGCTACAACACCAATAGCAAAGGAAGATTTTTCCAGAAAGTTCATTTCTTGCTCCAACTGTCTATTTATGTTGGTGATGTTCATTACTGGGTTTTGTCTGGTTTTTTGGTTTGTTTGTTTTTTAACGTTTTTCATCCTGTAGAAAAGCAAAATATGCTCGTTAAACCCAGACAACATAACTAACACCTGAGTGTGCTAGGTCTCCTAGTCAGTCGACCTTCTCTTGCATGTCTATAATTTCCCCCTTTTTAGACCTCGGCAGATTTTGGTCACATTCACTCCTAGAATTAGCAGCTGCTGTGGGAGTACAGGGGATCTTTCAAGGAGAAATTTTTTGTTTATTATTTGTTTTATTTTTTATTGACTAGATTGTATAAATTTTATTACTTATTTCACAACTGGTTATGGATACTTTATCATAATATACCTGGTCTTTTTTCCATAAAAGCAATACATGCTTATGGTAAAAACTCAACACTTAAGGGAGATATAAAGTGAAAATTAAAAGTTTTCCAACCTAGCCCTGAGACGTAGGTCCAACTATCTAAAGGTAACCACTCTTAACAGTTTTTGTGTATCCTTGCACATGTTCACTAGGAATTTTCATTCAGTGAATTAGTACAACACTGTACCAGGACTTGGGAATTTAAGGTTAACTAAACAGATTTGCTTGCTTTCTTCTGGAGTTTACAGCCCAGTAGAAGAATCAGAAAATGATCAATAAAACAGCAAAACAAACAACAAGCAAATAAGAACTATGGCTGAAATAGATTGCTGTGATCAAGTACAATATGCATTGCACATCATTCTGCAACTTGCTTTTTCACTTTCTGTCTGGGGCTATATATGGGTCTTACTCATTATCCTTAATTGCTGAGTAATATTCATAGTGTGGTTGAACCATAAATCATTTAACCATTCCCCTGATGATTGACATTTAGGTTGTTTCCAAATTTTTCTACTTCAAACAATGCTAAAATAAGCACCTTAATACTCATGCCTTTATGTTTTGAGGCATTGAACCCTTTACTGTACTGCAGATATTTTCCTCAGTTTTGAATTTGATGAGTGAATTGTGCCATCCAAAATTATTTATTTGATGAATTATTCCACCTATCATCCGAGTTCCCAGTATTGCTTAAGATAGTATCTCCCAAGTATGAGGTTCTAAAAATATTCTTCTATATATTGTTATAACATTTTATTATGTTTTTTTTTTTTACTTCTAGTTATTTAATCCATCTGGAATTTATTTTACATGGTATGAGGTGTTTCTTCCAAATGGGTATCCAATTATGCCAGTACCATAATGAACTCAACCACCATATATTAATTCCTCAGATTTGCTTAGATTTATTTCTGGACTTCCCATTCTATTCTACTAACTTGTTTTTTATATTGCTGTGCCAATACCATGTGGTTTGATTGCTGTAGTTTTGTAGTAAGTTGTAATTTCTGGCAATTCAAGTCCCCTTTGCTATTATTTTCACCTTATTTTATTAGAGCTGCCTAAGAGTGTATTGTATTAATATATCATACTCCCTATTAGTAGATTTTTAGATTGTTTCCAAATTTTATTTCCTATTAAAATTTTTTAGAACAAAAAATGTTTCCATCATTTAATGTAACTATGTGGTACAAGTAAAGAATGAAAGCCACACATCAATGTATTTGATTTGCTGTAAGCTCACTTCTTAGGTAGGTTACTGACTTTGGGACACAGACATGATTTACATTCACCCCCAAATTAACTGCCATGACACCATAGTGTTACTCACAAGGTGCCAAACCCATATATGTTAAATCTCTGAACCTCAAGGATCTACTATGTAAACAATTTGCACCCCACTGGATTTATTTTATTGGTCAGCATACTCCTTGGGCCCTAGGAACCCTGAAGAACAAATGCTTAAACTGATTAGTCCCCTAAACTTCTTTTTGTAGTGGAAATTATTACTCATACCACTGACAAATATTATTGCCTAGTCTTTTTTTTTTTTTAAAGATTTATTTATTTATTTTATTTTTCCCCCACCCCTGCTTGCTGTCTGTGTCCATTTGCTGGGTGATCCTCTGTCTGTTTCCTGCCTTCTCTTCTCATCCTTCTCCTTCAGTCTTCACTGGGATTCGATCCTAGGGACCTCCGATGTGGGAGAGAGGCACTATGCTACCTGCGCCACCTCAGTTCCTGGTTTCCAGCGCATCTCGTCTTGGCTCTCCCCTGTGTCTCTCCCTTGCTGCATCATCATCTTGCTGCATCATCATCTTGCTGTGTGGCTTGCCGGGGCCTAGCTCGCTGCACGCGTGCGCATGGGCCGGTGGCTCACCTGCATGCCTTCTATTTTTATTTTACTAGGAAGTCCTGGGGATCGAACCCAGGTCCTTCCATATGGCAGACGGACACCCAACCACTTGAGCCACATCTACCCCCTATCGCCTAGTCTTTAAGCAAAAGTCTTAGCAGCAGAGTTATGAAGTAGCCACCTTGGCTAGGCTGGTTCTGACATCAATGCATGGTTTCATCTTCAAAATCTTGGTGGCATGAACTCATAAAAGACAACGTACAGTCAGCACCTTCAGCCTCCTCGTGTAGCAGCAGATTCTAACACTCAGAGGGACATATTTCCACCTCTTGCTGACCCTGCCAGGGTGTTTGTCTGCCTCTTCTACACATTAGGAAAGGACAGATGCACTCAATGTCTCTAAGGATCTTTCTAACTCAGTTCTGCAATTCAAGGACATAATTATACTAGAACTGGGTTTACTCTCAAAAATATAAATTACTTTGTAAAATAGTGATTATTGTCATTAATGCCAGTGAGAAAATGTGGCAGCTTTTACATTATGACAGGGAATGTGAGCTTTATTAAAAGCTTGTAAAGACAATGTTAATCCCATGTATTAGGGCTCTCTATAGGGAAACAGAACCGATAGGAGATATCTGTAAATATTATGAGATTTTATAAAATTGTCTCACACAACTATGGATCTGCATGAGTTCAAATTCCGTAGGGCAGGCTGCAAGCTGGAACTCTGATGAAGGCTTTTGATGAATTCACCAGGAGAAGCTGGCTGGCTAAAATCATCACTCCTTTTAAGGCCTTCAACCGATTGGATGAGACGTCTCTCATTGCGATCTCCTCAGTTAATTGCAGATGTAATCAGCCATAGATCAATCAACTTACTGATGATTTAAGTCCATGAAATGTCCTCACAGTGACAATTAGGCCAGTGCTTGCTTGGCCAAACAACCTGGCACCATTACCTGGCCAAGTTGACACATGAGCCTAGCCATCACATCCATTTCAATCAACTACATACAACATAAGGATTCCAGACCCTAGCCAGACTACAATCTTAACTTTCAATTTCAGTTCCTATCAAAGCAGACCTGAGAGAGGTGATACTTACCAACAATTTTTTTAGATATTATAAATCTTATCCTTGGATCAGGCTGGAGCCCTGCTTCCACTCCTAAATTGTTTTAACTTGGACCTATTTTTTAGCACCTTACTCAGTTGCATTCAGTGAATTGCCTTTTAGTGTTATGCCCTTGATGCTTGTTAAAAACTCCTACCAAAAATATCATTATATATATTAGGTCACTATATCGGCTATAGGGACATAGTTAAAGGCATCATTTTAGGCCTCTCTATAAAGTTGTATATGATAATTTTTTTAAATGCAGTGTTATAAAAATTTTGCTTCCCCAGGGAATTCTCTGTTGAGACTTATGCCTCCCTTTTTTCCTTAACTTCTGGGAAGCTCACCATCAAACCTAAAGATCAATTTTAACAAATATGGAGGCCTTCGTGGTTTGTGACCTGATGTTGTTCTTTGACAAGATTTTATTTTTCTACTTTGTTTTCATTTGAAACATTCTTTATTTCCATTTCTCTGTTATCATATTTTATGTGCTTTTGCTGACATGCCCCAATTATTTTGTAGAATGAGATGGGAACACACAGCTCAACTTATCCTCTCCATGCACACTGCTCTCTTCCATCTCTGAATTCCTGAGGGCTTAGGGTCTCTAGCAGTCATTTTGACTCTTACCTTTGATTGTCTCTCCTAGCATTGTTATAGAGTTCACTTGTCTTTCCAACTAATTTCTAAGCAAAGATCTTACCTATTCTGTATCTCCTATAGTTTGTGGTATATGGAGGATTCTTGTAGGGAAGATCAGTAAGGAAGACTGTTAGGGATTGAAACAATTACCTAGAAGTGCAGGTAAATTCTTGACTTGGTTTAATCTCAGAGGGGAGGGGGAGAGAGTGAGGGGGGGGTACTTTATTGAAAGGATTTTTTAAAAGGTGTGAGCAGGGCTAATGAAAACTAACAAGGGATGGTGAAGAACCCTGGGGATAGGAACAGAATGAAGTCCTAAGAGTATAATCCCTGGGGAAAGGGGCAGTTACTGGACCCCAAAGAGAAGACCTGACAGGGCCATAGCCACAGGCAGAGGAAGCCCACAGTCAAACTGTGAAGGGAAGGGAGCAGAGGCACTAAATCCCCACATTCTCTCCTGCCAGCACTTCCCATTGGCTGAGCCTATTGGAAGCCAGCAGGCGGGGAGCTTGGTTGGTGGCACCTCCATGGGTCAGCCTCTCAGGGGCACAGAACAGAAGGGAGCGGGTGGGTAGTGGGTGAGGGGGAACCAGAGACTATCTAATACCTCATGCTTAGCTTCCACAGTAAGGGCTTGCTCAAAAAGGATTCTACATCTATAATGAGGTGGGAAAATACAGAGGAGGGGAGGAAGTTGACCAGAGTTTGAAATAGAGTAAAACACAGAGATGAAAACAGGGCCTAAATCCTTTCAACAGACAAAAAAATCTTTAGAATTCCACATGAACACAAACCATCATTTAAGGCCAAAGGGCCTTCTAAATATTCCAAATATTTAATGTGATATGTGACTAGTTGACAAGATATCATGACTAGTTGACCTGATGTCTTCTTTTGATGGTGTTTGATAAATATCTATTATTTTCAATTTTTTGTGGTTTTCTTTTTGTATTTTAGAGCAAATTTTTTTTCTCAGCTCCCAAATACTTTTTTTTTTAACCCTGAAGAGCCCTTAACCCTTAGGTGCTGGGCTTGCAGTAGCTACTGGATAAAATGGACCTGATTGCCTCCCCTTGGCATGCATAATACTTATTATTTGACAGCAACGTCATTGCCAGTGAGCATCTGTACCAAGCTTCCAGAAACTCAACTTATTTATTCTTTAAGATTCCAGTATTTCTTGGGTTTAGCTTTAATTCCACATATAAATGTCAAGTCACCTTCTGAGGCCTCACTGAGTCCTTCAGAGAAAGATGGGACATGTGTTTCTATGATCTCTCTTTCGGGCTTCTCAGAGATTTATTAGAAAACACTGTCCTGGATATTCAGCCAGGCAGTCAGGTAATTGATCAAATTAATATTACTAAGCACAGAAGTTATTTTCTTAGGGGCATGCCTGGCAGCAGCAGACAAACTGAATGCCCACCATGCATCAGAGTCTCACTATCCAAGCACTGTCATGTTCATTTAGTCATTTAATCTCTCCAATAACTCTTTGAAGTGTTTCTTATAATCCCCATTTTACAAAATACGAATCTACAACTCAGAGATCCAAGTGAGTTGCCTGAGTCCATGTAGGGTAGGAACAAAATTCCATTAGCCTAATTTGGATTGCTACCTGAATCTGTGCTCCCCAAACTGCAGTTCTAAGACGCCAAATAAAAACCTTTGTTGCTTTGCAAAAAAAAAAATTCCATGTGCCTCTGAAGTCTGTACTACTGAGATTCTTCTCAGGGCTTTAACTTCTTGATCTTTCTTATTTTGGAAAAAGCACCACACATTGCTAAAATAATATTTTTGTGTTAAATGTGGCATTCAATGCGTGACTAATAATACACCTATAAATGTGGAGATCAATTAATTTGATATTAACTACTAAAGCAATCATAAATAGACCTAGTAAAAATGGGACAAACAGAAGGCTTCTCATGAATTTTAAGTAGCACTTTCTTGCTTCTCAGGTCCCTAGTGTAACTTTGCCTTCCTTTACAATTCAAGGGACACAGAGGTCTAATGGGTTGCTCGGTATTGGGGATTGACCATGTTCCAACCACTGGTCCTGTGGCTATGAACCCATTTGTAAATAGGACCATTGAAGATGTCATTAGTTAGGATTGTCCAAACTGAATGAGGTTGGGCCTTAATCCAACATAGACAAAGCACTTAAAAGCAAAGGAAACTGGACACAGAAGAAGCCACGGAGAGCAGTCAGAGGCTGGAAGTCAACAGAACCATGTGCACTGCCATGTGACAGAGAAGCCAAGGAAGCCCAAAGATTGCTGCGAGCCAGAAGATACTGACCTCGGGAGGAAACAAGCCTTCTGGCCTCCGAAACCATGAACCAATGAATTCCTGTAGTTAAGCCAACCCATTTTACGGCATTTGTTTTAGCAGCAGGGGAATTAGAACACTTGGGTCAGCACGTTCTTCCCTGTGCACTTCCTGAAATTGCTTTTCTACTTCCTTGTGTAAAAATAGCTCAGTGATGAGTCTATATTTCAACTTTGAAGCATTTTATGGGTAGATGGGACTTTATAGGTATTATTTATGAGTATCATTGCACTTACTAAAATGTAAACTCCTGGAGGGCAGAGATTTTTGTGTTGTGTACAGTGCTGTAATCCCTGTGTCTGAACCTCCTTTAAACACAGGAGGTACACCAAAAATCATTTAATGAATTATCAGACATTATTTTTATTCTCTTCTCTCAGAAAGGACTCTTAGATTAGCCTTAAAAACAGCACTCGTTTCTCAATATCCCTCAGAAAATCCTTTCCCTTGGTACACGGTTCCTTGTAGTGCAAAGTCTGACACCACCAACACCTGTGCGGATGCAGTTTACTGTCTGGGTTTTACACGTATCAGCCTCAGTCTCAATCACAGGTTAGTGAGAAGTTATTAGAAGTTTACGTAGACTGTGATGTCCAAGATTTCAGCAGCCATGACTGTCTTCTCTCAGTCACCCCATCTAGTCATCATATAACACAATGCCCGGCACCAAGTCCCAGCTCAGTGGACATTTGTTGAGTCAATAAGTGATAGAATCCAGAATCATAATAAACTAGTACAGTTTTCAGCACTTAGTATATGCTTAATAGATATTGAATTACATTGACTATAATGCTCTAAAAGAGAATCTCATAGTGCATTCCGAAACTAACTCGGCATTATTTTTGAGTTACCAGCTGTTTTGGATTATCTGTGGGACTCCTCCCTACTGTAAGGGTGGTAAATTGAGATCTTCCTACATCAGCAAACTCCCCAAACTTGAGCAGTATTTGGTTCCCATTGGGCTAACTTACTAATTCCAACTATGGCATATTTAAAATTAAAGCTAAGACTTGCCCTGGTGGCATGTAATGCTCATTACTGTTCACTAATTCAGTAACAAGGCCTCTTTCCAGGGTGCTATATTTTATGTATACTGACTGGTGCCTGCCTGCCTTCCATCATATAAGGATGTTAATGCCAAAAAGGAAGGATCTTACTTCCTTGACAATACTGCAAGATCTAGAAAAGTCCAAGAAAGTGAATAGACAAGCAGCTTTGGAGGATTGACACTCAACCTTATGTTTACAGAATATGGTCCATCAGACTGTTTCTTGAGCTCCCTGAAGTACCTTGGGTCAAGTTGACACAAGTTTCAAGATTCTATTCACACCTTCCGTCTAGTTTCCATAAGAATAAAACAGTTTGACTTTGGTTCCAACAAACAAAACAGAATATTAAGATGGTTCACATTAGGTCAAATGAGTTTAAAAATACACATACAACCACACACCACACACACACACACACATACACACATAGCATATACATACAACATGTACACAACTGGTTCACCCTATTGGTGAACACCTTAAAATAGAAAAATCACACGTTTCTAGTCTTTCTTTGCCTTATAATTGGCAGGTTGCCTGTGGCATAAATATCTAATTGAGAATAATTTCCAAGGCATAGAACATGAAACCAGTTGTTTCTGAATAAAGCACTCACTCAGGATTATGGCTGATAATCCTGGGAGTAGGGGTGGGAACGATGGCACCAATACAGATATCATATCTTAAATAATAGAGACAAATATTTAAATAAGTACATGCTGTCACCTTGTCTATATTACTGCACTGCATCAAGTTGCCCAGTAAATATTAGCTCTGCTAAATGTTGATAAATTAATTACTATGTAAATAATGATAAGGCATGAAATGCTCGGCAAGTTGAAAAGTCTAAAGGATGGCCAAGTTCTTCCATAACACAGAACACTTTTATTACAGTCATAGATAATTAACTTTAACTTAAAATTTAAATTTTTAGTCTATTTTATTAAGAAAGTCTCTTTCCCTTATCAACAAGACAGTTCTCTTCCCTCTAAGTGGAGTTTTACAAATCTCTCAGCTGAACCATTATAAAAATATTTTGGTATGCTCTTTTGTATTTGAAATATCTCTTGCTTGAAATTAAATTCAGTCCTAAAATAGCAACTATATCATCTCCTAACCACTTCCCATTAGTAACAGCAAACTCCAGAGATTAGTAGAGCAGTGCTGTTCATATGCCCAGAAAACAAACCCCATGGATAATTTAAACAAAAGACTTAGGTACTCATTAAGGAGCAGTGCATTACATATTTGTAAATATTAATGCCAGACAAAAATGAAACCTGACAAAATTGAAATCATTGTATTGTATTGACTAAAACAAGAAGTTCAGATTTTGCCTTGAACATTCTTTCTTGCAAAGCTGTATTAACACTTAGTTCTTTAACAGGATTTAATTCTCCCCAAAGTACAAGTGGATTCTACAGAATGTAGATAGAACAAGTTAGTACTCTTCAATGCTAAAGTATATGGCAACTGATTCTTCAAAGAAGATGAAGCCCTATGCATGAGATTAGCTCCCTCATCTGCTGTCGTGACTGACAGGCCCATTTGCTTGGTTTTACGGGGGAAGGGAACGGGAGCCCCGCCTGTCTCACAGGCAGATCCAGCAGGTTTGGGGCTTTTTCTGTGATTGCACACAAGTGTACGCTATTATCACATGTTCTCTTCAGAGCCTCATTTTCAGATTTGAAAGTTGGCAAGACATCTTCTTCTTTAAGCCTTAACACAGTTATTATTTAAATACCATTCTATTTCCTTGATAAAGCCTCTTTTGGGGTGCTAAGTTTAGCCCTGTCAATCAAAAGAACAGGTGGTATTTGACACTACCAAATAGGTCCCTTCCCAGTGTGCTTTCCTAAGACAACCAATCACCCACGGCCGGGCCCTAAGGATGCCGGGCTGTCAGCAGACCTGGGGAATATAAGGGCAGGGCCAGACCCTGGCTCTTGAGCAGTCGTGCATTCCCAGCCTCGCCTCGGGTGTAGGGATTGCATAGAAAAGCAAAACTACACAGTCTTGACTGTGTAGTTTTGTTTTTAGGTTTAGAGGCTCACCGATTCATGTCGGAGATGGTCGAAAAAACCAACTCCAGATAGGACGTCGTTTCAGAAGCAACCTTGGGCTTAGTCCCACCCTTTTTAGGCACTCTTGAGAAATCAGGTGAGCAGCACTTTTTTTTGTTGTTTTAAGGAGAATCACTTCTTGATTTCTGGCTCCTGTTTATCTTTGTTTGCTAAATACCTGTGTAGGTGTGCCTAACTACTTGTTGCTGGTGCCAATCTATTATTTGACCTTGCTTGTTACCATCTTTTAAAATGTGTGAATATTTCTCTTTTAAAAGTTTAATGCTTTAATATAGTATAGCAGCAGTCAATAATTCGAATGGTTGAAGTGCAACCTAATATTCTAAACGCGCTGAATTTGAGGTTTGAAATGGTGATAGAAATGTTTGCTTCTTTTCTAAGTTCTTTTTTGTCTGTTGAGAATGTTCAAGGTTATATTACTCAGTGAAAAAGTGAGACACACTAAGAATAGCTCTGATAAAATGCATGCGGTATCAGCTAAACCCTGATGACTTTTTAAGGGAATCAACTGCTGCGGTATCAGTTGCAGGACAGTGACAGAACACTTGCCTGCTGTCAGTCAATGTTGGAGAGTTTATTTTGGGAACATGACATTTTAGATGCATACCTTCAACCCTAATTAGACAAAGGCCTCAGAAAAGCAAGTACAAAAACAACAAAATTCACCTAGAAAATAGGAATAAGAGATCAATTTAGACTGTTAATTCCAACGTATTTGGGAAGTTGGAATAAAGCTATGTAACATAATTTTCTAAAATACTCAGAATCTCATTATGTATTATAATTCAACTCTCAATTATATGATATGAGATAAATGTTTATGCAAAGAAGGATAAGAAATATTGTTTTAAGGATGCTTAATTTCTAAATACAGTTTGATTTCCCATGTTCCTGGGATTAAATTACTAACTGTAAATGTTTGTGACTACATAGATACATAATACATAAATGGTGTGAAAGAAATAGAGCTATTTTTAGAAGATGCACTAACTTGCAAGCTAGACACTTGTAAACTAGAAAAGTTAGATGCAAAAAAGTCCTTCCTAAAGATAATATGCTATACTAAGAAGTTTTGGCAAAAGTTCCATGAAAAAAACTTTTGGATATTGTTGAAATTTTAAAAATATAAAATTTATTGTCTCAGAGAATGCAGATTTCATTTTAACTAGGTAAAGAAGTTACTAGGTAAATAAGGTACAGAATTTTCTGTGGGAAGATTACTGCTACATAAACTTTTAGTGAACAGAGAATTTAATGAAAAATAGTAACAAAGCAATTGACAATTGAGAATCTGCCCTTTTATTTCAGAACAGTGGAATAGTCACATTGAATAATTAGGTATTGATGCATCAGGAAATTCTTCACATAATCTATCTGAAACTGGTAGACAAAGTACTTGCACTTAACAAAAGGATTTAACTGCAAATTTAATATACATTTCTTTGTTGAATATTTTACACTATGAAAACATAGGCCTTTTCACTTCATCTGCATTTCACACCAGCCTTCCATTAGTCAGAGATTGCACATTGTTCCTTTTAAGAAGTTTAGCCACTATTTTTCTTTCAGATCAACAATAAATTTTGGCCTGCTGACTTAAATTTAGATTTTTCTGAATATTTACTTTAGCAGTAGCAACAATTATTGAGCACTTGCAGCATGAAGAAATCTTAAGAAATAAAAAACACCGTCTGCTATACATACAAAGTATTGCACATTTGATAAGGCTTTCAAAAACTTCAAGTAAGAAAAACAATTGCAAAGTTCAAATTTTTAGTTTTGGTGACTATTTTAAGCTAGATATTGCCTGAATTGATGTCAGCTTTAGAAATACAGATACAATGAGGGAAAACTATTGAGGAAAGGAAATATTAAAAAAAGAAAAAAAGAAAAAAAGAAAATTCTCTCAAACATTGAAATGATATAGAGATTTATTTTATGTCTGTCACACATTTCTTTTATTATTCTTCATTACCCCTGCATTACTCCAGCTTCCCTTTCTCCAGTTCGTAACCTGATTTTCTACCTTTTTCCACTGGAAAATTCCATCTTTAGCCAGTAGGGCACATTCTTTGCTCTCCTTGGCTTTTTTTTTTTTTTTTTTTTTTTTTTTTTTTTTCCATTTCCCCTTAGACTTGCTACTACGTTACTTCCAGTCAATTCAAAGGCCATCTGGTGCAATTCAAGTCACAAAAGAGAAAGTCTGGCCATCAGTGTAGGCCCACAGAGCAATCTATTTAGAGAAATGTGTATCATGGCCATCTATCTATAAATAGATTCAGAGTATCTCTTAACTGTGACATTCTAATTTCTCTTCTTTTCCTTTCCAGAGTGCCTAAAAAGATGACAACGCAAGCACCGACGTTTACGCAGCCGTTACAAAGCGTTGTGGTACTGGAGGGTAGTACCGCAACCTTTGAGGCTCACGTTAGTGGTAAGCGCACGCACACGCACGTGCTTTCCTTTGTTCCCTTCACTTTCTTGCAAATAAGTTAACTTTGCTGGAGGGCTTGACTCCAAATTTAAGCCCTACTTTCACTTTGGAAAATTGGTTCAACTCGGCAGAAGGGTCACTTTAAGGGTATACCATTCACAGAGTACTGACAAAAATCTGACAGTATAATGGCTTGTTAATGTTTTATTCATATTTATAATTCCACAAAGCAAAATCATTAGCATTGGATTAAAATTGCTGTCAGAATCCAGATTATATGGGTTAGTTGAAAATCATACTTGACCCTTAATTCAGTGTACCTCTGTGGCACATTGGCCTTTTTTTTTTTCTTTTTTAATTTTATACCTTATAATAAAGATATAAAATAAGATTTCCTTTTCCTTATTCTTTCCTCTTTTTCTGTTTTATTTACCAACCAACCTTTTCATAACTGGATTGTACCTTATTTTACATTGTACAAACGTCATATACTCATTCTTCATTTTCTATTGTATATGCATATAGAGACCAAGTCTCCTCATGCACGATAAACTCTTACTGACTTCCAAATAATTAACTTTTTTTAAAAAAAAAAAAAAAAAAACCTCAGTAACTTCTGAACTGAGCAGAACACATATGGCTTCAGTTGGAATTTTGCCTGCTAGGGGAGTAATGGAATCTGGTTTCTTCATAGCTCCTTGTTCTTTCACAGTACGTGCTAATAAATTCTTAGGAAAACACAATAGAAAATATCTGATACTCATGAATTAGTCAAATAAACTATTCACTTGGCCACAGTGGGAGACTGGCTAATGTAAGGACAACAAAATAAACTTTCTCTTGGTTATCTTCATCTCCCTAATTTAAGGGGATAGATCATCAGCCTTCATGCCAAAAGCAAAAGAAATCATGCTCTGAACTTGCCTCATCCCTTCTGAAAGCACAGTTTTAATCTACTAAAACATCAAACTAAGAATATGCAGTTCTTAGCTCCTTAATTTGTGGCAGGTGAAGACAATTTGGCTTTTCTACCTGCAACTCCAAATATAGATATTGCTCTGAAAGATTAGGGTTGGTTTTGTCTACACTGCAGCCTTTTTACTAATGAATCCACATTTGAAAGGCAGGAGAGAGTTCAGGAGGATCGTGTTCCTGTAACTGCAGAGGAGGGAGATGTGCCTGTCCTCTTGTGCTCCTAAGGCAGAACTTTAAGATCCCTTTGCTGCTTTTGCTCTTGTTTCTAAAAAGGACAATGGTCACTTTTTATTTCACAATTTCCTTGGCTCTTTCATAAATATTTTCATGAGTTTAATGGTGTCTATTAAATTGTTTCAGACCCCTGGGCAAGAAGGCCCGAGGTGGAAATTCTAGTCCTTTCTGTCCCCGTCGCTAGCTCAGTGACGTTGGGAAAATCATTCGGCCTCTTTTGGCCTCGGTTTCCTCTCTGTAAAATGAAGAGGTGGCCTCTACACAAACCCACAAGCCTTCCTAATGGTTTTCAGGTTTACGCTTTTATCATGTGGCTGTTAAATTTGGACTGTCATTCCATGGCTTTACACTGCAGACAAGCTTTTATGGATTAAGGCAAGGTAGTGAACATAAAGGGACAGGGCAGAAGGACTTTGCGGTGTCTTACTCAACAATCAGAATGAATTGTCTTTGCTCTGCAGGTTTCCCAGTTCCTGAGGTGAGCTGGTTTAGGGATGGCCAGGTAATCTCCACTTCCACTCTGCCCGGCGTGCAGATCTCCTTTAGCGATGGCCGCGCTAAATTGACGATCCCCGCCGTGACTAAAGCCAACACTGGACGATATTCCCTAAGAGCCACCAATGGATCTGGACAAGCGACTAGCACTGCTGAGCTTCTCGTGACAGGTAGGGTGGCGGGCACCTGCAGGCCCTCGGTTCCCCCAGGAGACATCTCTAGCACACAGGCGTGGAGGTCAAGAAAGAGCTACTGATCACAAGTAGATGGAACTTAGAGAAGGGACCACTTGAGGCTAAATTTATAGTGAAGTTGTTGCCTTGTATAGTTTAATTTTCCCCTCAAATACAGCACAAAAGGGTCTGAAAATCAGTTCTTCCATATACATATTAAGCACTCAAGTGTTAATAAGGAAATCTTTTAAAAATCATGTTTCTGAGCAAGTAGAAAGGCTTGGGATCTTTTTTATAAGTCTAGTAACAAATAAGCTATATACACATACAAATGCACACCTATGAATGTGTATGTATTATGTATGTACATGTACAGATCACACACGTGTATATATATGTTGACAATGTTTAATCCTGAATATAAGTTCATGTACTGGTTATGTTGTATTCTTACTGAGCAGCTCCAAACAACTAAAGTTAATGGGTGGATACTGGCAAGTTGATATCCACCTAATCTTGGCTGAGTTATTTCCAGGTCATTTAACTCTTTGAATTTATTTCAACTAGTGCTTATCCAACTTTGCTGTGTTACCTGATTCCCAGAATCCTCACCCAGAGATTCTTGTTCAATACTCTGGAGTCGGGGCCCAGGATTTTGCACTTTAACAAGCGCCCAGATGATTCTGATGCAGCCCACCCATTTAAGAAACACTGTTCTTAGCTATAAGGTCTTGAAGAGGGTGAATGATTCTTTATTTACTTCCCATTTTTAAAATATTACATAGTAAACACACCCAGAAAAGGCAAATGCTTGTTTTTCATTCAAATGTATTGCACAGTTTTCCCTAAAAAGTTACCACCAATCTTAGTAGCCTCTGCCACTTCTCTCTACCCTTTTTCCTTTTTCAATTAAAAAAAAATTGTTTTAATTTACACATTGCATAACATTTCATAACAATACTGTGCATGCACTGCAGTGCATGCACAGTATTGTTATGAAATAGTTTATATCCAATAAACTATACCTTCATCGACATTTTATTATAAGGTTATAACTGACCTAAATAGAATGCACATCAGGTAACATTACTTACGGACTTAAACATGCATCCAGAAAATTCAGAAATGGAAAATGTACTGCTAAACAAAGCAAAATAAAATATGGTGGCAGGAAAGCTTTCTGCGACCTCTTGGCTCCATTCTTGCCGTTATCTGCTAGGTGAGCAGAGTTCAAGGCCAGTCAAAGATGTTGGAATCAGAGCTGTGATTGTTTAAAAATAGCCGCTTGGGAGCATCCTGCTGGCGGTGCTGATTTTCTTCTCCTCCCCCTGCAGCGGAGACAGCACCACCCAACTTCATTCAACGACTGCAAAGCATGACCGTGAGACAAGGAAGCCAAGTGCGACTCCAAGTGAAAGTGACTGGAATCCCTACACCTGTGGTGAAGTTCTACCGGGACGGAGCCGAAATCCAGAGCTCCCTTGATTTCCAAATTTCACAAGAAGGCGACCTCTACAGCTTACTGATTGCGGAAGCGTACCCCGAAGACTCCGGGACCTATTCAGTAAATGCCACTAATAGCGTTGGAAGAGCTACTTCAACTGCCGAATTGCTGGTTCAAGGTATGAGCTGGAGATTAAGGAGCAGGGAGAAAAAGGGTAGGGAGCCGATGTGGGACAAGTGGGGTCAGAGATCCACCTACCTCCCCACCGAGGCTCTGGAGATGTCTGAGTTGACATCTAAGCTGGCTTACCCGTGAAAATAAAAGGTCTCTGAGATTCTAGGTATGAGCTCAACTTCACAGAAATAATCTGTGGTTGTTAACCCCATTATAAAGTGGGAGGTGTTTCAGTTAAGCCAGCTACATTTTCAAATAAGGGGTTTTTTAAAAAAAAAAATTTAAGTAAATTCTCATATAATGAACATTTTCTGCTTCTAAATCTAATTTATATTCATGCAAAACCCAAAACTTTCTGCATTTTCATCCACTGGGACACCGAGAAAGTCTTATTGACTTTGTAGTCAGAATTAACATAGTTCTTTTTAAAATGGGTCATTGTGCACTCTCCTAAATATCTCTCTTTCCCTTCCTGCAGGTGAAGAAGTAGTGCCCGCTAAAAAGACGAAGACAATTGTTTCGACTGCTCAGATTTCAGAAACAAGACAAACCCGAATTGAAAAGGTATTTTTCTAGAATGTTGGTTATAAGCTATTCAGACTGTTCCTCCGCCAGCTGTTCCTCCTTAACACTGACTTTGTTTTAATCTTGTACAGAAGTTTGAAGCCCACTTTGATGCCAGATCAATTGCAACAGTCGAGATGGTCATAGATGGTGCCACTGGGCAGCAGCTGCCACATAAAACACCTCCCAGGATACCTCCTAAGCCAAAGTCACGGTCACCAACACCACCGTCCATTGCTACCAAAGCGCAGTTGGCTCGACAGCAGTCCCCATCGCCAATAAGACACTCCCCATCCCCGGTCAGACACGTGCGGGCACCTACCCCATCTCCAGTCAGGTAATGCCTCTTTAGAAAGAGCAGGTTCTTATGCATTTCTGAATTAGGCTTCACCCAATACGAAGAGAAATAGAACACAATTAAAAATCTAGGTTAGAGGTAACTCAAAGTTGCTGGATAGTACTTTCACAAATCCTTCCTCACTGTCCACTGGTAAATTGAGGAACTTTATAAGGTCCGCTCATTCTGAATTCTTATTTCTGTACCGTTTAAAAAATATCTGCCTTCTGCCTTAGGGACCCAAAAATAGCACAGTGAAATGAGAAGAGCACAGGATTTGGGCTTGGAAGCTCTGAGGTCAATCAGTTCAATCACTGACTTACAGTTTGATTTAGGGCAATAGTTATTATACAAACAATAGCTACTGTTTTATTGAATACTTCCTCCATATCAGACATTTGGCTGGCATACTACATACATTATCTCATTAAATAGTCACCATGAGCCATAGAATTATTATCCCCAGTTTTATAGATGGATAACTGGATGGGTAAATAATTTGCTCAAAGTCGCACAGCAAGAATCAGATCAGGGATTCCAGCCGTGGTTTCTCTGACTCAATAATCCTGTTTTTAATTGTTAAGCTACTCTGCAAGACTCATACATTCTCTGGGGCTTAGTAGGGTCATCTGTAAATTAAAGTGGATCACAATAAAAATGATCTTAAGGTATATTGTGAGGATTCCATGAGATAATTAGTTGAAGGTGCCTTATAAATAAAGATTACACAAATATTCTTATACTCAGGTAATAACTTCAAAACACTTTACATTTTCCTTCTGTCCTGTTAGAGAAGGATTTCCATTCTTACATAACATGGAGGTATTTTAGAGGTGAGTATGCATCATCAAAGCTCAGAAATTATTTAAGTGTAAAGTGTCTACAGCAGATTTGAAACTAGGATTCGGTTTAACATCTTCAGATTTTTAATATGATAAAATGAAAATGTGCAAAACTTGCAGTAAACAAGATATATTTCTTAAAAATTTTTAAATGAAGTGAAAATAAAATACGTAGAAAAATTTTCCCAGCCAAGAAAAAATTTTAAAGAAGAAAAATGGGATAGTTGCCCTACAAAATGTTCAATTTTCCTATAAAGTTACCATAATCCAAACAGCACAGTATTTGTAAATGAATAGGAAAAATATATCAGGGAGCAGCTCAGCAAGTCCAACAACAGATCCATGAATAAAGGAAAGTCAATTTTTGATAAAAGTGACCTTTCCATTTTGTGAGGGAAAAGCATATTTTACTCAAAGAATATTGGTCCAATTAGCTGTCCATCTGGAAGAAAACAAATGTAAACGTCTACTTCATACCACTTACGAAATAAATCCCAACTTCATTAAATAACTAAAGCAAAAAAAAAAAAAAAAAAAAAAAAAAAAAAAAAAAAAAAAAACCAAAAACCTGAGAAGAAAATTTATGAGAAAGAACTTTTAAAGATAGATTTAAAGATTCAGCTACATAAAAATAGAAACTTCTGTATGGCCAAATTATGATGTAAGCTAGACCAAACGGTGCATTTGTGAAAAATTTTAAATTTGCCCCTTCCAAGAGATACTTCATCACATGTGCCAGTAAAGTATCCTAACAAATATAAAATGGTTAAAATGTGAGAATTGTGCAGTGTCTAACTTATACAACTCTCCCTATTGATACTGAAAATGACATCAAATAAAATGTACACAGTAGATCTGGGGAGAAACATCTGCAATGCTTATGGCAGACAGAGAATTAATATACCAAATGTGTATAAAAAAATAAGTTCTGCAAATTAATATTTAAAGGGAAAACAAGGAACACAAATTTTTGAAATGGACAAAAGGTGTGAACAAACAAGCATCTCACAGAGGAGAAAATGTATATGGCCAATAAATATACGGGAAAAAATGCTAGAGATTCTCCAATCTTTACTTGGCCACCTAAATTTAAAAAATTAGCAAACACTAATATGAAGCCTTGAACAGAAAGCTCAGATTTTAAAAACGTGACTAGCTATCAAAGAAAAACAAAAGTTCATGCTCAGGCTAACTCTAAATTTGCACACCATGAAATCTCAATACAGGTCAAATGAGACTTCTGAAGGAGCTAACAACTTCATTATTTTTTAAAATCCAAATGTAAGGGCCATTGAGAATTACAGAGCCTCCCTGATCCCATGGAGCATTTGACCATCTTAGCAGTTCTTGGAACTCATTAATAAGCACTCAAATTAGTTATCCCCCCCAAAAAAAAATTGCTTTAAAAAACCTACGTAAAAATGCCAATTTTTGGAGAAAAGAATGGTTATCCAAATAGACTATGTCCCAAAATGTCTTAGTTTAATTTTGAATTTTTTTCAGAGTAAGGCAAACACATTTCACTGAATAAGGCACACTGTGTCTAGCTGTGACCAGGTGATTATTTTTTATTATAAGCAGAAATAAGCACTTTCCTATAATCACTCAAAATTACATTGATTTTCCACAGCCGTGGACTTACCTGATGCCTGCTGCTAATCACTCATGTCATGCTAATCATGTCTTTAACTCTTTTTGAATTAAACCCACTTTACTATGTACTGCAAGAACAACAAAGCACAGGTTGACAATTGGAAGTGCATGGCACTTTGCCTTACTTCAATTGTTGTAGACCCTATGTTACCCTAAACTAGTCTTTGTTATATTTCTAAGGCAGTCATTTTCAAAATAAAGACATGTTCCCCTATATGTCCCTTTAGTTTGATTACAACTTCTCTTATAAAGTGGAAATTGATTTCACAAAAAAGTGCTGCTTCAAGAAAATAAACATTTCTTCATGAAACTGGTTAATGTTATAATGTACCATTAATTTGCTCTGTAATTTAGAGCAGACATCAACTATACCTTTGAGTCTTAATTAGAATAATTGTTTCCTTTATGATCAGTATAAGTTAAATATTCCAAGTACTAGAATTATATTTAAAAATTGTATATTCCTATATGTAGAATTAGTTAAATGTAATGATAAGGCAATACTGCCACCTACAGGGAAAAATGCAATAAACCTTATTGATTAAGAATTGAATTAGTTAGGAAAATTTTATCTTAAATTAGTTGACCAAGCCCCAGAATTATTGCTGTGGATCAAAAAATCTCTTTTGGCTATAAATGCCTTAATTTCGCATCCAGAGTCAACTGATGCTATTTTCATTCTAAACACATACACAAAAAGCAAACAGAATAAAAACTATTTGGGAAGAGGTTTACTTTATCAATTTAACAAGTCCTTAGATTACAAATTAGCCAATTCCCACAGTAACTCTAAGGATATTTAAATAAAGTCCATAGTGCAGTAAAATGAGTAAACAAAGAGGAAATTTAAAAGAGCGGTCAACAAACACTTCGACTAGAGCACCATTTTCCAAAGTACATTGTAGAGTTTAGACCCAAAAAAGTTCTGCACCAAGAGTAGTAAGGAAGCCTCGAGATACATCTGGCACACTGGCATGGCGAAGGCTGTGGGAAGTCCAGTGTGGGGAAATGGCTTAACTTGTTTAGCCTAAAAGTTGCACAAGCATTGGATTACAGCGACATTTTTTCATGTAACACCTATTTGGCACCTCACTCTCCCCTGTGACTTAGGAGTACAGAGCAATTTAGAGAATGAGTACTGTGTTTACCATGTCCTCTTTTATTCAACTATATTTTATGGAAGCACTTTCTGCCGTCTTGATTTTTTTTAATGTGAGAAGGTGGGAACAGGGCACAAAATGATAGAAGGTTGTGAATTATGAGTAAACTTTCTTAGCTTCGAATTAAGTCTGATTCTCTGGGCTGGGAGCTACGATGGAGAAGAATAAGGTTTACTACACTTTAAGATAAATTACTTTCAAATACGCTATTTAGCCTCTGAGTAGGTTATTGAGGCACAAATGTAAACACCCTCTGCCTTGAAGCGTTTGTCCTCCCATCATTCACATCCCATGGCCCTTACCCAAGTCCCTCTGCCATTGGTTCTCTTGGCTCTTCAGGTCCGTGTCTCCGGCCGGGAGGATCTCCGGCTCCCCCATCAGATCTGTTAAATCTCCATTACTCATGCGTAAAACTCAGACACCCACCCTGGCCACAGGCCCTGAAGTGCCTCCCCCTTGGAAGCAAGAGGGCTACGTGGCCTCATCTGAGGCTGAGATGAGAGAAGCCATGGTGACCAGCTCCACGCAGATCAGGACGGAAGAGAGGTGGGAAGGGAGATTCGGTGTCCATGAGCAAGTGACCATCAGTGGGGCAGAGGGCGCCGCCGCCAGCGCTACCTTCGCAGCAGAGGCTGTGGCAACCGGTGCTAAGGAGGTACCTTCAGAACTGTTTTGGTTTTCCTGGTTCTGGTTTCTCCTACTGAAACCCTGCATGAAATTTAGTTTGTGTAGGTTGGAGGGGAGGTGCACATAAACGTAAGAATATCGCAGAAACTGAAGACTGAATCTGGCTCATGCTTTGTAAGAGCATTTTTAATTGGAACAAAGGCTCTAATCGGTGAAATTTTCATAAAATATAGGTTCTAAAGATGCATGGCATATTTCTTTTGGCAGTGTTCAATTCCCAAGTATGCGGATATGTTACTCTAGTCAGCTCAGTGTCCATTATGCTTTCATATTTTCTACTTTAGGCAAGTCATTAAAAAAGGTAATGCACTCTCTCGTTTCCAACCCAGGTCAAACAAGAAACTGACAAAAGTGCAGCTGTTGCGACAGTTGTTGCTGCTGTTGATATGGCCAGAGTGAGAGAACCAGTTATCAGTGCTGTAGAGCAGACTGCTCAGAGGACAACCACGACCGCTGTGCACATCCAACCAGCTCAAGAGCAGGTGAGTGCGAGGCTGCCCGCGAGACAGCCGCAGAGCCTGTTCCTCTGGTTCACCTTCACGGAAACGCCGTTGGAACTGAGCTTAGCATGCAGACAGCCCGTGACAACCAATGCAGAAGTGATTCTGAGGGCAGCACTGAGCCCCACGTGGCCTAGACTTTTAGGGCTTTCTGAGCAGAATATGGTCTGAGATACCAAAAGCATATAAAAGGTAAACACCATGAGGTCACACCAGGCCAGAAGTACCTGGTCTCCAGCAGGCAGGCAAGAGGTAACTGCAAGTGTTCAAGGTACTCCAGGTTGAGGCAGGCAGAGGTGCCAGGAAAGTCAGCTAAATAAGAGGGACGAGTGAGCATTCAGTGCTGGACGTCAGACCCGCCAAATCCAAAGCTCAGTAGCGCCAAGAGCCAGGCATTGAAACCATTATTTCAAGGCAGATATTGGATTTCCCTAAGTGTCCTCAAAGGGCCTGGGCTTTTACTTTCCTCCAAACAAATATGCAACTTGACTCATGGCTAAAAAGAGTTATAAGTCCAAGGTAATTTCCCACCTCATATTTGAATCGCTTTTCTGTTATAGTTTAAAATCATTCTAGCTTTCCTTCTTATCCTCTCTTATGTGGCATTTATGTCTTTATCTTGATATATTATTTTAGGTTTTTATATAAGGTGCATTGAAGTATTTCCTTTTTTTCCTTTATGAAAATCAGATAAGAAAAGAGGCTGGAAAGACTGCTGTAACTAAGGTAGTAGTGGCCGCCGATAAAGCCAAGGAACAAGAATTAAAAGCAAGAACCAGAGAAGTAATTATGACAAAACAAGAGCAGATGCACATAACCCATGAGCAGGTGAAAATGAGATTTGATGTTGAATTCATTGAACTTATTGCATGTGTCTACACAGATAATAATCTTTACCAGGAAGGGTGGTGTTTCTTGGGCGGCATGGTTGTTATCACATTAATAAAGCCCCTTTGTTGTGTCTCTGTACTCCTGGGTACTGGGTACCCAAATCAATTAGAGTCATCAAGTGCTCCCCTTGTGTAAGATGAAAGGGACGTCTGTGAACGCACACTGGAAGAAGAATAAGGGGCTCGCCTGCATGGTCCTGGGGACTACAAACTAAAAGGGTGGGGGAGGTAAGACCAGGTGGGAGAAATAGATGCTGAGGCAGGAGCAGGGAAGAGTGGAAAAGATCATTCAACACACCTTGCCTTGAAAATAGTTTAGTGACTCCTTCCTGGCTCCTTAGGGGAGGACCTGTGAATACAGGTTTGAAGTGGGATGGGCATTATGGCCTTCATGGCTGGGAGAGGGAGTAAGTTCCCCATGACCGGGAGATATTTAGGAGCAGACTAGAGGAGGCCAGTTGGTAGGACTGCTGGGCAGTGGATCGAGTGTCAGTTGGGTGCTTTGAGAAAATAATTTTCAAGTTCCTTCCAACCCTGAGATCCTATGTGTCACTGACGATATCTGAGAATGAGGCAGGGGGGAAACTGCTCCCTCCCCACTGCACACACATACCTTAAGCCATCTATCCAAACACATCATCTTTCAAGGGATTAAGAATTTGCAAAACATTTTGCCTAGGATATGTACAAGAATTTTCTTCCCATATTTATCTCAATTTTAGAAATATCTTGTTATTCCAGAACCATCACAAATATTTAGGGAAATTGCAAAGAAAAAATATTGTATAGATACAGATTATAAATTATCTCTGCTTGATTTATAATATATAAAATAAAAGGGTCAGATAAAATTACTTCTCAGGCCTCCCATTCTAATATTCTGTGCGCCAAGATTACATTTAAATGAAACAATTAGCAAGGCATGATGTGGCCATACTAACTATTTATAAAAAAAGGTTGTCTTTTTATTTTTATTTATTTTTAATTGTTTAAGTCTTTTCAAAGACGACAACTATCCCATTCAAAGCAAACAGAGTTGAATCCAGCTGTTTTGGTTTATGTGGAGAAAGATCATGTTCATGTTAATGAACATGACATGACTTATTTTATTTAGTAACAGCTCTGCATAAGGGATTATACTTCCTTCTTAAATTCCTATTTTGTTATATTTAATAAACAGTATGTATGTCATTTCCATTAAAGATCAAAGACAGTAAGATTTTGTTTTTATCTTTTGATTACAGATGAGAAAAGAAACTGAAAAAGCATTTGTACCAAAAGTAATAATTTCTACAACTAAAGCCAAAGAACAAGAAACTAGAATTACTGGAGAAATTACTACAAAACAAGAACAAAAACAAGTAACTCAAGAAGCAGTAAGTCCAATTTGGCAGATACCTAGTAGTTCATTGGCAAATATTACATTCCAGCCAGTTACGTGCACCTCATAACCAAAAAACCTCTAAAACGAGGAAACTTTTGTGGTGTATTTTCTTTTAGTTGTTTCACAATGTCTACTATTGACATTCCTGAAGGAAATGTTCTCCTTGCACAATTTTCCATTCAATTGATCAGTTTTGGCAAGATTGTCTTTCTACAGTTAGACAATTTGGACACATCTGTGAACTTTCTAGAGTATTCTTAGGTGGAAGATAGATATCACGCCAGGCCCATATGCATCATCTGAACTTAGACTGTAATACATAAACTTTACATAGATGTAAGACACACATATCCGCCATTAATGCTCCATCTCAGTAGCAAATGCTTGACATCAGGGTAGACAGTACTAATTCAAGAAAGTGTACTTAATTCCTGGTTGAAAAGGTTGATCCAAGAAGTATGTGCTGCTCTGGTGCTGTAGAGCAATCTAAGAACAACTTCAATGTCACCAAAATCTACTTCTCTGCCATATGTGAAATCAAGCCTTAAAGTATTAAGAGAAAGGCTTCTATTCTTTCTTGGTCTTGTTTGGCTGGGAGGGCACCTGGGCTTACATCTGGTGATTTCAAGCTCTTTGCTGATCCCAGATCTACTTCTATAAAAATGAGTAAGTGAGAGCACTATACACTTAAAGCCAGGTCAGCGGCTGATGGCTGAGTGCCCCTCTCTTTTTAGTGAGTGAGAGACTCTGAATGCATCAAGAATCCTACTTGGCATAATCAAGGGCACAGCAAATCCCTTTTGCTAACACAGTGCTTGTTACTGGCAAGTTCATCCTGCCGTAATTTTCCAGCCGTTTGCCAGTGGCCACTCACTGGGTTCTTTAACACATAGAGATGTCTTGAATGTGGAATCGTTTCAGGTCAGGGACAGTTTGCTAAGGGACAGGTGGGCAGTAAAGAAGCCCATTTCCTGCGAAACCAAAAGTACACAGACAAAAGACAATTGTGGGCCTCTGAAAATGGGAATGTGACATTTCCTCTCTCCCCACTAAGCATTCTGCATTCTCACGAACGTTGCAAAGGTATTTTGTCATTTCTTTTGTGCTTTTTGAAACTCAAATCTTTATTTTACTCTAAAAACTCAGATAAGACAGGAAGCTGAGACAACTGCTGTGTCCATGGGGGTAGTTGCTACTGTAAAGCCCACAAAGGTAGAAACAGTCCTGGGAGCTCAAGAAGAAATTGCCACAAAACAAGATCAAGTGCACATAACTCATGAAAAGGTGATGGTTTCCCACATACGTAAAGTTCACTCTTGAATCATTTCATTTTGCAAGCCACCTACATCTTCATCCTGAGTTTTAATCATCACTTTTCACCTCTTCCTTTCTTATAGCTCAAATAGGAAATTTCTTAAAATTCTCACATGTCCCTTTTGCCACCTATCTAATTTTTGCTGTCACCTTTCATTCCTAACTTTGTCTTTGGATTATTAATATATTGTTATAATTCACTTACTGTCTTCCTGTTGAAGTAGACTCCAGTGTACAAGAAAATTTATAAAATGCAAATATGTGTTGTTTATGGTTGTACAGGAATTTCCCCATAAATTATATTACAACTAATGTGAGAAAGAGAAATGGCACTTATGACTCTCTTATTGTTAATCACTTTGCTTTGCTTTTATACTAGACTTATTATTTTAATATTTTTGCTAGTGAAATAGTACGGATGATCAAAGCAACTCAAATGGTATATTTAAGTGCAATTAAAATGTCCCTGAATAGGAAGGAATATTGCCTCCTTTCTTAGTTTTGACTTATATTTCTTTTATTGGAGACTGTATGAAATATAATGACCATTTTCTCATTTTCTCTTTTTACCATATGATCAGGTAAGGAAGGAAACTAGGAAAACAGTGGTACCTAAAGTTATAGTTGCCACACCCAAAGCCAGAGCACCAGATTTAGTGTCAAGAACTGGAGAAGGCATCACTACCAAAAGAGAACAAGTCCAAATAACTCAGGAAAAGGTGAATACATATATTTGAGAAGTGGGAAGTTCATCTTTAGCCTAATTTCTAGTAAACCATTAACTTACTATGTGGTATGAATTATTAATCTGTATTTTCGTTTTTGAATCCCCAACTAAATCAAAGTGGTGAATATGTAACTGATTGCCATTAATTCTCCCTGCACCTTTGATTTTTATCCATTTGTAATTCATGTTTTTCACCATTATTATTTGCATGAAGATTATTATTTTTAGCTTAATTTTTAAAAGGCAATATAGGGCATCATTTGGAGATTTCTTTATAGCTAACATTTCTCAAACTTGTGATACTCAATCAGTATCTGGAAAGATTACCAAGTGAAAGTTAACATCTCTAGAGTACTTAATCCAAATAACCTCATGGTGTGCCCTCCTCCCTCTACTTGGGGGTCTTACCTTGTTGTCTGAAGACCTGTGTAACTTAAACCTTTATTTTCCTGTAATAATCAGATGAGAAAGGAAGCTGAGAAAATTGCCTTGTCTACAACAGCAGTTGCTACTGCTAAAGCCCAAGATCAAGAAACAATACTGAGAACTAGAGAAGGAATGGCTACTAGACAAGAACAAATCCAAGTTACTCATGGAAAGGTGACTATTACTATTCCAAGTGTGAAATCCCCTCTTATAATACATTAACACCAAATCTCAGAATTTCTTAATTATGAGATACTATTAGCCTAATTTATTTTTAGATAAGCAACTCGAAATTTAAAAATATTATTTAATATTGTTAATATTACTACAAATTCCTTTCCCCATTTATCTCTTCACCACTATTTTCAACTTTTTATTATTAACATCTAGCAATCCTCCAGAAGTTGATGATTGAAATTGCATGCAGGGTAATTTTAAGAGACTCCATGAATGCAAAAAAAAATATTTTAATTAGAAGTAAATGATGAATCGTATTTACTGTCCAGAAGATGTGTGTTTTGAGGGGTTCATAAATTCTGTATATTATTGTAGAATATGGACTAATTTCAGGAAATTACCCATAATTTTCTTCATGTGAGACTGTGGTTTTCCCCTATAAATATCAGCTGAGAAAAGACGCTGATAAAATTATAGTGCCTGCTGTATCAGTTCCCATTAATACTAAACAAGATGCAATACTAAAATCTAGAGAAGAAATTATCCAACCAGAACAAATGCACATAAGCCAGGAAAAGCTTACTGCATCTATTTGTAACTATGAAATTTTGGTGAATTAGCCTACTTCCCCTAATTGTCATTTATCCCAAATGAGCTATTTAGCTAATTTTATTCTCTATTGCTAATATAGTATTTGGAAATTAGCAACCAAAGATTTCAATTTATTTAGTAACATGGCTGAGCCCTGTTTTTATTTTCTTCAATGTCGTTTTCTAGCTCTACTTTTTAATTTATTTTTTCTAGGATATGACTTAAGAATCTTTTAAACCTAAACCCAAGTATAATATTTAATGGCATTCCAGTCTTTCAGAAGTAGATGACAGAAATTCAACATGTAACATACTTCATCAGTGATTACTTTAAAATCTTGGTTTCTATTCCAAAACACATAAATTTGACTATTTTTGTTGTTAAAAATTAGCTGAGGATGGAAGCTGAGAAAATGTCTGTACCTAAAGTAGTAGTTTCCACAGCAAAATCTCCCAAACCAGCCACACTGCCAAGGACTAGAGAAGGATTTGCTACCAGGCAAGAACAAATACACCTTTTCCATGAGGAGATGAGAATTAATGCTGTGGAGGTGAAAAGCATGGTTTCATCCCATTTCATCATCAGCTCTCATAACCACGAGTCGTTGTGCTCCTAACATTCCATTTACTTGTTGACTGACCAAAAAGACGGTCAAGTGATTAGATTCAGTCCAAGTCTTCCAGTGGAACAGCTGGCATTTCTAGTTGTGGAGAGCTCAATTAAATAGCCCTTTTCTTTGTGTCTCCTAAATTAATCCTCACCACTTACCTGGTATGAATTGGGGTCTCGTAGTTCAATTCTTCTTCCTGCTTGTCTGGGTTCCAAATATATGAGGGATGTTAGAGTCCTCTAAGAAACCAAAGCAGTCACCAGCATAGAGCATTCATTTGTAGTTGTCTACCAAAAAGCTTAGGTTTATGGATTTTATATACATTAAATCAAGAAAAAAAAGACGCTTCCCCAATTTAAAAATAGTCTACTATAATTAAGATTTTTACATGATAAGTTTTAAATGAAGAACAAGAGTTGCATATTTCAGCTGTGTGGTTTTTAGGCAAATGACAATATCATTGAGCCTAAGATTCGCATTGCTTAAATAAACTCAAACTCAACCTACCTTGTAGACTTGTTGAAAGGTTCAAATGTGATATAATATAAAGAAAATCACTCTACAAGCAAAGTAACCTGTATATATTAGTGTTATCAGCAAAGATGCTGACATTTTAAAATACCTACAAATTTAAACAACTAATAGTCTCTTTTTTTTTTTTTAATGAACAAACTTAGCTCACCTACACCTCACATATATTTATAGTTTTTCCTAAGATGCGGTGTAAAGTGAGGATGGTATTTGCAGTCCTTCAAGGCTAATGAGATTATCTGTGGCTTCCTACAAGGAAACGTTAGATGGAACCCATGAAAACTAAAGTGCCAATTTTATCTCAAAAAAACTCACATATATTATAAATTGTTCAGAGGTTAATTTTAAAAGATACACAGGTAGCATACTTGAAAAAATATTCAGGTGCACTCTAGATTCTATTTACAGCAGCAGAAAAATAAACTGGGCATTAATAAAATACCCCAGCATTACTTTTAAAGTGTACTGGACAGACATGGAGATGTGATTGTAGTGATAATGCCTTTTCCAGGTACTGCATAGAATCATAATATGTAAACCATATCAATCTGCTTGCTTTTTTGAAAAGAGAAACAAAGCTGTCATGCAAACTATTTTCCCATTTATATCAGATTCATAGACATAAATGGGAAAATAACATTTCTTTTTCCGTCTTTGCTTTAACGCCCAGTAATAATGAAAATAAATTGAACTTCATTGTGGAAGGTTGTTCTCTTGAATTCAATTGTGAGAACACTTTCATTTTAATCACAATATTTCCATTCGTATGTTTTAAGAGAGGTGTTTCCTAACAAATAAATCTTACCCCTAGGGAATCATAAGTAAATTAACATGCTCATTGTGTGTTCATGAACTTTCATGTTATCTCAGATTTGCATGCTTCCATATAACTCTATAGAAACTGATTCTTTGGATGAGAAGATGACTGTATTTGAGTACGCTTTACTACTGCTCTCATTGCATCAACACCAGACTAAATGATCGACAAGATAATAAAAAAATAATCAATGAACATAACCAGTCCCAAAGTTCTGATTGCCCAAGTGTTAATTGACTGTCTGCCTCAGACAACTTACTAGAAAAACTCAAAATCTCCTTGCTCTCTTATTTACATGTTGTGTTGTCCTATGTTGTGTCTATGTGATTTAATGTCTAGGATAATTAATCAGGTGTATATAGGATGTATCTAAATAGATGTCTGTAAAATGTAATAATCAAAGAGATATTAAGTTCCTAAGTGCACTTCTGAGTTACATTTCTGCAGATACTACATATTGCCGTATAACATGGGTGCCACCTGCCTGTCACATTAGGCATTTGTCTGTTCTTAATGATATCACTATATATTAATTCTGGCAATGTCTCCAGGTGGACGTTGGGAAAAAGGCTGAAGCTGTAGCAACAGTTGTTGCTGCAGTGGACCAGGCCCGTTTCAGAGAGCCCAGAGAACCCGAGCATCTCAAAGAATCATATGCTCAACAGAAAACTTTGGAGTATGGATACAAGGAGCACATTTCTGCCACAAAGGTAGTTGAGCATCCCCAGCGTCCGGCCTCAGAACCCCACGTTGTCCCTAAAGCAGTCAAGCCCGAAGTAATCCTAGCTCCTTCTGAGACTCATATTACAGCTACTGATCAGATGGAAATGCACGTAGTATCACAGGTGAGTCTGCACCCACTGATTTCTCACTGTCCTTATGGGAAAATCATCTTAACTGCTGTGGTCATCTGGTGACTAGTGGTATCACTGAGTTTCATTTTGATGCAGATCAAGAAAACAACAGACCAAACAACTGAAAGATTAGTCCATGTGGATAAACGTCCTCGCACAGCGAGCCCTCACTTTACCGTTTCAAAAATTTCTGTTCCTAAGACAGAACATGGATATGAGGTAAGAATTAAAGAGCAGGATAAAGAAATGTCTAGCTCAAAGGAAACAAGTATCTTTGGCATAGGCGAATGTGGGCCTCTTTTTGATGATGTCTGTTTGCATTCATGGTGGACTGGGAAACCCTTAAAGTCTGGTTACTGAAACTTGCCCAGCAGGGTAAGCAGGTGGTGCTTATCCTCTGAGAAGACACAAGCCCATAAGGCTCTGTTTTACATTTCAGGCGTAGCTCCAACTTAATTGATTTGATTACTACTAATCTAGTGACTTTGTAAAAGGTCGTGCATTATACAGTTTAGCCTTCCTTATGCTGTGAGGCATTTCGGAGTAAGTTAATTGTGCACATACTTCAATAAAAAAAGACAGAAATCGAGAGACCATAGTCATATGCTCAATGTAACACAATGGAGAAATGGTATTGTACGTGGTTGGGTTGGATTCTGAAGACAAAACAGCCCTGGATGGGTGTCCTGCCTCTGCCCTTTAATGTCTGCCATTAGAGGCAGGTTAGGACATGTAAGAGCCTAAGCAAGTTAGCAACCTAAAATGACCTTCAGTAGTAGTCAGTATTGTTCTTATTATATAGACCTAAGACGTAGAATCCAGACTGTCTTTGCCTTCAAGGAAGTGGAAGGTCCATATCATTTCTATATTTACTACTCCAATTGCTATCAAAACCAAGTAACCATAGACAGCAACAGAATAAAAACAGTAAGGAAGCCTTTAAAATATTTTTCTGAAGCTCCCCATTTCATCTTCCACACAGATTTGTGGCTGAAACTTAAATGTGCTATTTAAAAGGTAGTTCTTAGGAATTTACCAAGTATTTTAATAATTTCTGGGTTTTTAAGTTTCCCCACTGTAGTGCTTACAAATCATGATGGTTAAGTGAAAATCCATGACTGAGCTTTAGACGATTCTGGGTCCTTTTATCATAAGAACTGTAAAATAGGACTTTCTTAATCCAACTTCTTAAGAAAGATATTTTTACATATAATATATTACAAACTAGCAGGAATGATAATGAGCTTTATAACTGGCTCATCTCTGACTTTTCATTAACTGTAAAAGTGGTAATGAGAACATTAAACGATGGACCACATAGAAAATAGACTCAGACTCATTGCAGCAATACCAGAGGTAGAGGACTTCTGAATGATGATGCACATGGCAGTTAAATAACTTGATTATCTGACTTCCTTTCCATTTAGGCATCAATAGCCGGTAGCGCTATTGCCACATTACAAAAAGAGTTGTCAACCACGTCTTCTGCTCAGAAGATCACCAAATCCGTGAAAGCACCTACTGTGAAGCCTGTTGAGACAAGAGTACGGGCAGAGCCCACCCCCTCGCCACAGTTCCCCTTCACCGACATGCCAGACACTTACAAGAGTCAAGCTGGCATTGAAGTGAAAAAGGAAGTAGGAGTGAGCATTGCTGAGAGTGCAGTCCGTGAAGAGAGATTTGAAGTACGGCACAGGCGTGAAGCCAAGGTTGGTCACTGGATTTCGCTGATTCTTGATCCCTCCCCGTTGGGCAGGGCCAGGCACAAGCCCCGTTTGTCCTGCAGAAGTAGCCAACCAGGAGTTTCGCTTTTCTCCTATACCCTGCCCAAGCTTAATTTTGTTGAGCCTGGTGTTGGTCAGAGCTCTTTTTCTCAAATTATTTTCTACTGACAGAGGAACTTGCTTGTGCTAAAAGTTTTTGCTATTTCACCTAATTTCTTGGGCATTTTGTAACATCCTTTATAAACCTGTAGGTCACAGAAACAGCAAGAGTACCTGCACCTGTTGAAATCCCTGTTACTCCGCCAACTTTAGTCTCGGTGAGTAAAGAAGTTGATTGTGTTGGACTTTATGCCTAGTTGGTTAAATAATAGTCATAGTTGTTTGCACAGTTTCTCAAACTTATAGGAAAATGACATTAGTGAGTTTACAAATACTGACTTTAAGGCCATATTGTATTTGAGAAGGAAGGGGGGATTTCTGTGTGGCAACCACTTATTCATTTATTCAAGAGCTATTTAATGAGCTTCTACTAGGGGTAAGGCATTGTTGCAGGAGCTATGGAGATACAATGAGGAGTCTGACCCTCTGTGAAGTCTTTGCCTGGCTATCAGAGAAAATGGACATAAGCAAGCAAAATTACAATATAGAAAGCCATAAGCCCCTCACTAGAGGGAAAATTCAGGGGAACAATTACTTCCAATTGGGGATAGTATGGATGGTTTTGTCAAAAAGGTAGCATTTGCTAGTAAGCCTTCCAGCTTTGTTAGGTTTTGAATATGTGAGAATTACAGAGGGTATGGAGTGGCCCTTATATGATATTAATACAGTTCCACATTAGGGATTTGGAAATGCCTTACATCTATTTCAAATTGGGAATATTCCAATTTCCAAGGGAGTCTCTTTACTAATGTTTCTGGAGTCCTGATCTTACAAGGCCATATTGTGGCAATTAATACATGCCAGTTCAAAACCCCCACATTTGTTATAATGAATAGAGATGATAAATTAATAAGCACATATGTCATTATTTCCTTTTCTTCTCTCTTCAGGGCTTAAAAAATGTGACTGTCATAGAAGGTGAATCTGTCACCTTGGAGTGCCACATCTCTGGATACCCATCCCCAAAAGTGACATGGTACAGAGAAGACTACCAAATCGAAAGTTCCATTGATTTCCAAATAACCTTCCGAAGTGGAATTGCTCGTCTTATGATTCGCGAAGCATTTGCGGAAGACAGTGGACGATTTACTTGCAGTGCTGTGAACGAGGCTGGAACCGTCAGCACATCCTGCTACCTAGCTGTACAGGGTTAGTAGCCACATTCCCACAATCCTTCTGCACATGTCATCACTCTCCTTTCCACAATAAGGTTTCTACACACCTCGTATTGGTGTCCCCTTTTGGAATTGGGGGTTTGGGGTCAACATAAGCTCAGCAAGGGTCACTAAATGAAACAGAATAAATGCCTGGCTTAAATTAGAAACTTTTGTCTTCTTCTAGTGTCAGAGGAGTTTGAAAAAGAAACAACTGTGACGGAGAAATTTACCACAGAAGCGAAACGGTAAAATGTTCTTTGGCTAATTAGCTGCTCTCCTAGTACAGTTTTGATTTTCAATTCCATTTATTATTGACAAAATACAACCCAGAGGTTAATATGAAGGGAATTCTTTTTTCAGCTTTGTCGAGTCAAGAGATGTGGTAATGACTGATACCAGCATCACAGAGGAGCAAGCAGGGCCTGGTGAACCTGCTGCTCCTTTCTTTATTACAAAACCAGTGGTCCAGAAACTGGTGGAAGGTGGGAGCATTGTGTTTGAATGCCAGGTTGGTGGCAACCCAAAGCCCCATGTCTACTGGAAAAAATCTGGTGTTCCTCTAACCACTGGATACAGGTATTTTGATGACTGAAGAGCAGAATTTTCTCTGATTTGTATGATATGTATATGAAGCCTAGAAAAAAGTAGAATTTCTTATTCCACCTTCCCTGGAGTGTAGGTTCTTTCATTGTGACGTATTAATCATTTGTTGTGAAATGGTTTCACATTTTTGTACAAAGTCTTACTGAGAAATAATGCTATGTGACAAAAGTAGATGGAAGATATATTCTAACTTAATTCATTTTATAGTGCTAGTGACTTAGAGAAAATATCATGGATTTTTCCATACATACACACACACAAACACATACACAATTCTTCGAGAAAGGGTTTGAGACAATTTTCAATAAACCACATGACAATAAGTCAGTAAAAGATAAAAGAATGAGAGTCATGTGATGAAAAAGAAAGCTAATTATACATGAAAATCTATGCTGATAAAGTTGCTGCAATTGAATACAAAATTTATCTGAATTTCCTGCAACTTAAGACCAAAAAAGGAGGTAACCTGATAATCCAAAAATGTAACTGTCACATCTTAGTAATAAGAAATGTACCAGAGGCTTAATACTGAAATTTTAAAAGGAGTTTATTATTTTGATTATTCATTTGATCTTCAAATGAAAGAATGAACAAAATCATCAACAAAAAGAAAATACCTATTGTTTAATGACCTCACTGAAGCCACGTGTCTGATGTTTTTGGCTTCATTACTCGTGTCCATGCATTTTCCTCAATTGTAGGCAGTCTTATGGTTCTGTTCTATGGTGGGGCTTAGTCACATGTTCGGGATCATTGAATTTTAGGCTATAGTCCATTAACAAATAAGGCAAATTCTTTTACGCACATAAAGTTTATTTCTGACTGTATTTTTTATTTGTTCTTTTCCATAAAGATACAAAGTGAGTTACAACAAACAAATTGGTGAGTGCAGACTGGTGATTTCTATGACTTTTGCTGATGACGCTGGAGAATACACTATCGTTATCCGTAATAAGCATGGAGAAACTTCTGCATCTGCTTCCTTGCTTGAAGAAGGTGAGTGCAACTCAAGTAGTTGCATTGGATATGGTAAGAACTGACATGCAAGGAAGCGGCAGTGCTGTGTGCTTGTGGAGAGGCCAGCAGCAGGGACCGGTTCTGTCTCCGACAACCCCCTCTCTTGGTTTCAGTTAGACAGGAAATGTTTAGACCTGATGGCCTGAAAGGCCATGCTGGTGCTAAACTTCTGAGATTCCAGTGTAGTTTGTATTTGTTGCATTAGTTTCTAGGCAGATCATGCCTTTGAATATTCAGGGGTTCTAAATCCACTTGCCTTCCAGATCCAGGCAGGTAACATCGGTGAGCGCCATGAAGACAAGGGCAAGCTAGAAAGCCTGTGCCCTATCTCAAGGAAGCAGCAGTTCTCACCTTCAACAGACGGTTGCCAGGCACACACATCAGGCTCAATGTGGCTAGAGCTTCCAATATTTTAAAGAGAAGCTAGAAATCAGTATTTTCAACTTGAAAAAATATATATGCAATAGCGTTCAGGCCAAACAAAAGGTCTCTGTGAGTCCTCATTATCTCTGGTAGCTTTTCACATTTATACTGGACCACCCCATGCTCTGTCTTAGTGTATTTTCACAATACCCCTTAGGAGAAGTTAGGATATTATCCCTATTTAGCAGATAAAGCAGGACACAAGAAGGTAAATGAATTGCCAAAAGGCATACAACAAATTGGAAAGACCTCCAGGGTAGATCCCAAGGGACTAACTGCTAACGTAAATTCTTTCTACAACTGTAGTGCCTGGTTTGACTTATTAGTGTAAGCTTGGTTTTAAAATGCAATCAAATAAGTATTTATTGAGCATTCGACAGTAGATATTTGGAAAATATGGTTTTGGTTATCAACTTTTCCAAGAAGTTATCAGCTAGTCTGAATGGACAGTGGCATGAATACTTTTTAATAAGGACATTAAAAATTAACTTGTTCTTAACTCCTAGCTGATTACGAGTCACTGATGAAGTCCCAACAGGAACTGCTTTACCAGACACAAATGACTGCATTTGTGCAAGAACCCAAAGTTGGAGAAGTAGCACCTGGATTTATATTCTCTGATTATGAAAAAGAGTATGAAAAAGAACAGGCCTTAATTAGAAAGAAAATGGCCAAAGATACTGTGTTGGTCAGAACTTTCGTAGAAGACCAGGTGAGAATAACAGTAATGACCAAATAAACCATTACATAAATTATACTTTCCTACCATAATGTCCCTTTTTTGTTGTTTGATATTTTCATTTTCAAGATGAGGCATGAGGATTATTAGTAGGTCCAGGTTCACTGCTGACAAGTTTCCTTTTTCATGACATGTTGCACGTGTGCAAGCATGTGACTTTAGAAATAGGGATTACATATCTACAGCAAAAGACAACTATTAGCACAGCCAAGTTCATTACCACCAGTAGCCCTTCATCTGTGTGATGAACACCCCAAACATAATCCATATTCTTAAATTACTGTTCTACTCAAGATCCTGCAGCATTCATTGGCAAAGAGACTGTAATGCTGATTCAAAACGAAGCAAAGCTATCTAGATCTTTTCCCAGTCAAAAACTCCCAATCAATCCTTAGCTCTGAAACTAATACATATCCTTACAGTATTTCTGTAAGTGAGGATATATTTTTTAACAAGCTGTCATCTTTTTACTGCTCAGGAATTTCATATTTCTTCCTTTGAAGAGAGGCTTATTAAAGAAATTGAATATAGAATAATAAAGACTACGTTGGAAGAACTTCTTGAAGAAGATGGAGAAGAAAAAATGGCAGTGGACATTTCTGAATCTGAAGCTATTGAAGCAGGATTTGATTTAAGAATCAAGAATTATAGAATTCTTGAGGGGATGGGTGTCACTTTTCATTGCAAGATGTCTGGATATCCATTACCCAAGGTAAACTAAGAACATTTATTTTACCTCCATGCTACCATAAAGATGCAAATATGTTATGATATAATGATTTTTTCTAAATTTTATTCACATGTGTGGTTTTTCTTTGCAGATTGCATGGTACAAAGATGGTAAGCGCATCAAACATGGAGAACGATACCAAATGGACTTTCTGCAAGATGGCAGAGCAAGTCTGCGCATACCTGTTGTTCTTCCAGAAGATGAAGGCATATATACTGCATTCGCCAGCAATATGAAAGGAAATGCGATTTGCTCAGGAAAGTTGTATGTGGAGCCTGCTGCACCGCTTGGAGCTCCAACTTACATACCCACACCAGAGCCAGTGAGCAGAATCAGGTAAGGCTAATAATAATTTGGGTTATCTAGTATTTAAATTGTTTTAAAATACCAAATATCCCAGCAGCAAATTACTATTGTGTGAAAAATAATTGCAGACTGAAATAGCACTAAATATTGCCATTGGCAATACAGATTATTGCCAAGAGATTTTATGCCCCTATGTAAAATGAGCAAAGCATTTTCATTGGTATAGCATATTATTCATTTTCCTAGTGCTGTGACTAAGATAATGATAGCTGTCTTTCATTTAACACCTGATTTTTATATACCTTATCCCTAATTTATACAACTCTGCAGTGTAGGGATTCTTATTGCTATATTAAAGATGGGAAACTGAAGCTCTAAGATCCTATGAAAAATACCTTGGTTTTCTCAGCCCATCACAACTTATGTGATGACAACACTTGATAATCCAAGCCAGGCTGGCTGCAATGTGTAGAGAGATTTTATTTTCTGAATATAATTTCCATATTTTCCCCTCTAAGATAAAGAAGCATGTTTTCTTTTTCCATAAATTTATTTGTTTTATTTAACAAACCAACATTTGTTGAGATGTTTTGATAGTTGAATTTTAAAGAATTGGTGACTAATAAAAGCCAGGTGGTGGAGGAAAAGAAACTATGAAGGATCATTCCAAGGTTTTGAGGCTGGATACCTGGGTGTATTAAATGACTGTTGACTGTGTTGCTTTGGGGCAACAATAAGGAATTTCATTTTAGATTCCAGTGAGTTTGAGGTGCCTTCTAATGCACATCAAGAAGTAAATTCTAAAATGAAATTAGATGAATAAGACAAAAAGAGGTTTCTTTATTTTGCTGCATTTTCTTTATGCCTCACAAAATTATTCTGTTTTGTCTTTGTTTTTCAGATCTGTCTCTCCACGTTCAGTGAGCAGGTCTCCTATACGCATGTCCCCTGCCCGGATGTCCCCTGTGCGGCTGTCCCCTGCCCGGATGTCCCCCGCACGGCTGTCCCCTGGACGTAGGCTTGAAGAAACGGATGAATCACAACTTGAAAGACTGTATAAACCAGTCTTTGTGTTAAAACCCACTTCTTTCAAATGTTTAGAAGGGCAGACTGCCAGATTTGACTTGAAGGTTGTGGGTAGACCTATGCCAGAGACATTCTGGTTTCATGATGGTAAGTATGATAAGGTTTTGCTCATGGATTATTGAATACAAAAATAAGCTTTTGTGTATGTCCAACAATAAAAGACTACTTTTGCATGTATTTTCTTTTTTTATTTATGTTTTGACAGGCCAGCAAATTGTCAATGACTATACACATAAAGTAGTCATTAAAGAAGATGGTACCCAATCATTGATTATTGTCCCTGCAACACCCAGTGATTCTGGGGAATGGACTGTGGTTGCCCAAAACAGAGCAGGAAAATCTTCAATTTCAATGACATTAACTGTGGAAGGTATTTGCTCTTAAAATAAAAAGAAATTGCATTATCACAAGTGTTATAAACCTGTATTTCAGGCCTACTCACTCTAAATTGTGACCTTTCTCTTTCAGCTGTGGAACATGAGATAAAACCAGTGTTTGTGGAAAAACTGAGAAATATCAATGTAAAGGAAGGTTCCCGACTGGAAATGAAAGTCAGAGCTACGGGTAACCCCAACCCTGACATCGTGTGGTTGAAAAACAGTGACATCATTGTACCTCATAAATATCCAAAAATCAGGTAACTTTGCTTAGAAATAACAAAACTAAGCTCATTAGGCAAATCTAATAACCAAGGAAGCAATAACTACTTTTGTATGATTTTTTCCCCCACTTTTTATAGAATTGAGGGAACCAAGGGAACAGCAGCCCTTAAAATCGATTCCACTGTCAGCCAAGATTCTGCCTGGTATACTGCAACTGCTATTAATAAGGCTGGCCGAGACACTACAAGATGCAAAGTAAATGTTGAAGTCGAGTTTGCAGAGCCTGAACCAGAGAGAAAATTAATCATCCCGCGAGGGACATATAGAGCAAAGGAGATTGCAGCTCCAGAACTGGAGCCTCTCCATTTGCGATATGGTCAAGAACAATGGGAAGAGGGTGACCTTTATGACAAAGAGAAACAACAGAAACCATTTTTCAAGAAAAAACTCACTTCCTTAAGACTCAAGCGATTTGGGCCTGCTCACTTTGAATGCAGGCTAACACCAATTGGTGACCCAACCATGGTGGTGGAATGGCTCCATGATGGAAAGCCCCTTGAGGCAGCCAACAGACTCCGTATGATCAATGAATTTGGGTATTGCAGCCTTGATTATGGAGCTGCATATTCTAGAGACAGTGGTATCATTACTTGCAGAGCCACAAACAAATATGGAACAGATCACACTTCAGCTACCCTTATTGTTAAAGATGAGAAAAGTCTTGTGGAAGAATCTCAGTTGCCTGAAGGGAGGAAAGGCTTACAGAGAATTGAAGAATTAGAGAGAATGGCTCACGAAGGTACACTTACTGGTGTAACAACAGATCAAAAAGAGAAGCAAAAGCCAGACATCGTCTTGTTCCCAGAACCAGTAAGAGTACTTGAAGGAGAGACTGCAAGATTCCGCTGTCGAGTAACTGGCTACCCTCAGCCCAAACTCAACTGGTATCTCAATGGACAGCTCATCCGCAAAAGCAAAAGGTTCAGAGTTCGCTATGATGGCATTCATTATCTGGACATCGTGGACTGCAAATCATATGATACAGGTGAAGTCAAGGTCACCGCAGAAAATCCTGAAGGTGTGATAGAACATAAAGTGAAACTTGAGATCCAACAGAGGGAAGACTTTAGGTCTGTCCTTAGGCGAGCCCCTGAACCAAAGCCTGAATTTCACATACATGAACCTGGAAAGCTTCAATTTGAAGTACAAAAAGTAGATAGACCTGTTGACACCACCGAAGCCAAAGAAGTTGTGAAATTGAAAAGAGCTGAAAGAATCACCCATGAAAAAGTCTCAGAAGAGTCAGAAGAGTTGCGCAGTAAATTCAAGCGCAGAACGGAGGAGGGCTATTACGAAGCCATTACTGCTGTGGAGCTCAAGTCTCGTAAGAAGGATGAATCCTATGAAGAACTCCTAAAGAAGACAAAAGACGAACTCCTCCACTGGACCAAAGAGTTAACTGAGGAGGAAAAGAAAGCCCTCCTTGAAGAAGGCAAAATCACTATTCCAACTTTTAAGCCTGATAAAATTGAACTAAGTCCAAGTATGGAGGCCCCCAAAATCTTTGAAAGAATTCAAAGCCAAACAGTAGGACAAGGATCTGATGCACACTTCCGGGTCAGAGTTGTAGGGAAACCAGATCCTGAATGTGAATGGTATAAAAATGGTGTCAAAATTGAGCGCTCTGACCGAATCTACTGGTACTGGCCAGAAGATAATGTTTGTGAATTGGTCATAAGGGATGTGACTGCTGACGACTCTGCCAGCATCATGGTGAAAGCTATCAATATAGCTGGAGAAACCTCAAGTCATGCATTCCTACTCGTCCAAGGTAATTGGAATCTCTTTCATTTGATGAATCTGTCCTTATTTATCCATGAACATCCATTAGTGTATTTCTTTCTTTTTCTTTTCCCATTACTCAAATTTTAAATTTAATTTAATATAATATGCTTTTGTCCTTGTAGCCAGGCAATTGATCACCTTCACACAGGAATTGCAAGATGTTACTGCCAAGGAAAAAGACACCATGGCAACCTTTGAATGTGAAACTTCAGAGCCATTTGTCAAAGTGAAATGGTATAAGGACGGTGTGGAGGTTTACTCGGGAGATAAATATAGGATGCACTCTGACAGAAAGGTCCACTTCCTCTCTATACTGACAATTGACACATCTGATGCTGAAGACTACAGCTGTGTACTCGTGGAAGATGAAAATATAAAAACAACAGCTAAACTTATTGTTGAAGGTAGTAAATATTTTCATTGTTTACTTACATTTTAAAGTCACTCTTAGTAAGTAATAAAATTAGTTATGCAATTTTCCTTACATAAAAATAAATATTTAGTAATTGGCTATAAACTTCATGGCAAAACTCATGAATTACATTACAAAGTGAGAATATTGATCATTTGGATTTTTTAAAAGTAAGGTTATTTTGATGCCTCCCTCTTAAAATGTTTTATGGAAATAAAAATCTCTTTTCAAAACACAATTTAAAAATTAAAATTGCTCCTTTTGTTGAAAATGTATTTATCAATGCATCAGCAGCTAGATATTAAAAATATTCTAGACACAAGGGAGTATGGGATTTTTCCTTTTGGAGTAATGAAAATATTTTGAAATGGACTGAACTGATGGCAGTACAACTCTGATGAAACAGAACCACTGAGAGTACACTTTGGATGAATTGTATAAGGCAGGGGACAGTATAACATAGTTAACCCTATGGTGAATGCTGGACTGTGGTTAACAGTACAAATATGAGAACATTCTCTCATGAACTGTAACAAATACACAATACTAATACATGGTGTTAATAATTAGATGGCTTGTGGGAAAAATATACCAAATATAAGCTATGGACTGTAGACAGCAGTAATATTATGATGTTCTTTCATCAATTTTAACAAATGTGTCACAATAATATAAGGTATTGGTGGTGGGGCAATATATGGGAATCCAGTATGGTATGCAGGACCATTTTGCAAACTCACAACTTCTCAAATAAACAACAAAAAAAGAATATTCCAGACAGTATCAGAGAGATAAAAGGTATACAGGTTTTTATTGTTTCTATCCTAAACCTAAATGCGTCTCTCTCCAGAGAAATTGATTTCTTCTTATGTTATACCTCAGGTGCAGTTGTTGAATTTGTGAAAGAACTTCAGGATGTAGAAGTTCCAGAATCATTTTCAGGAGAGTTAGAGTGCATTATATCCCCAGAAAATATAGAAGGCAAATGGTATCATCATGGTGTGGAGCTTAAATCCAACGGCAAGTACACCATTACATCTCGCCGTGGACGTCAGAACCTCACAGTCAAGGATGTGACCAAAGAGGATCAGGGAGAATACACCTTTGTCGTTGATGGGAAAAAGACAAGCTGTAAATTAAAGATGAGACGTAAGTCTTCCCATTCCTGTTGGCCTGCAGTGGGCATCATTGTGGTTTGTGGATCAAAGATGATCATAATTTCTTTTCTTCCTCATATTTCACAGCTCGCCCCATTGCTATACTACAAGGACTTAGTGATCAAAAAGTTTGTGAAGGTGACATTGTTCAGCTTGAAGTTAAAGTCTCCTTGGAAAATGTGGAAGGCGTCTGGATGAAAGATGGCCAGGAAGTGCAGTCCGGAGACAGGGTTCACATTGTGATAGACAAACAATCACACATGTTGCTCATTGAAGACATGACTAAGGAAGATGCTGGAAAGTACTCCTTCACCATTCCAGCGCTTGGACTTTCAACCAGTGGGCGTGTCTCTGTTTATAGTGAGTTTAACATCCATAGTTTTATGTTAACATGGTCAAGTTAGGTAGGGAATTTTAATGAGCAGACATTTTAAACAAAATTCATATTCCTAATTATTTTGTGTGTGTGTGGTTTTGCAGGTGTTGATGTGGTGACTCCTCTAAAAGATGTTAATGTGATTGAGGGTACCAAGGCTGTGCTCGAATGTAAGGTCTCGGTCCCTGATGTGACTTCTGTTAAATGGTACTTAAATGATGAACAAATCAAGACTGATGATCGTGTACAAGCCATTGTCAAAGGGACTAAACAGCGACTAGTGATTAATCGGACTCATGCTTCAGATGAAGGACCTTACAAGCTGATGGTTGGCAGAGTTGAAACCAGCTGTAATCTCTCTGTAGAAAGTAAGGATTCTTCCATCCAACTAATCATTCTTTAACTATTCTACTTTCCCTGTGTAATAACCATGTGATTATTTTAATTTTCCCCCAGAAATTAAAATCATCAGAGGTCTTCATGACCTTACCTGTACAGAAACCCAAAATGTGGTCCTTGAGGTTGAGCTGTCCCACTCAGGAATTGATGTCTTATGGAATTTTAAGGACAAGGAAATCAAACCCAGCTCTAAATATAAAATTGAAGCTCATGGAAAAATATATAAGTTGACAGTTGTAAATATGATGAAAGATGATGAAGGAGAATATACATTTTATGCTGGAGAAAATATGACATCTGGAAAACTTACCGTGGCAGGTTGGTACATTTATCATTTAAACTAAGTTCTTATGTGGGACAGTTCTATTTTAAGAAACTTTTCATTGTTTCCCCATTCCCCCAAATTCCTCTAAGTTTCCCACTTCCATGCCTCTGCTTATTCTCTTCTTTAAGCCAATAGTACCCTCACCACTGGCCACACCAACCTAAATTCCTAATGTTCTTCCAGGCCTACCTCAAATACCATTTCTCCGTGAAGCTTTCCTTAATCTCCCATTTGTATGGGATCTCTTCCTCCTCCAACCTCAGGATCATTTTATATATGCTTCTTTCATGGCCCTTACCATATACTAGTCGTATTCCCTGGTCCCTCTTCAAGCACCAGACTATGAGCTCCTGAAATCTGGAACTGCTTCTTACTCTTTTTTGTATACTCCAATCTATTACACATGACAGATGATTAATAAATGTTTGTTGAATTGAGCTTGCTTTAAACTTTCCTGCTCTAAAGATTTCTTTATCACTCGTTTCTTTAAGCTTTGTTTCTTTTATTCCCGTCATACTTTCTTGTGAACTCAACAATTCTTTTAAAATACAACTCAATGTATCTGTGTATCACTTTATTATGACATAAAGTAGAAATGAAACCATTCCCATTCA
>JAQZBX010000018.1:118666-201639 GCA_029593785.1 Cabassous unicinctus
AAAAAAAAAAAAAAAAAAGTATAAACCAATTGACAAGAAAAACCTAAACCTAAAAGTCATCATTAGTTTTTGGTTCATGACAACTTAAGTATTGAGGAATCTGAATATCACATTGAGCTTAAATCTCTTGTTATGTCCATGACTCTTGGTATATAAGCAAGTCATATGGAAATTGTATGCTTTGGTATGAAAGTTTCATAGTTTATACTTTATTATAATATTTCCTTAGAGATTTTGACCATGAAAAGCCTTCTAGAGCAATTTTTCAGATCCTGCACCTGGATACATTTACTATAAATGACATGTTTTTAATGTATGAAAACAAGAAAACACTCTCAGCCCCTATGTGATTCCACCCAACAGTTTTAAAGTACCTACTATAGGCCAGGTACTTCAAGGAACTCAGGATGCAAAAATAATTAGGCATAATACTTATTCTTGAGTCATTCACAGTTTAGGGAGGGACAGATACATAAGCAGCTAACTTGCTGAAGCAGGAGGTAGTTCTGTCAGTGGATGTTGGGCCAGAGAGCAATGGGGAAGACTTCATAGAAGAGATGGCACTCATTAATAGAGTGATTTTTAGTACACAGGAATCCACAATCTTACAGAAACATTTATGGCTTGGACATTTTTTCATCAAATTTTATTTTTTCCAATTAAATATCAGACATAGTCCCAGAAAACACTCCTTGGAAGTCTAAGTAGAATGCTCTTAAAGAGGAAAGAATTGAGACGGGCCCTCCATGTGGTGTGCTACGCATTGTAGTGCTCAGAATTCTGTATTAACGTGGCCATTGCTTTTCCTTCACAAAGCTTTCCTTAGGCCAGTTTTTCCTGATTATCAGTCATGCATACCTACAATAAGGGATTTCTGTGTTTCCTTTTCAATATAGGTAAAGACAGTTTTATTAGATATTTCATGATATTCAAAATCATGTTTCTAAATTTTATATTTTTATATCAATTGTGTGAAGATTTCTTTATTATGTAAATATTTTTAAAGAACTCACACTTGTTCTTCTCTTGTTCCAAAGGTGGAGCCATCTCTAAGCCACTCGTAGATCAGACTGTAGCTGAGTCCCAGGAAGCTGTGTTTGAATGTGAAGTTGCCAACCCAGATTCAAAAGGCGAATGGTTGAAGGATGGCAAATACCTACCACTGGGTAAAAACATCAGAAGTGAATCTGATGGCCGCAAAAGGAGACTGATCATTGCTGCCACCAAATTAGATGACATTGGAGAATATACCTACAAGGTGGCCACCTCCAAAACATCTGCCAAACTCAAAGTTGAAGGTCAGTGATGAAACTTATCTTTTCCAAATCATATAACATTCCTGGCAGCTACCATTTTAAAAGTCAAGTGGTTTATCTATTTTGGATTCCCTCAATCTTCATTTCATGAAATCATTATAAGCACTCTAGACTTAACTTCCTGAACCATGTCCCGCAAGCTGCAAAGTTGCTCATCAAAAGTGTGCCAATTCTTAGACTCCAGCTCTGTGGAACAGTTGAAAATCAGCCACTCTCATTCTCCATTCCTTTTTCATCCTTCTCCAATCAGACTATTAAGCTGTTAGTATATGGCCATTTAAGTACAGAAAATCAATTGTACATATGCACATTTGTACATTTCAAATTGGATCTCAAGTTCCTCTGAATCATCTCTAGGTGTCTTTTGAAACATAGTTGTGGCATAACTGCAAAAATTTTTATAACTATTCTTTTGCTAGATGACCAGGTAATGATCTTCAGGGCTTCTTTGCTCTCATTTTTGTCTTATAAACTAATCATAACTTTGTCTTCAGCTGTCAAAATTAAGAAGACTCTGAAGAACCTCACTGTGACAGAGACACAGGATGCTGTTTTCACTGTCGAGCTCACACACCCTGATGTAAAAGGTGTCCAGTGGATCAAAAATGGGGTTGTACTGGAATCGAATGACAAGTATGAAATCTCAGTCAAAGGAGCAATTTACTCTCTGAGAATTAAAAACTGTGCTATTGTGGATGAGTCCGTTTATGGCTTCAAGCTTGGAAAGCTAGGGGCCAGTGCCAGACTGCACGTTGAGAGTAAGTTGACTTAGGAAACCTTTACAAGTAGCCACATGGTTACCATTAACTTGAGCATATTACTGAATTGCTTCAATTTTCCTTATTAGCTGTCAAGATCATCAAAAAGCCAAAGGATGTGACTGCCTTGGAAAATGCCACCGTTGCCTTTGAAGTCAGTGTTTCTCATGACACAGTTCCAGTAAAATGGTTCCACAAGAATGTGGAGATTAAGCCAAGTGCCAAACACAGGCTGGTCTCAGAAAGGAAGGTTCACAAGCTGATGCTCCAGAATATTGCCCCCTCAGATGCTGGAGAGTATACAGCTGTGGTGGGGCAACTGGAGTGCAAAGCCAAACTGTTTGTGGAAAGTAAGTATTAGCCCCTAGGGTATTTATCTTGAGAATCCCTGTGTATTTATTTGCTTAAGGTTTTTGTTCCTTCATTTTTAAGAAGTGAAGTATATTAACTGAAATTTTCTCTCATTTTCCCAAGCATTGCATATTACTAAAACCATGAAAAGTATCGAAGTACCTGAGACCAAAACTGCCTCCTTTGAATGTGAGGTGTCTCACTTCAATGTACCGTCTATGTGGCTGAAGAACGGTGTGGAGATTGAGATGAGTGAAAAGTTCAAGATAGTTGTGCAGGGAAAGCTCCACCAGCTGCTCATCATGAACACCAGCACAGAGGACTCAGCAGAATACACGTTTGTCTGTGGCAATGACCAAGTCAGTGCCACCCTGACAGTGACCCGTAAGTAAAAAAAAAAAAAAAAAGAAAAAGAAAAAGAAAAATTATAGAGAATATTCAGCTGACTCACTGCTATTCCATATCCTACACGTTTCTTCCTTACCATATAATCTACTCAAAAATCCTTGCCTGAAACACCAATTGTGTTTTCACAGTGAGTAAGGCATTAGCATCAACACCTGACTAAAATGCCCAGATTAGAATAACATTGATTTCTACTCAAATGTGTTTTCTTTTTTAATTGTTTATATTTTCAATGATTAAATGTACAAAAAAAAAAAGACTAGCGCTGAGGCTACCTAGAAAAATGCTCTTATGGCTATCGGTCGCGCTTCCTGTTCCTCTCCTGGTTGGCGTGGCCCAGGACAGGGCTTCATGGGAGGTTTCACAATCGATGTCTATGAGCTAAAATCATCTCAAAAGATGTACTAAAATCACTCCAAGTTTTCAGACTGCATCAGGTGATAACCCACATCACCTTTCTATAAAGTCTTCTTGGGTCTTTTTCCTTTCCTCATTTGCAGCAATCATGATAACCTCCATGCTGAAGGACATCAATGCTGAAGAAAAAGACACCATTACATTTGAGGTGACAGTGAACTATGAAGGCATCTCTTACAAATGGTTAAAGAACGGTGTGGAAATCAAATCAACTGACAGGTGCCAGATGCGAACCAAAAAGCTCACACATTCACTAAACATCAGGAATGTTCATTTTGGAGATGCTGCTGACTATACCTTTGTGGCTGGAAAAGCTACATCGACAGCCACTCTTTATGTGGAAGGTATGGTTTCATATGTCAAATCCATAAAATAGACATTAAACACTGTTAAAATGTTAATCTGTCATCAACTGATGAAGACAAGCAAAATTTATACCCATACAAATGGAATATTATTTGCCAATAAAAAGAAATGAAATATACATGCCACAATATGGATGAATTTTGAAAACATTTTGCTAAGTGAAAGAAACCAGTCCCAAAGGGCATATGTATGATTCCATTCATACAAAGTGTCCAAGATAGGCAAATCCATAAAGACAGAAAGTAGATTAGACCTTGCCTAGGGCTGGGGAGAGATGGGGGCAGGGACTGGCAGGATGATGGCTAAGGGATATGGGGTTTCTTTTTGGGGTAATGAGAATGTTCTTAAATTGATTGCAGTGACAATTGCACAATTCTCAATATTCTGATAGCCACTGAATTGTGAACTTTAAGTGGAGAATTATATGGTATTCTGAATTGTCTCTCAATAAAGCTGTTAAAATGTTAATCACATGGTACATGCTGTTTTCCAGCTCGACATATAGAGTTTAGGAAACACATTAAAGACATTAAGGTTCTCGAGAAGAAACGAGCCGTATTTGAATGTGAAGTTTCTGAACCTGACATCACGGTACAGTGGATGAAAGATGGCCAAGAACTGCAGATCGTAGACAGGTAAGCTGTTTCGTCTTGCTACATCCATTAATTCCCAGTTTTCTATGAGTCATCACCATTAAAATTCAATTTCCATTTTATCCACAGACTAAAGATACAGAAGGAGAAATATGTCCACCGCCTTCTGATCCCATCCACCCGTATGTCCGACGCAGGGCGGTACACAGTGGTGGCGGGAGGCAACATGTCTACTGCCAATCTCTTTGTAGAGGGGAGAGATGTTCGCATCCGAAGTATCAAAAAGGAGGTCCAGGTATTGTCTGCTCAACGATTTTTTTGAAGAAATCTTTGATAGTCCATCCCTCATAGTTCTATAATTTAACTTTTTATTTTTAAACATTTTAACCACAATCTTTTAAAGAATTAAATCAGTTGATCTCCCCTGGCTTAGACTCATGCTGATAGCCATTTGGTCACAGTTTCCACAAGCTTAGGGAATAAGAGTGTTCTTAGCAGTTATCTAAATACTTTAATTAAAGCAGCTGTACAAAATTCACTGTCTAATAAATGGCTACTTGCCAAGCAGGACCAACCAGAAAAGAACTGAAATTTAACTTGTGTGCACACGTGAGTTAGAATTAAGGACATATAGAGCAAGGCGGCATTTTCTCAGAAGACATCTGCCTCTGGAGAGGCCCAGTGGCCAGGAACTGCCTGCAGGTCTAAGAGGAAGCCTGAACTAAGCAATGCTGGTTTCCTAGCAAGGTTGCTAAGCAACATCTTTGCCCTCTACTACATTTGCAGAGCTTGTCCTCATGGGTGCCAGTCCTCCCAAATTTTATACGGCGGTAACATGTTAAGAGAGGTATCATTTGAGTACAACTTCGTCATACTGTTCATCCAAGGAGAACCATGGATGTGATATATAGGCCATGTGACATATTGAGAAAGCCCTGGATGTAGGCTCGGAGAACCTGAATATGTCTCCCACACTTTGTTTTCCAATTCAAACCACATTTTCCTCACTTTTAAAATGGGGATAATAATTCCTACTCAGCCCACAACGTTATTGTTCATAGCATATGAAATCAAATCAAATTGAAACTTAAAAGGGTTTTTAAATAGTAAAAAGACCACACACGTAAAGGGCCCTTATTTCTCTTATTAATCAAGAAGCAAATATTTATAGACAAAATGATTGTTTCTTTGAGAGGGCTTCCCTCCTCAGTGTATGTGTAAGCATGATTCTCTACAAAAGAAGTATGAGTACCATTTGTACAAGTGTAGGCAAGAGAAGTTAGATGTACTATAATCAACCAACTGCAATATAACATGTAGGTTTTGCATGCTCTTCAAATGAATTTTAGAAACAGGTTGACTGAAAGGAAGCCAGGACTTCAATTTTTCTTTTAATGTGCCTTCACCAACAGGTTATTGAGAAACAGCGTGCCGTCGTCGAGTTTGAGGTCAATGAAGATGATGTTGATGCCCATTGGTATAAAGATGGCATTGAGATCAATTTCCAAATTCAAGAGCGACACCAATATGTGGTGGAGAGAAGAATCCACCGGATGTTTATCTCTGAGACCAGGCATAGTGATGCCGGTGAATACACCTTTGTGGCAGGAAGGAACAGGAGTTCTGTTACTCTCTATGTCAATGGTATGTAGAGATTTTAACAGGTTATTTTGTGGGTCTAACTGCAATAATACTCCCCTTTAAGTCACTAAAGTTCTGGTAGTTCCTCTGCAACTGCTAAAAAACCTATGGAGTTCATATGGATGCTACTACATTTATTTTTACATGCTAACATATGGAAAGCAGTTCCTAAAAGGTCTGTTGAGATGTTGTTTCCAGAAAGCACCTAATGACCATATCCTCATTTAGTTGATCGATACTACTGGACATTCACTGTTTCAATTATAATATTCCCCAAAAGGGTTTCAACATATAGCATTGAACTGTTCTAGTTCTCTGCCTTCAACTCTCAGGTCTTAAGTGCTAGTGGCACCAACAAGCAATAGGAGTATTTACAGCCTCTAGAATGGAGTACCTGGGAGAATCCAAAGGTCCTCTTTAAAACCTTGGAGGGCCTAGAGAGCCACAAGCAAGGTGGACCTAGGTCTGCTCTGACCCAGTCTCTAAGAACAGGGGCTTTGACTTTCCAAGGGGAATTGCATGTTACCAAGCACTTCCCAGGAGCTTCATAACCTCCTCCGGAAAGTTCTATTAAACCATCCACTTTCCTCATTAGAAATAAATTTGAGGCTGGCCTATGTCTGAGGCCAACCTAGATGCAGGGAGAAAATGAAACCTATCCCCACCCCTCACCCCCATCCTCATTTTGGGCCATATCTGTCTGAGCAAATCCACCTGAGGAAGATCAAGAACACTGGGGGGAATACCGAGGTCCATAAATGTAAACCATATTGCCAACATTGCCTGTGTCCCTGGAAGGCCAAATGGTCATGGTATTCAGTTATTATTATCTCTGAATTAGTAGTGGGGAAACTGAAGCACAGAGAAGTGAAGGTCTTCTCTATGGAAGTCCACGGAAGTCTTCTATTCCCCATTTCTGGGTTCCACGAACCATCCAAATCCTCTCACTCAACAAAACACTAAGAATATGTTTTAATTAACATAACAGGGAAGCTAAATTTTAAAAATCTACCTAATTGCATATAACTAGATCTAAAATAATACTCATTTGTTCATTCAATATTTGCTGATTACACTCTACTGGCACCTGTGTACAATGAAATGATTGACACACACAAATATTTGAAAAACAAACAAACCTGAATGGGATGAGCCATGTAATTTGCCCAATTGGCTTTTTAAAAAAAGATAGATGGTTTGTGGAAGTTTTCTGGAATTCTTTAGAGCACTATCCATTCCCGTCTCAACAGGGAACCAGGGTAACCATGTTACGTTGAGAAACTCAGCACTGCCAAAACCCCCACCCCCACCAAAACACCAAAAGGATCTTTCTGAAAGTATTCCCTACACTTGCAAACAAAATTCCAAATGTTGTCTTCCTTGTTACCACAAAGACCGTTCCAATATTCTGAGGCAAATAAAGATATCGCACTGCCAAGGTTTTATTTCCGTGCCCAAAACCACTCAGCAGCAAATTGATGTGTAGTTTTGCATGCTCTCTCTGCTTTTACACTCTTTCACTGGCTCTTTGTTTTCATTTATCCCAGCTCCAGAACCACCCCAAGTTCTGCAGGAGCTGCAGCCTATCACTGTGCAGTCTGGCAAGCCCGCCCGCTTCTGTGCAGTGATATCTGGCAGACCACAGCCCAAAATTTCCTGGTACAAGGAAGAGCAATTGCTTTCCACTGGCTTCAAGTGCAAATTTCTTCATGATGGGCAAGAGTACACACTTTTGCTGATTGAGGCCTTCCCAGAGGATGCAGCTGTCTATACCTGTGAAGCCAAGAATGACTATGGAGTTGCCACAACCTCAGCTTCACTGTCAGTGGAAGGTAGAGATGCTTTGCTACTGCCCAGCTTAAAATCTAAAGAGAGCTTTTTAGCTCTCCCGGTGCTCTGAAAAATACAATTTGGAGCACATAAAATTAGATTGCTACCTAACTTTGAAAGAACTCTACTATGAAATAAATTAAGAAATATCTGCTTTCTCTGTTCTCTGAGGTCTGTAAGGTGACTACATCGTGACAAATCTTGTGGTCTGTTCTTTCAGTTCCAGAAGTTGTGTCTCCCGATCAGGAAATGCCACTTTATCCACCTGCCATCCTCATGCCACTTCAGGACACTGTCACTTCTGAGGGGCGGCCAGCCCGTTTTCAATGCAGAGTCTCTGGAACAGGTAGGTTTCCAAGGAAAAGGTATCATTGCTTACATTTATAAAGAATGACGCAGGGGAAAAAGATTTTTCATCTTTTCCTCCATCACAAACATCTTTCATGCGTAATTTGAAATCTTATGGGAATCTAGCAGAATACTTAAGTGAATTATTAAATTAAGAATTAGACTAGTGTTTTTCAACATTTTAAACTTCAAAAACTGTAATATTTTCTTTATGATTATAGTTGCACTTTTATCTGTTGATTAAAAAAATACCCTGGCAAAAGAATAGTCTGTTTATATGCAAAGCATTATTCACTCTAAGGACAATTCTTGTGTGCAAAAGTATACATTCCTTTGGAAGGCAGTATCCTGGAATGGTCAAAAGTAGGACCTTTGTGGTCAGAGAGCCTGGACTTGAATTTGATTCCACTAACTGTGTGACTTTAGGCAAATATAAGACTTCTCTGAATCTCTTTCCCTCGTGAAAAAAAAAAAAAAAGATTTGCATTCACTCTTAGAATATTCCTTGTGTGAGGGCAGGGATTCTGACTTAGCACCTAGAACAATGCCTGGAAAACAGTAGCTTCTAGCATGCTGGCTCCATGAGAGTAAAGGATCTAGGATCCTTGTCCTAGATTACCACTTGGTTCATCGTAGATGCTCAATGAGGAATTGTTGATTGGACAAATAGAATGATTGTTAAATGACTGCTACCAATAACTTAAGACTATTATCAGGATTATTAGAAAACTCAATCAGCACATAGCATGGTGCCCACCATATAATAATCACTCAATCAGAGTTAGCTGTTATGGTTTTTAATTGGGACATACTTCCCAAACACCACCAGCTGCTCTCGCCACCCTCAGGAGTCTCACCTTAGGCTAATGAGACTAAATATTTAGAACCTTTCCAAGCTAATAATGATAGTCAGCGACTGACTCAACATAGAGACAAGATAAATCAACTTTATTCCAAAAAGAAAATCACTCCCTCAATTTCTTGGCCTTTATATACCTTCACTAAAAGGAAATTCTCAAAGCTTAGGTGTCTCAGCACTCCTGTAAGTTTGATTGTTTTGTTTATTATGCTTAGCTTATTAGTTTATAATCCAGACTCTACATTGCCAAGAGCCATTTTCCTAAACAAGTTAATATTTCAATTGATCTTCTTTGACCTAATGATTTCCTCCCCTGGAAATCATTAGTAAAGAGATGATGATCTAACAACCAAAAAGGCCTGTTTGATTTTATGAGCACAATTAAAGGATATAATAGATGTTAAGCTCCGTGGCTGGTAAGTGACTGGTGCTCAATACGTTCATTTTTATTATCGCCATTAAAAGGAGTTATATAAACATGAAAGTCTAGTTATTGGGTGACCATCAGGGGCAGATACCATAGACTGTGTATCTTCAAAATGTAGGGTTTGGGAAATACTAAATATCAATAAATGAGGATTGGTTTGATAATATCCTAACACAATAAAGAAAAATGCATTTAAAAATCGAATTCAATAAAGCTACTCTAAATAATTTATCCCTTGCATTTTAGAGAAAATTTTTCATATGAAAAATTTCATGTATGCTCTCATACAGATTGAGGGGGGAAAAAATCACAAGTTTACAAAAGCCCCAGCCCCAAGTATTTTGGGACTCAATACTTTCTGAAACATGAAACAGGGTCCAGACCAGTGGTGGTGATTTTATTGCCCTGAAATATCTATTGTAGGTCTCTGGTGCCACCTACTGGTGACAACTTGGATACTACAGAAAAGTGCAATTCGGATACTACAGAATTTTTAAACTAATAACGCTAGCTTTTTGCATTTTTGTTTTAAAATAAAAATTTCCTTAGTTTTGATAGAACATCATAATCCTCCAGGGATATTGAGAAATAAAATTTGTTTAACTGAAATAGAATGATATGATGCCTGGGATTGGCTTCAAAATAACCCAGGAAGTGGGGTGACTTGGAGCTATAAATGGAATAAGAGTAACCACAAGGTGATAGTTGTTGAAGCCACATTAAAGGTTCCTGCAGTTTCACTATACTAGTCATTCTACTTTTATATAATATAAAGTTTTTAAAAAAATAAATTTGTTTTTAAATGATTATTTTGTATTCTAAACTGAAAGAATACTCTGCTTTCATTTTAAATCTATCATTTTCTCTAGTTTAGCTATTGAATAAAGTTTTCATTTAATAGATATTTCCCTCCATCTTGAGCAATGTTTATAGACACTGTGGAATCTATATTTACAATTTATTTTAAATTTATTATAATAAACTTTTTGTATTCTATATCAACATGAAACTTTAACTCGAGTTATACCATAAAATAGAATAATTATATTACAATTTTGTTTTTAAATCATTTTTGCTAATGAACATGCATCAAATCCTCCGTTATTTCATGAGCAGTGCTTTCTAGTATTTGGTTATATCAATCTTCAGAACCTCATGTTTCTTCATCATCAGGAGAATAAGAAAATTGAACAAAGGTCCATGTGTATATTGGTAATATATGCTAATTTGTTTCAAATGTGTCAGAGCCATTTATGGTTACAACATTTTAGCATCTCATTATGAGGACACACAGATCTAAACATCAAGCTTGAACCCAAAGGATTAATGAGAGAGTAGACTTTTGCTTGTCAGGGCTAGGGTTATGTACATGTCTGAATGCATAGATGTGGGTATTCATGTACTTGTAATTCACATGCTTGATTTAGTTCATACAGACACACTGCAATCCACAGCCAATAAGGCCGTCCATAAACCAGAGGCATGGAAACGGCTTGTGATTTAGGGAATATCTATTCCTGCTACTAGGGAACAAGCCGAAGTATTTTTTCTACAGATGATGACCCAGTATCATTTTGGGGCTTACACGGTGACAGCTGGCTTAAGGAAATGACAAATAATTAGCCTAGCAATGATGGATGTCCATCAATCATTTAAACACCTATTCAATTTTTATTCCACCAACATTCATTGAGCCCCTCCTTTGTGCTAGACACTATGCTAGTTGCTGTGATGCAAACATCTGGCTCTTTCCCTCAAGGAACTCAATGTCTAGGTGAGGAGATGCATATGCACCATTGAATACAAGGTTTTAAGTGCTGTAACAGGCCCACGTACCCAGTGATCTCCATCTGGGAGGCAATCGGAGAAAGATATGTGAACTGAGCATTGAAGAATACATAAGATCATTGAGCACAATGGCATTCCAAGCAGAGAGAACATCACTTGCAAAGTCTTAACGGCTTGGAAGAATACTTTATGTGTGGGAATGGCAAGTGGTTCGTGTGGTTGGAGAATAATGTCACGAGTGATGGAGAAAGCTAGAAAAGAAAGCAAAGGCCAGCTACTAAAATGTTTGGCATTCCACTTAGGATTTGGAATTTTATCTTGTTTGCATTGAAGAGCCACTGAAAGATTTTTGAGCCCTTGGGTGACATGATCAGGTTTGCTTTCATTCCTCTGACATTCCTCTGACATTGAAAGGAGGAAGGGATAGACGTGGGAGGTGAGACTAGAGGCAAAGGACCAGAGGGGAGAGTATTCCAATAGGCTTGGTGGGTGTTGATGAGGCCCTCAACTAGGAGAGTCAACAGAGGGAAGGAGGGAGTAGTTTGGAGAAATATTTAAGGATTTGGATTAACAAGATTTAGGGACTAAAGACAGCAGAGTATTGGGAGTAATGAGTGGAGGGAATGGGGTGACCTCACAGAAGCCGTGGGAGGCCAGTGACCAGCACAGATAACAGCAGCTCAGCCAGAAACACCAAGTCTACTACCGAGAGAGCTTTTGCCCTTTAATTCATTTTTCAGTTGGCAGTTTGTGCCCAGTGGCAATTCTTATCTATGCTGGTGCCTTACTCAGTTCACCAAAAGAAGCAGCTGTCAGCAGGAAGGGCAGAAAATCTCATGGTAGGGGTGGTGAGGAATCAGCGGGGAGTATTCCTTACTCTTCATCCTTACATTTCCATTGATGATCTTTTTAAAAACACACCCTAAATAGTCATAGGATGATTGTTAAATTCTATGTGATAGTGGAACCTATTGTGATACCAGTATATCACATGGACCTCTCTTTTGGCATAATATTGAAGGCACTGATGATCTCTTCTGCAGGATTAGACTTTCTTGCTTTAATGACTGCCATGTGCCAGTGGTTTATAAAGCCTTTCAGGTGTGTTATGTCATTTGCTTCTCACAGCAGTGCTGTGTGATGAAAAGCCCGTGCATTAACTATACATCCAATCTTACAAATGGTAAGACTGGTCCAGATAGATTAAATGACATATCTAAGGTCACAAAGTTAGGAAAGTGTAGTCAGGATGACCCTTTCCAGCTTACCTTGCTACCTAAGGAACTTAGAATAGTTTTCTTTTTTAAGAAGAGCTTGCAGTTTATAAACAACTACTATCATGAGATGGAAGGTAACCCTTGTGGACAAATATTAGAGTTAAAGTGCAAATAAATGCTAGATGATTGGACTATTAGAAGATCCCCAGGATGGTACAGAGATAAAGAAATGGTACAGCAATGGTGCTCCAATTACTTCAATTCAAACCCACTATTGACTTATAGAGGTATTGTTTTAAGGGAAGCATACTATTTTTTAAAGTGCATGTCACCCTAAACTATTCTAACATAATAATATAATATTTTATCTTTGAGTTTAGGTTTTATTATCTATTATTTTAAGATGGCTCAAATCCTTATATGGAAATAGCTAGTTTGATTTTTATATTTTATAATAATTTATTATAACTGGTACTTTGAAAAATATCCAGATAACTCTAAGATGCTCAGATTCCAAGAGTCTTTCCTTAAATTTTAAAAATTACTTTTTGTGAAATATTTGTGCCATCTGTATACCACTGAAGAGAGGCCTTTTGACACTTGCTCATTGGTAGTGAAGAAATAGAGGTTTTCTCTTTAGCCTTCAAGGGTTTTAGACTTCATGGAATGCTGATCTTCTCGACTCTCTTTTAGGTTCTTTTTCTGCACCCCAGGAGTGGAGAGTTTCTCTTCCCTGTTCCCGAAGGCGACCACAATCCCAAATCACACCCTTCGTGACTCTTTCTCAGGACCTTTTCCTCAAGGTCACTGAGTGTGTCATGCAAATGCCTCAAAAACTATAACTAAAATTCTAAAAGTTTGAACATTAGAACCAGTTCAGCAATATAGAAACAAGCTGAATTTTTCTGGAATCATGTTTACTTCTTGCAAATGAAATCATTTAACAGCAGATGTGGCACGCCCAAAAGAAAAGTGCACTGTTTTTAAGAGAAATAGGAAATGTAGTCACTGGTGTAATTAACACTGTATTTGCAGGTAAATTTTTAAAAATTCCACTCATTCTTATGATTTAAATATTTTCTTTTGTGATATAGATCTAAAAGTGTCTTGGTACAGCAAAGACAAACAAATCAAGCCATCTCGGTTCTTCAGAATGACTCAATTCGAAGACAGTTACCAACTGGAAATTGCTGAAGCTTATCCAGAAGATGAAGGAACTTACACTTTTGTTGCTAGCAATGCTGTAGGCCAAGTGTCAAGCACAGCCAACCTAAGACTGGAAGGTAGAGTAAAATAGCTTTGAGAATCACGTTTAAATACAGACCTACTCTCACAGTGCCAGTAACAACCACTAAAGATTTCATGTAAATCATCGTTGGTCCTACCGTTCTCTTTTAATTCAACTAATTATTTCCATGTTATATGCAATGTTCTCGCTTTTTATTTACCTTTCTCATTATGAGTCACAAACCATTTTCCTTTTGCCCCGCTTTGTCTCCATAAATGTTTGTAATGTATAGCTATCATCAGCAGCTTTTGTGCTTCCTGATCAGCATGTATCAGAACGGGGAGAAATAGGCTAAAGAAATAGGTTTTCTCATTTGGCTAAAAGGAAAAATCAATTTTTAACTTTTAAAAAAATTCTAATAGTGTTATCACCCCATTGTGTTAACACAATTATGATTTCTCAGAAGTACAGCTTTCAGCTTGATGCATTCAGCATCATTCAAAGAATGCTTGAGTGTTGAGGGGTCGAGTCCTAAGGTTGTTTCACATATGTTTTACTTGGGGCTCTTAAATTGTAATCAGAAACATTTCTTCTATCGTAGAGGGCACTTTCATTCAAAACGAGGATCACAATATTTTTATGCAGTCAGACTATTTTTCCTGAGTGAGTATAGCCTCTGTAGTATTAAGTATGCACAGATACATAAAGATCAAGTTTTAAACACCTATTTAATCCAGATGTTTTCTTAATCATGAATTTAAAGTGGTTTACAAAACAGAAAAGCTTTTTTTAAGATAGGGGAGGGGACCCTGAAAATAAGAATACCTAAACCTTGTTGTGGATTCCACTATTGCTTTCACGAACAAATGGGTGACATTTCTTAACCTATTCATGTCTCAGCTTACTTGCCTGGAAAATGGAAGTGAATGTCTGTAGCTTTAAATCAGTGGTGATATACAATGTCAAGGCATTAGGATTGAACTGGATTCTAGTCCACCACTGAAATTTGTGGCAGACCTGTAGAAAACTCCAAATGAGTTCTGGTGTCAATGCAGGTTAAGATATTAAAAGTTGGCATGCTTCTTTTCAGGATTTAGCAAATTTGAAGAAGTTCCATCAAACTCCCAATGGCATGTCTCTTCATCAGTTTCATTTAAGAAGGAGTCCCTTGGCCAAAAGCCCATCTTCATCCAGCCTCTATCAAGCCTCAGGGTGCACAGCGGGGAGACAGTCAGATTTCATGCAAGGGTTTCTGGTATTCCCAAACCAGAAATCCAGTGGTTTCATAACCAGCAGCCAATTCTACCAACAAAAAATCTAGTTTTCCATTTTGAGGAGTCCACAGGCATGGCTTTAATGCTTATAGTTGATGCTTACTCAGAGCATGCTGGGCAGTACTCTTGCAAAGCAACCAATAGTGCTGGGAAAGCAACTTGTACAGCTCCACTCACAGTGACTCCAAAAGGTAAAACCCATTTTTCTTCAAGGACTTTGACTTGCTGCATATCTCTCAGTCCCACTGTTACTAATGCGAGTCTCTGCTATTTGTCTCGTGGCATACTTTGGTCAGTCCATAATTTACTAATAAAACATCCAACAAGCCCCCTCAAGTCTTCAGCTACAGATTTACCTATATACTTTAGATCTCACTGAAATGTGTGTTCTGGGTGTAGAAAACTAGTAATTATTTTGTTAGGTTCCAACTTTGCTTGTTTTTTTTTTTTTTTTTCCTAAGCTACATAGCATCATTGCATCGTTAAATGATCTATTTGCTGTATATTGTTTATACATATATGGTGGAGGGAGGGAAAATGGTATCCCAAATAGTGTGAGCATAAAGAAAAAAAAAGATACTACATCACTCCAGATAACTGCAGTAACAACAGAAGGAAAGAAGCAGCTATTGTATGGAATCTGCATGAGCCCTCATCATCCATTCTTCACTGGGAATGAATTTTCTTTCGTGTGATCCTGCCTTCCTAAAGCATACTGTATCGGCATGCTGTTTCTTAGTGACAATGATGTCTTTCATCTTCATCTTCCATGCCATTTTATGTTGCTAACCTAGCCAAGTGGCAAAGCTTAGATCTTCATATTCTTTTCTTTTCCTTGTCACTTGCTTATACAGTGCAAGCCCTAGATAGGCAAAGTTCTGGGAAAGATGTAAGAGAGTCCACCAAGTCCCAGACAGTGGCAGATTCCTCTTTCACAAAGGAGGAGACCAAAATATCCTGAAAGGAAATGAAGTCATTTCAAGGATCATCATATGAATATGAAGTACAGGTTTTTGAAAGTGTATCTCAAAGTTCCACCCATATAACCGCATCAGGTCAAGATATAGAGTTGCACCATACCACATCTCTTTCACAAATTGCAGAAAGCACTGATTTATCTGAGAAATGTGTTGAAGAAGCAATGAGGGAGGCACCGAAGATTCCCCTGCACCTTCAGGGTCTCACTGTAAGGTGTGGCAACACCGCTCAATTCCTTTGTGTTTTACATAATGAATCTCCTGCTAATGTAACCTGGACTCATGAAGGTGTAAAGATAGAGGAATTTGTGATGCAATCACAAAATGGAAATATTCAGTTTCTTAACATGTATAATGTTCAGCTGGTAGACCAAGGGTTATACAGCTGCATTGTTCACAATGAGTGCAGAGAGAAGACGACGTCGGGAGTGCCAAGCGTAGAAGGTGGTTATTTGATTTTTAGCTATGACTCACTTCATTTCATTCTCATTGCTTTATGCAGCTTTTCTGCCATGCAAGTTGAATCAAGGAATATATTAATTAGAATATCTCTAAATTACCCCTCTATTCATAAATGACTTATGAAAGCCAGCCACATCATTGGTCAAATTGGATATGAAAGTTTAATTTTCCAGTCTAGATTCAGGAAGTTTAACTTCCAATTCTAGATTCAGTAAATTAAGGTTTATTCCATATGTGCTGCTTTTTCTACTTGTCAAATGCTCCATCTAGGAAATGTACCAAAGAAGGTTAAAATGTTGTAGTTCACCCAATACATATTGAGTTTTTTTATTGTCCCTGATACTGTGCTAATTTTAAATTTAGCTGTTTTAATATTAAGCACAACAATTTTCATCTACCCTTTATTTTCAGATCTGGAAATGTTAGCTAGTTACAAGGATGCCATGGAAATAGAGAATAGGTTACCGAGAATGAGAGGGCTCTGTCTAAATCAAAATTAGTGACCTCCAGGTGGTTCTCAGTAAGCGATGCTGCTCTATAGCCTCAGATCCTCCTGGGATTGTAGAACCATCTCATGGCAAGATCGTTATTTTTGTTGTTATTGTGATTGATTCTTCACTGTGTCTGGAAGGGCATGAATAAAGCTGTCTGGGCAAGGGATAACGTCTTCCTTTTATCCATGAACTTAGGTACTAATGGAATGAGAAAATCATTCTTCAGATGCTAGAAGCCCAAGTTGTATGTCCACAGGCAAATACACTTCACTAATTCCCTTGAAAAGAAGTGGGTGGAAGAAGTTGGCATCTCTAGGGGAGGGGTCTATGGAGAGCTGTGGCCTCAATTTCCCCCTTATCTTGTCCATCCTATTTTTTTTAGCAGGTAGCAGGGATTGAACCCAGGACCTTGTACATGGGAAGCAGGTGCTCAAATCACTGAGCTACACCCACTCCCCCCCCCCTTTTTTTTTTCTGGCCATCCTATTTTTGAGGTGTTAGAGATGAACAAGGGAAGTACGTTATTGTGTACACAATTGTCTTGGCACTGAATTTTGGAACAGTGGATTTCTTTCCTGCCCAGTAGAAAGAGTTGGGCTCATTTACTTACTTACTGTACCTCCAGTACACACTGAGCAAAAGGATGCTTTTGTCCTTTTTAATGTGAGACTTCATTCTATAGTTATTTTTGGTTGTAATTTCCATAGCCTATAAAGGGAATACCTGAAGCACTGAGGTCTAGTTACATAAATTAGATGGAAAATTCTACCATCTAAAGAGCTGACCCTCAATTTCGCTGCAGATACTGGCTAGCACATAATCACACAGAATGACTATTTCTCCGGAGGTGGTGTCTACAAATCACAGGTGGCAGCTGTGAGAGCAGTGTAATTGGGAGGAGAGAGGAATGTTGGTCTTGTAACTAACTTCCTAAAGAACCCAGGGCTGTGATACAGCACTTGAATATCATGCTTCTAGGATGGATTTGAGCTGGCCTTTTATTTTTTTTATTTTTTTATTTTTTTTCTCCAGGATTTCCAGTTCACTCAATTCCAATTGATTATTTTTAAGTGTTCTCAGAACATGAGATTTTCTTTGATTTTTCTTGGACAGTCTAGACCGCCTTACTTGTACTTAAGAAGGTTCAAAGACAAGCTGCTTTTAGGTTTTTGAGGAGTGAAGGTTCAGGTACAGTTGTCTAATTACTTAACCTAAGGTCAGTCTTTCTTTGCGCCTCTTTAATTTTGGCCTAATAACTTCACAAGATCAAGGAGCAGTGTAAAACTCTCATCAGCTTTGAATAGAGTCCTTAAGTGTATAGTAAATATATGTGCAGCATAGATTAGTTTTAGGACGAACATGCTGCCTTTCCTTCCAGCCTAATGACATTCCATCTTCTCTAAATTCAGCATGTCTTTACTCTTCCAAGCAAAGCTAATTTATTCCTCTTACTAACTTTATTCTTACATAGCAAAAGAATTGCAAACCAGAACAGTTACAAAAATTACCCTTGGGTCAGATACTAAAAAGTATTAAAACACTCAGAGTCACAAATTAAAACAACCCGAGAAGTTCAAAGAGAATTGTCAAAGAAAACATCGTTTGTCATTAATGTCATACCAAAGGCCATAAGGAGCTGAAAAACAAGGGAGTCAAGTCTACCAACATATGTCGCTGGAAAGAAGAGTGCGAATGGTATCAGGGTACCAGCCTTTCCCAAGAAGCTGCCCCAGACGATTGTGTCTCAAGACTGTGCCTGTTCTTTATGTAATAAAAGCATTTTTTAATTTAGGACTCTTCGTTTCACTCCTTAATATATAATTGGATTTTGTGTAGTTTAAAATTGTGAAAAATGGTTCAAATTGAAGTAGTATTTACTAGCAGAAAATGCTTAATTCTGCAGGAAAACCTGAGGGTAACCCTCAACTAAAATAAGCAAATTGGAAAATGCATGTTCCTTCTGAATGTGATTTCACCTCTCAGCAAATGTTCAGTCAATAAGACATTTTGAAAAAAGAATATTCCTTTACTTTGTGGATTGCTTTTCTGACTGCATGTAAAGGCATGGGAAATTGTAAAACTGAAAGTGGAAATCTGATAGAGAACTTAAAATAAAAATGTTTTTAATTCTTTCTAGCAGCATTGTCATATAATCTCAGTGATTTATTTGGCATGTATTTTTGTGCATTGGGGGGATGCAATTTTCTATTATTATAATAAAGAGGGGAAATTTTAATCCTATAAACCACAGTTGACACAGAAAATGGTTGCAACTGATCACTAAAATCTCTTTATATGTTTTTTTTTTTCCATTTTAGCCCATGAATCAATTTTGCACGAAAGAATAGAACAACAGATTGAGATGGAGATGAAAGGTATTGTTATAATGAATGTGAGATTTATGTAGACATTCCAAAGGATTAATAGAATCCTTGAGCTGCCTTCTTTCTCTTAATATTATTGAGAAAAATTACATGGATGTACAAATATATCTCTTAGAGTATATATTAATATGTTGCATGCCTGGTTTAGTATGCCAACAGTTACATGCATTTCATGATAATTTGTTTTATAGCAATTCAAAGCTCTATATGTAAAATGTATCAGCCATATTCAACTTCATGTTTGCAGCCATTTTCAGAAGCTTGTATTAGAAAACATCATCTTAATGCATGAAGTCTTAAAGTAGAAGTTTGTTTTCAAAACCACGGTGAATTGATTTGAGCAATAGACAATAACCTAATTGTCATTCTCAGAATGCAATGTCATGAATGAATTATGATTGAAATGCTATTTTATTTAGGATGTGTGAAAATGTTACATTCCCATTCTGGTTTACACTTCATGCACATATATCATTTTAACACTGATATGTCTCTTACACTGGCTTGCAGATAGCTGCCTTATGTGATCCTTATTGCCTGCTTTTCTTTGCATAACATTGTGACTTTATAGCTGTATTAGTTCGAATAAACGCCTTCTCATTTAATTTTAGCTAATTATTTATGATTATAGTTCTTGTATAAACTTTTAAATAGTTAATTCTCAAAAATATAATAATTTAATCAACAATCAAAAGGATCAGAAAGGGCGTTTATTCCACACTCTGCAAGTCAGGTAAGATTTTCCTCTTAGCCATCAAAAGAACAAAGTTTTCCTGATCTCAAAACAAATATGCACAGGTACATGTTATTTTGAAATGCATTTTTGCTTGTTCAAGAAGAAATTTCAGCAGTTTGAAGAAAAGACCAGACAACGAACGATTTTCGTGTCAGAATCTTTTAAACAGAGCATGGTGTTGCGTTTATTCGAACAAATATGGTGAGTGAATTTTCTTATGGATTTGTGAGAATCTGTAGCATGCACTTTATTTCATTTCCTATTTTGCAATTTAATTTACTTTCAACTTCTTCAAATACTGTGGAAAATAGTAAAATGCTTTGTAATTTTTTTTTTCAGAATCATTCTCCGAGGAAGAATCTGAACATTCAGAAAGGGATACACGCGATGCCTTTTCGGATTCAGAAGACATAGACCGCAGCTCCATGGCTGCTAAAAGATATGCAAGCAGGATATTGTCCACAAGTTCCTGGCCCGAATATTTCAAGCCTTCTTTTACCCAGAAACTTACATTTCAATATGTTTTAGAGGGTGAACCAGTTGTTTTTATGTGCAGATTAATTGCCTGTCCAACTCCAGAGATGACCTGGTTTCATAACAATAGGCCTATCCCCACAGGTCTCCGCCGAATCATAAATACCGAGAGTGATTTACATCATCACTGTTCTAGCTTAGAGGTTAAAAGGGTCCAAGACAGAGATTCTGGAAGCTATAGACTGTTAGCAGTTAATAGTGAAGGATCGGCTGAATCAACTGCATCATTGCTTGTTATTCAAAAAGGGCAAGATGAGAAATATTTAGAATTTCTGAAAAGGGCAGAACAGACACAGGAAAACCTAGAGGCTTTAGCTGAAAGGAGGGAAGACAGGATAAAGGTTGACTTAAGGTTTACTGGCTCGCCCTTTAACAAAAAGCAAGATGTGGAACAAAAGGGAATTATGCGAACTATACATTTTAAGACAAGTCCTGGCAAGAAAACAGATTTTACATATGATGGAGAATATTTAGAAAGTAAATCTGACATAGGCGGATGGGTTAATGTAGGTGAAAGTTTCCTGGATGAGGAGACCAAAATTAAGTTGCAACGTTTACGGGAGGCTAGAAAAATTTTAATAGAGAAAAGGAAATTACCTCTTTTAGATGTACCATCTGAAATAAACTCAAGACCTCTGAGAAGTGAAGCTAGTGATACAGAGATTCTGTTCTCCAGAGAGGAAGTGGAAAGCAGGTCAACGTCTGAGCTAGCTGAAAACAGGATAGATAATTCAACTGAGGGTATTGTCCAAAATCCACTGGCTCTTCCAAATCAAGTGGATCAAAATGCAGACTACAGAAAATCTCCTACAGTCTTTCAAACTACTGTTGATGAAAAAATGCTTCAGACCAAAATAAGAATGAGCCAAGAGGCATTTCTAAAAGAAAGTCTACCAAAAGACCAGTTATATAACAGGATACTAGAAAATGAAAATGCCCAAGCAAGAGGACAAATTGAAGAAACTGTGAATAAAACTATAACTGGAGAGTCATATGAATCTATCACTAATATACGTAAGAATGAGGAAATATGTGAGACCCCTGAAAAGGTATCTGAAGTTATTATAGCATACACCAGGGACTCTTTAGGTTCATTTGTAAACATTAAAGAAAATGAAGAACTTGATAGTGAAAAAATAACAGTGGAGGATTTGAGAGAATTACAGCCTTGTGTTTCCACAAATGTTGATGAATCCCAACCTGAACAGGAGGAAAAAAACACAAAATTTTTTGAAAACCTTTTCCAAAATCATCCACAACGTTGCCCACCTTCATTTCTTCAAGAAATTGAATCTCAAGAAGTTTATGAAGGTGATAGTTGTAAATTTGTGTGTCAATTCCAAGGATATCCTCAACCCATAGTGACATGGTATAACAATGATATACCGATCCCAAGGTATGGCTTTATCACTCATACCTTGGAAAACTATTCAACACTAACTTTTTCTTCTGTTCTGCCTCAAAATGAAGGTTCTGTTACCTGTGTGCTGTTTAACCAATATGGAACAGTAAAAACAACTGGCATGCTTAAAGTGAAAGCAAAACAAAGATATGGTGTTGGACCAATGTTCCATGACTACACCGATGAGGAAGAGGAGCTGGCATTGCTGTTTGACCAAGCGAAAGACATTTGTTCATCTTTGAGACAGGAGGGTCAAACAAATCTCCCTATTTTCAAACCTAACCCACCAGTTCCTCCCTCTGAAGAAATAGAATTGCTTTCCTTTCCTGTGGAAATTCAGATAACAGCAGCTACTCCCACCCCAGAACAAGATAAAGAGACAAGAGAATCATTTACGCCTGTGGAATTGGAACTTGAAGCAACACCTCGAGATCAGGCTACTCAGTCACCAAAACACAAATTTATATTTTCATCTGATATTACTAATGAGCCACCAAAACTGTTACAAGAAATGCCAAAGCATTCCAGGTGTAGAGAAGGAGATTCCATAATACTTGAATGTTTAATAGCAGGTGAGCCTCAGCCCATTGTAACATGGTTTCAGAATGGAGCAGTTTTAAAGCAGAGCCAGAAGTTTCAGTTTGAAGAAGTTAATTGCAGCCACAGACTATATATCAACGATGTTAACACTCAAGATTCTGGAAAATATAAATGTGTTGCTGAAAACAATTCAGGAATGGCTGAGAGTGTTTCAGATCTAACAGTGGAACCTGTCACTCACAGGGAATATAGCCATTTAGAAAACGTTGGCGGAGTTTATGCAAAGTATTTCAAAGGTCAACAAGTACAAGTTCAGGGAGAATCTGTAAGAGCACGTTTTTATGATTATCCAGCTGCTCCTCTTACTCCCCAATCTAATATGAAAGAATATTCTGTAAGGGAATGTTTTCAAAGCCTTGAGACAATTGAGCAGATAGACCAGAAAAGTGAGGTGCGTTGCACATCATCTAGAGAAAAACTACCCAGATTTATGCACTGCACTTCAAGATCCATAAAAATTAACAAGCCTCTCAGGGCTGAACTCATACAATGCTGGGATGAAGGGAAAGAGGGGCATGTAAGTGAACAAACAAAGCTGCACCGAGCAGAGGGTACTGTTTATCCATTTGTTGATGACTTCAATGAAGTTAAAATTAGGAAAGAGGTAGGAAATGATTTTGGAAAACTTGGTGGACCAGAAAAGGAAAATGTTCAAGAATGTGCCCAAAGTGACTATTTACCAAATATCTACTTTGAGAGAACTGCTGATAGTTACCTGACAAAAGACTCATCTGTCTTTGGAGATGAAGAACCTCTTGGTGAAGAGAGACACTACCCAGGAAAAAAGGTGAAGCATAGAATTGCTGCATTTGAAAAGTTACAACATGTAGAAAAAGGAATTCTAGAAAAAAGACCCACCAAGAAGTCATTTGCTGTTACTCCTCAAAGGAAATTTAATGACAGAGATTTTCCATTACAGCAAAGAGAATCCACATTGAGTGATACTTCCTGTGATCTAAATGTAAATATACATCAGGCAGAGAAAATGTCTCGAGAGGTTGAACCAGATTCATGTAACATTGTAATGAATTTAAAGCTATATTCCTCTCATACCCATAAAGAATTTGAAGGACAAGAAAGGGAACAACAGAAAGAAACAGGTCTTCTAGATCAATCTGCAGTCTCTGAAAGGGCTGGACCTGAAGGTCCCATAGCATTTGACCTAAAGCAGTTTCAGGCTCTAACAGAAAATGCAGGCGTAAAATTCCAAGAATTAGATAGTGGTCAACCAGAAGAAGCTTGTTTTAAACTTCAGCATCCTGCCTCTGAAACAACCGATTCAGACAACATTGTATTTGCTCTAAAACAAATGTATTCTCATATAGGAGAGTCACCTCAGGAGTACCAGGGGCAAGAAAGTAGGCAACAGGAGGAAACACGTTATAAAGAAGAAATTCCTAGCCTGGAAGCATTGCAATCTGATATACAGAATACCTCTAAGAATGGGCAAAATAGCTTCTTTACCTATCAAGACATTTCTTTCAGTCAGGAGCTTCCACATAGGAGCATGATGGAGAAAAGTAGTTCTGATGCAAATACCCTTTCTTTGGAAAAAGAAGTCCACCATCTACAGGAACAAAACTCAGGCATTTTAGAAACTGATCTTTCTCTTAAATCCTTTTCTGAAGAAATTCACAATGAATCATGTGCCCTGCTTCAAGCTTCATCTGCAGATGTAGAAGAAACTGATGCTTCTGAGACAAACAGTTCTCTAGAAAATGGAGACAGAAGTTTCATTTCACATTTGAAAAAGGCAGCGAGTGAGAAAAAGCTTTCAGAGGTTTGCAAAATGGAGGAAGAATGTATTTTGGAACTAGAGTCAGGGTCATTTAAAGGGCAGGATGATGGGAGGCAAGGATATGCCAATGTAACGTTGACAGAACATGAAGGTGATATTCAGGAAGCAGACACACTCCATAGAAAGCTTTCCCTGAGTCGATGCTTTCCATTCCTGGTGACTAAAGAACAGCAGAATCCAAATGAACAAATAAGTAAAAAACTTGATGGCTCTAGAGAAGAAAAATGCATTGAAGAAATTCAAGTTCAAAATGAAACCTCTTTCTCTGTTTTTGAAGAAGAAAAGATAGAAACTGGTTTTTCTGAAAATCTTCCTAAATTCGATGAGGCACATGCAACCGAAGTAATGGAATCTGAGACCTCCCTAGCACAATATTTACTTACTGCTGGGAAGCATGAGGTTCCTGAAACCAAAGACACCAAGCATAAGGCGAAACTCATCCAGAGTGAATCAATCACTTCGGTGGAGGTTGAAGAAGTAACTTTCAACACTGTGTATGAATATTACAACCAACAGCAGGAATCACTAGGTCGTCCACTTTCTCCTGAATCTGATATCTCAATTGATGTGGGAAGCACAAGCAGTGAAGAAATCTCTGAGTTAGATCAGTTTTATACTCCACCATCATCAGTAGAACATTTTGAATCTCCAAAGTCACCAGATTTCTATTTTACTCCTTCAGATACTATTAAACAATCCTCAACAAGATCAGGAGGTGAGACTTTGGAAAGCAATCGCACACCTTCAGAGAATGCTGCAGAAAGATACTCAACAGCTTCCGAAGGTGAGGCAGCAGAAAGATATTCCACACCACCTGGGGAAATCCTAGAGAGATATTCCACACCCCCAGGGGAGGCGCTCGAGCGATATTCCACACCCCCTGGGGAGGCACTAGACAGGTACTCTACACCCCCAGGGGAGGCACTAGAGAGATATTCTACCCCTTCAGGAGGAGAAACAGCTGAAAGATATGCTAACCCTACTGGAGGACCAAAGCCCACTGGAAATTTTAAAATATCCCCAACAAAAATAGAAAGAGAGGACAGTACGCCAAGTGAACTCTTCCATACACCTACAGAGGAGAGAAATCCGGCTTATGAAATGTGGCGTTCTGATTCATTTGGCACACCCAATGAAGCCATTGAGCCAAAAGACAATGAAATGCCTCCATCTTTTATTGAACCTCTGACCAAAAGGCAGCTCTTTGAAAACACAACGTTAGGTTTCATTGTGGAAGTTGAGGGCCTTCCAGTTCCTGGTGTGAAGTGGTATCGAAATAAATCTTTGCTAGAGCGGGATGAAAGAATCAAAATGGAAAGGGTAGGTAACGTGTGTTCTTTGGAAATTTCTAATATTCGAAAAGGCGAGGGGGGAGAGTACATGTGCCATGCTGTAAACATCATAGGGGAGGCAAAGAGCTTTGCAAATGTGGACATAATACCTCAAGAAGGAAGAGCAGTGGCATTACCACCTCCGGTAACACATCAGCATGTGATGGAGTTTGATTTGGAAAACACCACATCATCAAGAACACCATCTCCTCAAGAAATTGTCCTGGAAGTTGAACTAAGTGAAAAAGATGTTAAAGAATTTGAGAAGCAAGTGAAAATAGTCACAGTTCCTGAATTTACTCCTGATCATAAAAGCATGATTGTGAGTCTAGATGTTCTTCCATTAAATGTAGTAGATACAGACATGGCCTCAAGGAGGGAAGAAGACAGAGATTTAAAAATTGATTTAGAAGTATTCGAAATGCCTCCTCGGTTTATAATGCCTATTTGTGATTTTAAAATTCCAGAAAATTCAGATGCTGTATTCCAATGTTCAGTCATAGGCATCCCTACCCCAGAAGTCAAATGGTATAAAGAATATATGTGTATTGAGCCAGATAATGTTAAATATGTGATTAGTGAGGAGAAGGGAAGTCACACCCTTAAAATCCGAAACTTCTGTCTTTCAGATTGTGCAACCTATAGGTGCAGAGCTGTGAACTGTGTAGGAGAGGCTATTTGTCGGGGATTCCTCACCATGGGAGATTCAGACCTATTTGCTGTGATAACAAAGAAAAGTAAAGTGACTTTAAGCAGTTTGAAGGAAGAATTAGTCTTAAAAAGCAAATATTCAGACAGCTTTTTTGAATTTCAGGTGGTAGAAGGGCCTCCCAGGTTTATCAAAGGTCTCTCTGACTGTTTTGCACCATCAGGCACAGCAGCTTATTTCCAGTGTTTAGTTCGAGGCTCTCCTAGACCCACCGTTTACTGGTACAAAGATGGAAAATTGGTTCAAGGAATGAGGTTCAGTTCTGAAGAAAGGGGCATAGGGTTTCACAACCTATTTATAACAAGCTTAGTAAAAAGTGATGAAGGTGAGTACAGGTGTGTGGCTACGAACAAATCAGGAATGGCTGAGACCTGTGCCACACTCACCTTAATCTAATGTTTCTTGTGCAATATTTTAGTGCCTCAATAATTATTAGAATTGATTTGAGTGCTTTCACTTTTCCAAAAAGAAATGGATCTAATACAGTTCCAAGTACTTCTACTCTATTTGAATGAATTACATCAAAGACCCCTGGGGAAGTAATTTCACTGTGTGGAAATCTCATCTTTGTAATACATGTAAATATTCTGTTAACGTGGAATCTTCACTTGTCAATTATGCTGTGAATCATCAAGAATGATTAAATATCTACTTGGCTACCTAATTGTTTCTTCTTCTACTTTACCCTCATTCCTCCTTCACAAAGTTGTTTCAGCAAAATGCATTCTCTTTTAGAGGATAAACTATATTTGCAAAAGTAGAATGGAAAATTGAGGACCACACCAGATGACCACAAAGAGAAACTGATAAAAGGGAACTTTCCTCTCTTCTGCAGTTATAATTCATCTTTGGCTTTCTAACCCTTTTGCACGCTTATTTAATTGAACTTGGAATCGACAAAACAAAGAGAAGAACCACAACCCAAAAAACCCAACTCAAGCCCAACAGGTAACTCTAGAACCTGTTTTACAATTCAATCTTAATATATTATTTCATGCTCTTTAAAAATATTTTCGTTATTAATATCCCTCTCCTTAAGTATTTCAAATCTCAGTAGTTTTGAAGGGACCAATGGTGCTCTCTTTGCGGATAGGGTTCACCTAGAATAGGGTTCGCTTTTGGAAATACTTCATTTTCTCAATTTTTGAGATGGCATCAATTGTAAAATGCCACACTCATTTAATATCAGCTTGTTGGGGGATGGGGAGAAACGACCATATTACATTAACGTATGGATTTTAAACTGCATTCCAATTTCAAGATTTTTATAATCAGAAAAAGCAGGATGGACATTTTTTAAAACTGAGGCAATATGGTAGTTTGTTTTTTCAGATTATTTACAAATAATAAGATTTCAGGCCATTTTTATTGAATTTCATTTTTAAACTAATAGCTGAATATAGTCAATTTCATTAAGATGTGTCTATGTGTATACACATATATAAAGTGTCTCTTTGTTTTTCAAAATTAAAATAAATTCACAGAATCATTAACTTTCAACTATCACTATCAATGAAGACCTAAACCTACTTATAAATCATGTAATAAATAAAAATTTCATTTTCTTACTTGAAAATGAGGGGGTTGGACCAAAAGACCTCAGAAGTGATCATTTCATCACTATGATTTTATGTCATTCTAGTGGTACTTTTTAAAAAAATAACTGAGAATAAATTTTACTTTTTCAAAAGACAATGAAAGAAATAATAGGGTATAGTAATCAAAATTATGAAACTTATCTACCTTCAACCATAAACTCTTAAATCACCATTATAAAGGTTATATTTGTCACCTGCATGGAACAATATTTAAGTACTATAATCATATTAAACATGTGGATTTTAATTTCCAACCAAGAGGACTCCTGTATCTGATAATGCTTATGTTGGTTCCATCTATCAAATTTATATTCCCACAGTGAGTATTTCCTAACAGTCTTCCAAAATAAAGAAGCAATTGGGAGAATGTGCAGTCAAGCTTACCCTCTAAAAAAGATAAAAAAGCAAAAAACATTTGTTTTACTTGTTTTGAGTCACATAACTCATCAAGACGGATACACTGTAGTGGGGCAATCATTTTTGTTTCAACTAGTGAGCAATTGTGTATGTAGACAATAATTGTAATAATAATTATAGATATAATATCACATCATAAATACCTGAAATAAAACTAATTTTATAGGATAGGGATTTAAGAATTTATTCTACTCTTAGTCACATAATAGATGTTTAAATAAATTAGAAATTCAGGTCATGACAAACATGACAAGCATATTTTACCGAAGCATCACACAGCATACATAGCAACTGTTCAAAATCTGTTTCTTAAAAAGAAAGAAAAAGTTTTATTGCCCTTTGCAGAAAGGGCTGGGGAATTTTTTCTTTTTTTTCACATAATGAAAATGACTTTATTTGCTTTTGCTCATTAGAATTCTGCTAGTCTCAGTTGCATTGAACTTGAGCATATGAAGAATAATATAACCGAATAAAGAAAAATTAGCTTTGCCCACCCACACTTGGCTTACTTATTAATTGTTGTAAATAATTCAATGGATTTTTTTAATTTTCTGACTCAATGGTATATAACTTAAAAGCCTAAAATATTAATTTCTCTAATGTCGATTAAAGAATTCATCATAATACACGTAGAGAAAATTAGACATCATTATTATCTGTTACTACTACATGTATTTAAACTACACCTTTCATTTTCAGCACATTTGAATTTCATACTGTCTTTTTTATGGTTAATATACCATGTTTAAGGGTAAGGGAAAAACAATTGCAAATATTTCAACATATTAGTGAGTATGGTGTATTTAAACTATATTTACATTCATTCCCTTTACAGATATTTTGGGAGTTCAAGTGAAAAGAAAGCTGATATGAGTAATATATTATAGATCATTTGTAATGTTAAGTGACCACCAGTAGTGTGTGAAATTTATCATTCATTTTAGGGCTTACTAATTGAAATAATAAATGAGTATATATTTTACATGCCCCAGATAAGTTTTACCAATATGTTTATAGAGTACTACCTTCTAAGTCTTATGCACTGTAACAGAAAGGAATTAAAGTACAAGACTATTCCCTGTGATGCCAGTGAAGTGAACTAATGATAGAATGAAATGACATTTTGGTAAAGTAATAAAACTACTATTAACAGAGCTATTCCACATAGCTAACAGATTTATGATAACCTAATTGTTATCAAATTACACGTCTCTTTCATCCTTTCATCCATGGTACTGTTTAAAGAGTAACGGTTATTTGCTGCTTTGTTTTTCTGTTCAATCATGCTGTACAGGTTTTTCTTGCTCAATAAAATATAATCAAATTTTAATATTGGAGTCGTTTTCTCTTATTTCTGATTCTTCCATTTTCCAGACTAACTTGATTTAACATAAACCTTATTATAAAAGCTTTGCTGAAATATGACAATTTACACTGGCAAAAGAAGGCCTGCATTTCTAGTAACTGAAAATAGGGGTGCTCTTACAAATTCAAATTAAACATTTCCTGTAGCCTCTTATTTTTAATGATGGCTTCAGTTTAGAGGCGTTAACTAAAACATACGCATATTATTTTTTAATCAGTCCTTAATCTGACAATGAAGATCATTCTTAAGGAAATTCTGAATATAAATAATTCTGGATCTTTTGAGAAAGTGATTTAAATAATCGTTGATCCTTTTATTATAACTATTTAGCCAGTAGTTTTTCAAATGTTAGAGCTGGGATTATACCAGAAAGGAAAACTCATGAACACATATTTAAAATTTATAAACTCTAACACAAATGAAGTGGATCAAAATTTTGTACAGTATCTATAATCATATGGTTTTTTTATACTAAGCTAAGGTTAAAAATTTACAAACATGTTTTTTGGTAAATTAATCTCAGAACAACCTAACAACTTTAAGAAGGACATCAATTGGTACATAATTCTTTGACTTCTATTACTTTATGTTGTTAGATAAAATTTTATAGTAAAATAATAATCATTTTTTCCCATACAGAATTTTCTAGTTCTCTTCTGTCTGCTGAGGAAGAAGGACTCCAAATCTATAGCTGTGACCTTCAGTTGTTTAATAGGAATGAAACACTTGAACTGTTGTCTGAACCTCCAGTTTACTCACCTAAATTTGATTCTGAAAAGGAAGGGAGTGTCCCAGTTTTTATCAGAGAACTGTCAAATGCTGAAACAAGGATAGGGGACATAACTAAACTGTCTGTTACTGTTGTTGGCATTCCCAAGCCTAAAATTCAATGGTTCTTTAATGGAGTAATGCTAACCCCTTCGGCTGACTACAAATTTGTTTTTGATGGTAACAATCATAGCCTGATCATCTTGTTCACCAAATTTGAGGATGAAGGAGAGTATACATGTATTGCCAGTAATGAATGCGGAAAGACGATGTGTAGTGCGTCTCTGAAAGTAAAATCCACAGGAGAGGGATACGAAGAAACAGAAACCGAATCAGCCCTAGAGAAATCTCTGCAAAAGCTTGAAGGTCCCTGTCCTCCTTACTTCCTTAAGGAGTTAAAACCAATTCACTGTGCTCAAGGGCTGCCTGCCGTCTTTGAGTACAAGGTGTTTGGAGAGCCTGCACCCACCATTTTGTGGTTCAAAGAAAATAAGCAGCTTTGCACCAATGTTTATTACACTCTCATTCATAATCCTGACGGTTCCGGGACCTTCATTGTCAATGACCCTCAGAGGGGAGATAGTGGCCTCTATGTCTGTAAAGCAGAGAATGTGTGGGGTGAGTCCACCTGTGCTGCAGAGCTCCTGGTGCTACCGGAAGACACAGACACGACTGATTCTCCCTGCAATGTGAAGTCCATGCCTGAGGCTCCTGAAGGAGAGGACATTTCTCAAAGAGATTTTCCACAGACATCCTTAAAGGACTCTGCAGTTGAGACATTTGACTCAGAACAGGAAATTGCAGCTTTTGTAAAGGACACCATTTCGAAAGCCGCTTTAAGTGCAGAAGAAACGCAACAGCTTTCTTATGAAAGTCTTGTTAAAACCAATGAACTGAGCAGCCAGGTTACTTTAGCAACCCAGCAATTGCTATCCGTAGCCGTGTTAGAGCAAGATATACTCATTCCCGAAAGCACTGGGGAACTTCTTTCCCTCGATGGCACAATTCGCCTTCAGCCTGTCGAGGAACCGCCTCCCAACTTACAGCTACAGACAGTCCAGTCCCAGGAAATCCTCCCCAAAGAAGAAATGCTAATGCTTCAAGAGCCTGCATCACAAGTGGTTCTATCAGATACTGAAAAAATCTTGCCAAGCGATGCCATGTTCACAGAAGAAATTAGTTCATTAACAGCCGAGACACTGAAAATTTTATTAGCTGAACCTGAAGGGAGTTATCCACAGTCTTCAGCAGAACCCCCAGTATATGCATGTTCAAGCACTGTGACTGAGGAAGTACTTTTACCAAAAGAAGAGACAGTATCTGCAGTGGACAGAGAGCAAAGAGTGCCTCTTCAAAAGCAAGAGGCACAAAGTGCTCTCATCCTGAGTCAGGGCTTAACTGAGGGACAGGTGGGAAGCTTCAAGGGTCCCGACTTCCTGTTCTCTGAAGCAAGCTATGAACCCCAGGTCCCTTCAGAACACACGTGCACAGAGGACGGTAGAGTGTTGATGGAAAGTGTGGATCAACTGAAAAGTGCAGGACGAGACTTTGCAGCCAGGATTGAGGAAGGCAAGTCCTTAAGGTTTCCACTAGCACTGGAGGAAAAGCAGGCATTGCTCAAGGAAGAACATTCTGATCACTTGGCAGTGCCCGCGAACCAAACCGCTGAGTATAAAAAGGAGCCCATAGTAATCAAGGGAGTGCAGGAAGTACAGGGCAGGGACATTCTTTCTAAGGAGAGCTTTCTTTCTGATGTTCCAGAAGAGCAACAGCTAAACTTGAAAACGCAGATCCGCAGGGCTCTGCAAGCAGCAGTGGCCAGCGAGCAGCCAAGTCTTTTCTCCGTGTGGTTAAGAGGCATTGAAAAGGTGGAAGTCAAGACCATAAACTTCACCCAAGAGCCCAAGCGCATCATGTGCACCTACCTTATTACCTCAGCGAAGTCTGTAATGGAAGAATTAACCATTGCTATTGAAGGCATTGATCCTCAAATGGCAAACTTGAAAGCTGAACTGAAGGATGCATTGTGCTCTATTATATGTGAGGAAATAAATGTCTTAGCAGCTGAGGATCCCAGAATTCAGAAAAGAGCCAAAACAGATTTACAGGGAGACATGGATTCTTTTTCACAGAAAGTTGAAGTAAGCACTGAACCAGAAGATGAATCTAAATATCTTGTCTCAAGGGAAGAGGTCAGCCATTTTAATGTGCAAAGTCATGTCAAAGTTTCAGATACAACTGCTAGTGATGAAGCTGCTTCATCGGCTATCTCTGGTGAAAACCAGGATGAGATTCTAAAACTATCAGAGGGAAAAGAGGAGTCCTCTGGAAGTGATACTGAGGAGGTTGGTATAGAAAAGATACAGGAAGCTGAGGGTAGCTTCATCACAGAGGATAGTCCAGTTATACATACGCCCTTGGTGGATACTGTTGCTAAGGAAGGGGACGCCGTGTACCTCACAGCATCCATAATAAACGCCAAAGAGGTAAATTGGTATTTTGAGAGTAAACTGGTGCCTTCAGATGAAAAGTTCAAGTGTTTACAGGACCAAAATACATATACACTAGTAATCGAAAAAGTAGACACAGAGGAACATCAAGGAGAGTATGCCTGTGAGGCCTCGAATGACAACGGAAAAGCAGTGACTTCAGCAAAACTCACTGTAGTGAAAAGAGGTTGGATTTTAAGGATTAAAATGGATCAAGCTCTAACATTCACTGGATTGTGATGATTTAGTTTTCATCACTGAATTTTCACTTATCTGCCACTGCCAGAATGTAAATTATTTAGAATAAGTATGAAATCACAGACGTAATCATGGTTATTGACGTCCCTTTTTTATTTTTCCCCTTACGACCTTGGGTAGTTTGTTACCATACTTAACGCTACTACTTGTTTTTAAAATAAAGCATATTTTCATGTATTTCACAATACAAAGAAATGTGCTAAGTTTATTTCTATATTAAAATGTTAATAATATGTAATAAAAAGCTGTCAGTGAATACCTAGCCATCCCTAAATCACCAGCCTATTCCCTAAATTCACAATAACCATGATTAGTTGTCCTTTTGTGTATTTTGTTTCTATTTCTTTTTTCACTTCATCACTTTAGTTAGTATATCATGTTTTTTTCCACATTTTTTCAATGTTCCTAGTCAGCATGGACTATTTGAAGAATATATCACATTGTTATGCATGTAAGCCAGTAGCATAACACTTTAATAATTTTTTTCACAATGCACTGCTAAGTATTGTCTTCTTTTGCCTTCAACAATCTTTCTCATCTTCCAGTTACCTGTCTTAAACTGCTGCAGTCCGTCTCACCAATTTCAGTAGTTTTACTTCATTAACAGCAGCAAAAATTTAAGAAAAAAGAAGTTGTGGTATGCCTGAGAGGGAGGCATGCTAACGGACTCTGCTTCCCTTTCCAGCCGCCCCGGTGATCAAGAGGAGGATCGAGCCCCTGGAAGTAGCCCTGGGCCACCTCGCCAAATTCACCTGTGAGATCCAGGGTGCCCCTGGTGTTCAGTTCCAGTGGTTTAAAGCAGGCCGAGAAATTTATGAGAGTGACAAGTGTTCCATTCGATCTTCAAATTATGTCTCCAGCCTGGAAATCCTAAGAACCCAGGTTGTAGACTGTGGCGAGTATACCTGCAAAGCTTCCAACGAGTATGGCAGTGTCAGCTGTACAGCCACACTAACAGTGACAGGTAAATGCCATGCACTGACACTGACGTCGTTACCCCATTTCATAATATTTTTGCTCTTCGTACAGGTGCAGGGCTTATCCTAGCCACTGGAGAAGCCACTAACCAAAATGGTAACTTGATGGCTTAGGTTCTGCAGAGCCTATGGGATGAGAAATCATTGTTTCCAGTCATGATTCTAACAGCAGCTGAAAAGAAAAAAATAAAAATACTTCATTATTTTGAGAACATTTCTAAGGAATTGAATGAGCAGAGGCTCCTGAAAATTTGTTTTATTTTGTTTCGCTTTGTTTTCTCTCTCCCTCCCCTCCCTTTTTTTTATAACTAGCTTGGTGAAATGTCTGAGATAACTACTAAAAGTCTGACTTGACCCATGATATAAAACCTTCAGAACAATTTGACACTAAGAAATAAACGATGTCCCAATTTATTTAATAATATGGAACCTGTTAACCAATTAAGAAGAGAATTGCAAACTGAAAAAAAAAAAAAAGAGCGTAAACTTAAAATTAAACAAACCCTAATGTGAGATAGGCAGCTAGTACAGGACTGCAAAATAGCACTCTCACCCTAGACTTTATTCCTAATTTAAAATGAGAGCAACTACACCAATATTCTGTTTTCAGTTTCCTCGTTGACACACAGGCTGACTTTGGAATAGTTAACACTCATCAAGTGCTTAAATTTCCTCATTAGCAAACTTGTTTGTTGGGTTCTCTTTCTCTTCTCTCTTTTTTTCTTTCTTTCTCCTTCCTAAGGGAAATTGTGAATGCGTAGTGTGGTCTGGGGTCCGGAGGAGCGGTGATCTGTTTTTGAGAGAAGCCATGCACTGCTTGTGAGCAGGGAGAGACTGTCTCTTGTGTTCTTATTCAGTGAGAGCATAAAAGGGAAGGGCAACTCAGCCCATCTCTTTGACTTGAAAAAGCCAGAGTTCCCTGTAGCTTCCTCTTCTCTACAATCCAATCCCTTTATGTATCAGAAAATCTGATGGGCTTCCCAGAAACCCAAGCCCATGGTAACCAGTGATTTTCACTTTGTGGTGAAATAGGGTCCATGCAATCAAGTGTGTGACATTCTTCTTAATAAAATGTATGCAATTTTTTTAAGCCAAATTAGGCCAATTCCAAAATGAAACTATCTGAGCTTCAAATAATAGGAGAAAAGAACAAGGAGGATGATTTTTTTTTTAATCGGAAAGAGAGGTTCCTAAAGGTTTGCTTCAAAATGCAAATGGAAATGGGGGAAATTACTGCCATGATATGTTTTTACAAATTTGAGCCAGCCTAGGGAATGTGTCTAAAGTTAAGCCAGTTAAGGATTTGCTGGTGGTTGACATGAGGTTTAGAGAGACTATAAAACTACTTCAATCTTCTTATCACTTAATATCCCTACTCTTCAGGACAGTCAAGTACATTTTCTTTATCTTTCTGACACAGTCTTCTAATTCACAGAATTGAGTATCAGCTGAATTGCTTATCAAATAATTCAAACAGTCACTAAACTGGACACGTCTTTAGCAATAGTAAGTCAATGTGGCTCAAAAAGGAACATTTGTTCTTTCTTGGCATTTAAAATGGTATCTATTTCCTCTTCCTAGAACACTCTCACCCCTTTCTTTTGACAAAGCTTTTGGTCTTGTTAATGTATTACCCTATTTTAAATCATGTCTCATATCTAAAGGTATAACTCATCTCTTCTCCATCTTGGAACATATAATTACAACAAGAGCTTTGGTGGGGACCCAATATAATGCTGAAACAATTTCTCTTGCAGAGGCATATCCACCAACCTTCTACTCCAGACCTAAGTCAATTACAACTTTTGTCGGTAAGGCGGCCAAGTTCCTCTGCACAGTGACAGGGACCCCCGTGATTGAAACCATTTGGCAGAAAGATGGTGCCGCATTGTCACCTTCACCTAACCACAAGATTTCAGATGTAGAAAACAAACACATTTTAGAACTCTCAAATCTTACAACTCAAGACAGAGGAGTTTACTCTTGTAAGGCTTCTAACAAGTTTGGAGCTGACATCTGCCAAGCCGAGTTGATTATAATCGACAAACCACATTTTATTAAAGAATTGGAGCCTGTGCAATCAGCTATCAATAAGAAGATACACCTCGAGTGCCAAGTAGATGAAGACAGAAAAGTCACAGTTACCTGGAATAAAGATGGTCAAAAAGTCCCCCCTGGGAAAGATTATAAGATCTATTTTGAAGATAAAATAGCATCACTTGAGATTCCTCTGGCCAAACTAAAAGATTCAGGAACTTATGTCTGCACAGCTTCAAATGAGGCTGGAAGCAGCTCCTCCTCAGCCACAGTAACTGTCAGAGGTAAGAAATGTGTGAATCTATTTTTCACTTCCTTCTGGGAAAGGAAGTCTCGGTAGAAAACATTGTTGACAAACAATGTGGCCAGAGCACTTTTTTATTAAAATAATTTCATTCAAGCAAGCGTTTTGGTTTGGTTTGGATCTCCCCAAACAAACATTTTATTTGTTTCAACCCTCTTCAGACTTCATTCACTTTTGTTTTGTTGAAACCATGCCTGCCATTAACAAAGCTTGCTTAAAGTTTCTTCTGTGAATGTCAAGTGTCTCGGCAATCCTTTAATATCTTCTCTTATAAAATTGCTCTTGGTGTAAGTATAGTTTTTGGTTTTGTCTTTAATCAAGAGACTGGGAAAGTGTTTTAGAATCATGGAAAGCTATTGAGTACACCACCGCTTTTTCAGATATTTCCTGACAGTACTTTACATGTCTTGTGTCTTCCTGTTGCGTATGTCTAATTTTCTTTTGTGGAGTTTTGCTTTGTTGCTTATTTGTGTGTGTGTGGATGCTTCAGGTATCTTTTCTTTTTTCTTTTTTTGTCAACTTCATGTAGAGCCACCATCCTTTGTGAAGAAGGTGGATCCCTCTTATTTGATGCTCCCAGGTGAATCAGCACGCCTCCATTGCAAGCTGAAAGGCTCACCTGTGATCCAGGTTACTTGGTTTAAAAATAACAAAGAAATTAACGAGAGTAACACAGTCCGAATGTCTTTTGTCAATTCGGAGGCTGTGCTCGATATTACGGATGTAAAAGTTGAAGACAGTGGAAATTACTCATGTGAAGCAGTAAATGATGTTGGCAGTGACAGCTGCAGTACTGAAATAGTTATCAAAGGTTTGTTTTTTCGGTTATAGTCCATTATTTTTCTGAGAAAATATTTTATTTTTAATTGCTTGTGACACATTATTGATCCAATGCTTTCATGATTTTGTAGAACCTCCTTCTTTCATCAAAACTCTTGAGCCTGCAGACATAGTGAGAGGAACAAATGCCCTACTTCAGTGTGAAATCTCAGGCACTGGACCGTTTGAAATTAGCTGGTTCAAAGACAAGAAGCAAATTCGAAGTAGTAAAAAATACAGATTGTTTTCTCAGAAGTCTCTTGTGTCTCTGGAGATCTTTTCTTTCAATAGCGCAGATGTTGGTGAATACGAATGTGTTGTTGCTAATGAAGTTGGGAAGTGTGGCTGCAGTGCAACACATTTATTAAAAGGTTAGTGCTTGGAAAACTGCCATCTCTTTGATACATTGCCAAAATCAATTTCTTAAACCATGGAGGAAAACTGGCTCGCTCTCTTGTGCTGCTACCTTCTGAAAATATCTTGTGTCTTGGTTTGAACTGGGACCTTGAGAACAAAGCCAGTGACCTTCATCCAGTCTTTATCCTGACACCAGGGTACATATTTATTCCCTGATAACAAAAAAGGATTTACTTAAACCTTTTATCAGCTGATAACCATGTCTCTTCTATGCTTCTGTCTCTTGGATGGAATTATAAGTCTTTTTAAACATTTGTTTCTTCTTCTAATTAACCATCTCTAAGGGACAGCAGCATTGTGCAATCTAGATAGAATTCTTAAAAATATATGGTGCTGAAAGTGTTTGGTAATTGATAAAATGTTCATGCTCTCTTTCTTTAACTAGAACCACCAACCTTCGTAAAGAAAGTAGATGATTTTACTGCACTGGCAGGACAAACTGTGACCTTACAAGCTGCTGTGAGAGGGTCAGAACCCATTTCTGTCACATGGATGAAAGGACAAGAGGTCATCAAAGAAGATGGAAAAATCAAAATGAGCTTTTCCAACGGTGTTGCAGTTTTGATAATCCCTGATGTCCAGATTAGTTTTGGTGGAAAATACACATGCTTGGCTGAAAATGAAGCAGGAAGCCAAACATCTGTTGGGGAATTAATAGTTAAAGGTTTGTGTAGGAACATTTTAACTTTGAATCGATATTTCCATTTAAAGTGGAACCCTGATACACACTGAGGAATCCTAACTATTTAATGCCATTGTAGAACCTGCCAAAATCATTGAGCGAGCGGAACTGATCCAGGTGACAGCAGGAGACCCCGCCACACTGGAGTATACAGTCACAGGCACCCCAGAGCTCAAGGCCAAATGGTACAAAGACGGAAGACCATTGGTTGCCAGTAAAAAGTACAGAATAAGTTTTAAAAACAATGTTGCCCAGCTCAAATTTTATTCGGCTGAACTTCATGATAGTGGTCAGTACACGTTTGAGGTTTCCAATGAGGTTGGCAGCAGCTCCTGTGAGACAACTTTCACTGTATTAGGTTAGTATTTTTAGAAAACGATGCCACATATTCCTTTGAAACCCAATGAACAACCAAAAATAAATCACTGAGCACTTTTCCATATTGATCTCTTTTCCCCCCTTCTTGTGCCACGAACAGATCGAGACATCGCTCCGTTTTTTACCAAACCCTTACGCAACGTGGATAGCGTTGTCAGCGGTTCCTGTAGGCTGGACTGCAAAATCGCTGGCTCCCTCCCAATGAGGGTGTCCTGGTTTAAGGATGGTAAAGAAATAGCTTCTTCTGACAAATACAGAATAGCATTTGTGGAAGGCACAGCCTCTTTGGAGATAAGCAGAGTAGACATGAATGATGCAGGGAACTTCACTTGCCGAGCAACAAATTCTGTTGGAAGCAAAGAGAGCAGCGGAGCCCTGATTGTGCAAGGTTGGCTGGAGACTTTGAGTTCCATTCTTACGTAAACTGTGTTCAAATGAAGGCTTCTTCCCTTAGATGACACCCATTGATTCTTTGAAATTCTTTTGTCTATCCCTTCTTCAGAACCACCCAGTTTCGTGACTAAGCCGGGATCTAAGGATGTTCTGCCCGGCTCAGCAGTCTGCCTGAAGAGCACTTTCCAGGGGTCTGCCCCTCTCACAGTCAGATGGTTTAAGGGTGACGAAGAGCTGGTTTCTGGTGGAAGCTGCTATATTACCAAAGATGCTTTAGAAAGTTCCCTGGAACTATATGCAGTGAAAACCTCAGATTCAGGCACATATACCTGTAAAGTCAGCAATGTTGCTGGAGGCGTGGAGTGCAGTGCAAACTTGTTTGTAAAAGGTTTGCCTTGCTTTCTTGACATCTTTGTACTACCATTGTTATAAGTTCTTTCCTCTTTCTCACATTTCTTAATAACCCCCTTCCTTCCACAGAACCTGCCACCTTTGTTGAAAAGTTAGAGCCGTCACAGCTGTTAAAGAAGGGAGATGCCACCCAATTAACCTGCAAAGTAACTGGTACCCCTCCAATTAAAATAACATGGTTTGCCAATGATAGAGAAATTAAGGAGAGCAGCAAACACAAAATGTCTTTTGTGGAGTCCACTGCAGTTCTAAGACTCACAGATGTTGCCATTGAAGACAGTGGTGAATATATGTGTGAAGCTCAAAATGAGGCTGGCAGTGACCATTGCAGTGGCATTGTAATAGTGAAAGGTTTGTGTTCACTTTGCCTCTTGTCTTACCAAAGTCGTGGCCCATAGCACAGACCGCTTCCTCATTAACTCAAAACAATTCCTTTTCTACCATAGAACCACCTTACTTTACCAAAGAATTTAAGCCGATCGAGGTGTTGAAGGAGTACGACGTCATGTTGCTGGCCGAGGTGGCAGGCACCCCTCCCTTTGAGATCACTTGGTTCAAAGATAACAAGACTCTGCGAAGTGGCAAAAAGCATAAAACCTTCATTCAGGATCAGCTGGTTAGCTTGCAGGTCCTCAAGTTTGTGGCTACAGATGCTGGAGAATACCAGTGTCGGGTGACCAATGAGGTGGGCAGTAGCACATGCAGTGCAAGGGTGACTTTAAGAGGTTAGTGTCAGTTCAAATTATGGGCTGGCTCTTCTAAAGAGTCAAATATTGAAAAAAAAAAAAAAAATGCTGGTTTTGCTCTAGAGCTAGTAATGACTGCGAATTCATTCTTCTACTAGAACCCCCATCCTTTGTAAGGAAGATCGAGAGCACCAGCTCCCTTCGAGGAGGCACTGCTGCCTTCCAGGCCACGCTGAAAGGCTCCTTGCCAATCACTGTCACTTGGTTAAAAGACAACGATGAAATCACAGAAGATGATAACATAAGAATGACCTTTGAGAACAATGTGGCCAGTCTGTACCTCAGTGGCATTGAAGTAAAGCACGATGGGAAATATTTCTGTCAGGCCAAAAATGATGCAGGAATACAAAGATGCTCTGCATTACTCTCAGTAAAAGGTTGGTTCTGAAAGTTTTCCTTGGGTTTGAGGAAGAAATGGAGACATGAGCTATCAATAGAGCAATTCACAAACCTACATCTATTCCTTTGTTTCCTATAGAACCTGCAACAATCACCGATGAGGCTGTATCTATAGATGTCACTCAAGGAGACCCAGCCACTTTGCAGGTTAAATTTTCAGGGACTAAGGAGATTACAGCCAAATGGTTTAAAGATGGCCAAGAACTGAGCCTGGGCCCAAAATATAAAATCAGCATCACCGACACAGTCTCCATACTGAAGATTATTTCTACAGAAAAGAAAGACAGTGGAGAATACACTTTTGAGGTCCAAAATGATGTTGGGAGAAGCAGCTGCAAGGCTAGCATTAATGTATTAGGTTGGTTTTTTTTTTCCCCTACGGAAAGAAATTGGCCATGTCTTTGCTTCTTTGTCTCTTACAATTAAGAGGAAGTACAAATCAGTAGACTAACCTAACATTTTATTATTTTGCTTCTTTGTTGGATAGATCTTATCATACCTCCCTCATTCACCAAAAAGCTGAAGAAAATGGACAGCATTAAAGGGTCTTTTATTGACTTAGAATGTATAGTGGCTGGATCACATCCCATAAGCATTCAATGGTTCAAAGATGACCGAGAAATATCAGCTAGTGAAAAATACAAATTCTCTTTTCATGACAATACCGCCTTCTTGGAAATCAGTCAGCTGGAAGGTACAGACAGTGGGACATACACTTGTTCTGCCACCAATAAGGCAGGACACAACCAGTGCAGTGGCTATCTGACAGTCAAAGGTTGGCAACTTTTATCTCTACCTATCAAGGACTTGTTGCTCTTTCATTTCTTAATTCTTAACTTTATTGCTCAGTTCTAAAATTAATCTCCCTGTCTGCTTCTGCTTCTTTTTCTTTCGCTCCCAGAGCCTCCTTACTTTGTGGAAAAGCCACAGTCACAAGACGTCAATCCTACTACGAGGGTGCAGTTAAAGGCTCTTGTGGGTGGCACCGCACCCATGACAATTAAGTGGTTTAAAGATAACAAAGAGTTACACTCCGGAGCAGCTCGCTCGGTGTGGAAGGACGACACCTCCACTGTTCTAGAGCTCTTTTCAGCTAAAGCTGCTGATTCCGGGACCTACATTTGCCAACTGAGCAATGATGTTGGCACAGCAACCAGTAAAGCCACACTCTTTGTAAAAGGTCTGGTCTCTATAGCTCCTCACTCTCTTCCTAGTCTAGATTTTCTTGGGGTTGGTGGAAGGGGGACTTAAGAAAGAAATTTTGCTCATTGGTCGTTGTTTTAAGTAATATGTTCAGCATCACACTTTTTTTTTCCATCTTCAGAACCTCCCCAATTCATTAAGAAGCCCAGTCCAGTATTAGTGTTGAGGAATGGACAGTCGACAACATTCGAATGCCAAATAACAGGCACTCCTGAAATCAAAGTCTCTTGGTATCTGGACGGAAATGAAATAACAGCCATTAAGAAACATGGCATATCCTTCATTGACGGCTTAGCCACTTTCCAAATTTCGGGTGCCCGCGTAGAAAATAGTGGGACTTATGTCTGTGAAGCTCGAAATGATGCGGGCACAGCAAGCTGCAGCATTGAATTAAAAGTGAAAGGTGTGTTTTTGGAGTCTACTTGCCATTTTGGCTGTGCTCCCTGTTAGGCCTCGGATCCCCCCTTGATTAAGCTGGTCTCTGTCTTCCTTCTGAATCTTTAGAACCGCCCACCTTTATCAGGGAGCTGAAGCCTGTGGAAGTAGTGAAAGATAGTGATGTGGAGCTGGAGTGTGAAGTTACAGGGACTTCTCCATTTGAAGTCACCTGGCTGAAGAATAACAAGGAAATTCGAAGCAGCAAAAAATATACGCTAACTGACAGAGTGTCGGTGTTTAACCTCCATATAACCAGGTGTGACCCTTCAGACACTGGTGAATACCAGTGCATTATATCCAACGAAGGGGGCAGCTGCTCTTGCAGTACTAGAGTCTCCCTGAAAGGTCAGTTGTATACACGAGAAGCAGGCTACCAAATAAAAATTCTGAAATGCTCTCTAATTATCTAATTGTGAATAACTTAAAATACCCCTCTTCTTTCCATACCGTCTTGTTTAATCTCAGAACCACCATCATTCACTAAGAAGATCGAAAACGTCACTGCTGTTCTGAAAAGTTCTGCCACCTTTCAGAGTACCGTGGCAGGCTCTCCACCCATTTCTATAACCTGGCTAAAAGATGATCAGATTCTTGATGAAGATGATAATGTCCGTATTTCATTTGTGAACAATGTGGCTACACTTCAGATCAGAACTGTGGATAATGGGCACAGTGGAAGATATACCTGTCAGGCCAAGAATGAGTCAGGAGTTGAGAGATGTTATGCTTTCCTTTTAGTACAAGGTTTGTAAGCTCTTCTCTTTCAACAGTAGTTTACGGAGAAATTTCATAAGCATACCTCATTTCTATTGGAATTATCAACGTAATACATCCACTTTTTCTTACTGCAGAACCTGCTCAAATCATAGAGAAAGCTAAATCAGTTGATGTCACCGAGAAAGACCCAGTGACCTTGGAATGTGTTGTGGCTGGAACACCAGAACTCAGAGTTAAATGGCTTAAAGATGGGAAGCAAATCGTGCCCAGTAGATACTTTTCAATGAGTTTTGAAAATAACGTGGCCAGTTTTAGGATTCAGTCAGTAATGCAGCAAGACAGTGGTCAGTATACCTTCAAGGTGGAAAATGACTTTGGAAGCAGTAGTTGCGACGCCTACTTGAGAGTACTAGGTTTGTATCCCTTCCCCCCACCCACCCACCCACCAGGCACCTTCTCTTATTTACAAAATGTCCTTTGTAAACAAATGGCAACATATTAATGAATGTGTTTTGCTATTTTCACTGGACAGATCAAAATATTCCTCCATCATTCATCAAAAAATTAACCAAAATGGACAAAGTTCTAGGTTCTTCTGTTCATATGGAGTGTAAAGTTTCTGGCTCACTTCCTATTAGTGCTCAGTGGTTTAAGGATGGAAAAGAAATATCTACGAGTGCAAAATACAGACTTGTGTGTCATGAGAACACCGTGTCACTGGAAGTGAACAATCTGGAATTAGAAGATACAGCAAATTATACATGCAAGGTGTCAAATGTAGCAGGGGATGATGCATGCAGTGGCATCTTAACCGTGAAAGGTTAGGACTTCTTTGCCTCTTCTTGATTCTTCTTTGCGAGTGCTTTACAATTTGATCCCTTTTACCCTTGTGTTCTTTAGAATTGAAAAACCTCAATAATTCCATTTCTTTGCATACTTATTCACTGGGTTCAAGAAATATTCTATTATTACCTATTTTCAGTAGTGCTTTCTTATGTGCCCATAAAACTATCAAAATAATTCAACTACGGGGAATGTAATTAAATCTTTCTCTTAAAATCTATAGAACCACCAAGCTTCCTAGTGAAACCTGAACGACAACAAGCCATACCTGATTCTACAGTGGAATTTAAAGCAGTACTAAAAGGAACACCACCATTTAAAATAAAGTGGTTTAAGGATGATATGGAACTTGCCTCTGGACCTAAGTGTTTTATTGGCTTGGAAGGGTCAACTAGCTTCTTAAATCTCTACTCAGTGGACGTTTCCAAGGCTGGACAATATACTTGCCAAGTTACCAATGATGTTGGTAGCGACTCTTGTACTACAGTGTTGCTTGTGACAGGTGTGCAAGTTTGACTGTTTTATGTTTCTGTCTCACTGTGGTTCTGGGCCTTTCTGTAATCTGTTTTGATACGTCTTGCCAATCAAGAAAGTACCCTTCTTTTTAAGAAAGTAGACTATTTGCCAGACAGTATCCTTGTTTATCTCTTCATTCCGTGCTACCTAATTTAACTTTTGCTATCCACTTCTGTTCCCTCATAATCTCTTTCCTTGACTCTCTAGAACCACCAAAGTTTGTTAAGAAATTAGAAGCATCCAAAATAGTGAAAGCAGGTGACTCAGCACGACTCGAATGCAAGATAACTGGATCCCCAGAAATCCGAGTTGTGTGGTACAGAAATGAACATGAACTTCCAGCCAGTGAGAAATACAGAATGACTTTCATTGACTCGGTGGCAGTCATACAGATGAACAATCTCGGTACTGAGGACAGTGGGGATTTCATTTGTGAGGCTCAGAATCCTGCTGGCAGTACAAGCTGCAGTACCAAGGTTACAGTAAAAGGTAGAAATCTATTTCTTAAGTTCCTTTTTTAACTGAGACCTACCTTCTTCTCTCCTGGGTACTATAGCCCTCTATTCTTTTACTGACATTTTTGTTTCCATTTGAGGTCATAATATATTTTCCCAAGCTACTATTATTTCCCTTTTTTGATATTGTTTCCTCTTAAGTTGTGCTTACATGTAGCTAATCATTCTGGAGTATTTTTCTGGTTATTCCAAAGCCTTAATTCTGATTACCTCAACACATTGGTTGAGCAGTTCAATTTTTTTTTTTTTTTTTTTTGCGGTACCTGGGCTGGGGATTGAACCTGGGACCTCATATGTGGGAAGCCAGCACTCAACCACTGAGCTACATTGGCTCCCCCAACTTGATTTTTTTGTTTGTTGTTGTTTTTATTTTTTAAGAGGTATACCAGGCATCGAACCCGGGACGTCATAGGTGGGCAGCAGGCCCCCAACCACTTGAGCTATATCTGCTCCCCAGCAGTTCAAATTTTATGTTTCAAAAATGCCCTAAACAATAAAGTAGGCATTTTTAAATAATTTTTGGCCTTCAATCATTTTCCAAAGATATCATCATCACTATAATTGTCACTAATAACAAGGAATATTTTTACCTATATGTAAGGTGAAAGTTATAGGGGTTCTAGCCTGACATATGAAACTGAACAATTATACTCCTTTCTTCTCTCTCAAGAATCCATCCCTATTTTTTGAAAATTATATCACTACACTTTGGTACAAGTAGTACCCATATTTTCTGCTGCCATTTCCAATATATATATATATATATTTTTTTTTTGGTCACAAAGTCCATGTTTGTCTTGTTGAGAGGTGATTATTGCAATTCCTGTTTGTGGAAATGGAAGGCTTAGATCACAGAAGTGATTGATACCCTCCAAGTGACTCAGCTGTAGGGGATATACAAAAATGTTCATCCCCAAAGTCAGGATTCCATACTTCATGGAAATCATATTAATTAATATACTTGTTTTCTTTAAAATTTTGTATCAGTCTTCATAGTCTGAGAGAAATATATAAGGTCGAGCAGGCAGAAAGCTGAACTGCTCAGTCAGGACACCAAGAGTCCAGACTGGGTTCCCTAACTATCTAGTTGAGTGAGGTTAACTGACTCTCCTAGGGGTAGTGCTGGACATTATTTGACCATTAGAGTATCTTGATTCTTCCCATTTAAAACAAAGAAATAAACAAAACCTCTCACTCTATGGAATTAAATAGCCCAATTCTTTTTTTACAGAACCACCTGTCTTTAGCGGCATCCCTCCTGTAGTAGAAACCCTTAAAAACACTGAAGTTAGTCTTGAATGTGAACTTTCGGGAACACCACCATTTGAGGTGGTGTGGTATAAAGACAAGAGGCAACTCCGAAGTAGCAAGAAATACAAGATCGCATCCAAAAACTTCCATGCAAGTATTCACATTCTAAACGTTGAAACTTCAGACATTGGTGAATATCACTGCAAAGCGCAGAATGAAGTGGGAAGTGATACTTGCATTTGTACTGTAATATTAAAAGGTAAGCATATTTATTGCATGTGGCAGAAGTGTTGGGAATGTACACAATTTTTTTTTCTCTTCCATTATCTGGACAATCTTTTCAACAATCTTCATCCATCTTTCCCTGTTCAGAACCACCAAGATTTGTCTCCAAACTGAACAGCCTCACTGTTGTAGCTGGAGAGCCTGCTGAGTTACAAGCAACCATAGAAGGCGCCCAGCCTATTTCTGTTCAGTGGCTTAAAGAGAAGGAAGAAGTGATTAGAGAAAGTGAAAACATCAGAATTACATTTATGGAAAATGTTGCAACTCTGCAATTTGCAAAAGCAGAACCAGCTAATGCTGGAAAGTATATCTGCCAAGTCAAGAATGATGGTGGAATGAGGGAGAACATGGCCACACTGACTGTTTTAGGTTGGTACACCAGTCCCCTGATAGAAAGTGGTGCCAAACACCGGGAATAGTTACTAAAAATTACTGGAAGAATGATTTTCATCTGAATTTCTACTAGAATTATACTGATCCTGACCTATTTGGAACGTTGAGGGGAAAGGACCTAATTGATCTTTCAACTACTCATCTCTGTTTCTGTGATTCTAACAAAAATTAGCCATTTGTTAATTGTTTACTTACTATTTCTCGTAATGGATTAGAAGATGTAATTGTTAATTTCTTTTGCTTGGGCATGAAATAATATGCATATACCGCAAGGAAATTTGCTTCTGAAGTACTAGTTGTTAAAGCTGACAACAGCTCCAAAGATCAAAGTTTGGGAGGAAAGGCTTAAGCTTTCATCTTTGGGTCATATTAAATTTCAATTTAGGAACTGTTTGGGTAAGGAATTTCAAAAAAAAGTCTTTAATACCTTAAAGTAGAGCAAAGATACCAAGTCATTCATAATAACATGCAGCCTTTGCTCAAAAGACGACCAAATGAAAATTAATGTATGTTGTTGAATGTATATTGTCTAAATTGTTTTGGAAGTGGACTACTGTACAATATAGATTTTTTAATACTAACTCCTATAATTTAATGACAGCATGTATTTATGGAATCATATCTTAAAACTTAGAGAGAGAGCCCTAACAGAACCCTGTCATTGGAAGAAACAGTCTTAGTTTGATAATAGAGGCATAGTAAAGGTCACAGACTTTGACAGATGGATGTCACGTTTATTTCAGAGCCCGCAGTCATTGTCGAGAAGGCAGGATCAATGACAGTGACTGTAGGAGAAACTTGCACTCTGGAGTGCAAAGTGGCTGGCACTCCTGAACTCTCCGTTGAATGGTACAAGGATGGAAAGTTACTGACCAGCAGCCAAAAGCACAAATTTAGCTTCTACAACAAAGTTTCTTCTTTAAAGATTCTCTCTGTTGAAAAGCAAGATGCAGGAACATACACTTTCCAGGTTCAAAATAATGTTGGAAAAAGCAGCTGCACAGCTGTGGTTGATGTTTCAGGTTAGTTCAGATATTTTCTGCCAGGGGCTCATGCAAATTCCTTTAACAAGTTGCCTTCTTTCACATCTTTTCTAGTCTCTCAGATCACCACAAGTCTCTTGCCTTTCCTCACGCAGATCAAATGGTTCCTCCCTCTTTCACACGAAGACTGAAAGATACTGGTGGGGTGCTGGGGACCTCTTGCATCTTGGAGTGCAAAGTAGCTGGCTCATCACCTATGTCTGTTGCCTGGTTTCATGAGAAAACTAAGATTGTCAGTGGAGCAAAGTACCAAACCACATTTTCGGATAATGTCTGCACATTGCAGCTGAATTCTTTGGACTCATCAGATATGGGCAATTACACCTGCGTGGCTGCTAATGTCGCTGGATCTGACGAATGTCGCGCAGTGTTGACTGTACAAGGTCAGTGTTAGACAGTCAACCCTTTCTTGCAAATTCTCCTTTGGGTCCACATTTAAGTTGACACACATTCAAGGGTGCTCTTTTTTTAATTAAAAATTGTAACTAAACTTGAAATTTACAGGCTCTTATAATTGTCCTCCATGTCTATCTAGAACCACCCTCTTTTGTGAAGGAACCGGAACCTTTGGAAGTACTACCAGGCAAAAATGTAACCTTCACAAGTGTTATTAGAGGAACCCCTCCATTCAAGGTTGGCTGGTTCAGAGATGCCAGGGAACTAGTTAAAGGAGACAGGTGTAACATCTACTTTGAAGACACTGTGGCAGAACTGGAATTGTTTAATGTTGACATACCTCAGAGTGGGGAATATACCTGTGTGGTTTCTAACAATGCTGGCCAAACATCCTGCACTACTCGTCTCTTCGTAAAAGGTTTGTTCAAGTGCATTCACTCTTCCTGTTTTTTGTATACTGACATCTTTTTGTGTGTGTGTTTTTATGTGTTTAACCACTGTCTTTGTCACTCAACAGAACCAGCTTCATTTGTGAAGAGATTAAGTGATCACTCTGTAGAACCAGGGAAATCCATAGTTCTGGAGAGCACCTACACTGGAACACTTCCAATAACAGTCAGCTGGAAAAAGAACGGTTTTAATATAACTCCATCGGAAAAATGCAGTATAGTCACAACAGAGAAAACTTGCATCCTAGAAATTCTCAATAGCACAAAAGCAGATGCAGGACAGTATTCCTGTGAGATTGAAAACGAAGCAGGAAAGGATGTTTGTGAAGCTCTGGTATCTACATTAGGTGTGTTATCTCCATTCTCTAATAAATGATTTGCATTCTTCTGATGTGAAACATGAATTTGTTTGGTTTTCTTTAATTCCAATTGCTGATTGTGAGCCTTTATTCTTTAGAACCACCTTATTTTGTTACGGAATTGGAACCTCTGGAAGCAGCAGTTGGAGACTCGGTTTCTTTACAATGCCAAGTTGCTGGGACACCAGAAATTACAGTGTCTTGGTACAAAGGGGACACTAAGTTACGACCAACTCCTGAATACAGGACCTACTTTACAAACAATGTGGCCACACTTGTTTTTAATAAAGTGAATATCAATGACAGTGGAGAGTATACATGTAAAGCAGAAAATATTATAGGAACTGCTTCTTCTAAGACTGTCTTCAGAATTCAAGGTGATGATATTTTAGATATTAGGAAACTTTTTTCCTTATCTTAAAACTCTTTTATCTTTATGGGGAAATTTTCATTTCATCTATTAATGCCTCAAGTATTACTTGTTTTCCTACAGAGCGCCAACTCCCACCTTCCTTTGCAAGACAATTAAAGGACATTGAACAAACTGTTGGGTTACCAGTTACACTCACTTGTCGATTAAATGGTTCAGCACCCATCCAAGTGTGCTGGTATAGAGATGGGGTACTTTTAAGAGATGATGAAAATCTGCAGACATCATTCATAGATAATGTGGCAACTTTAAAAATTTTGCAAACGGACCTGAGTCACTCTGGCCAGTACTCTTGTTCAGCTTCCAATCCTCTTGGAACAGCATCTTCTAGTGCTAGACTAACAGCAAGAGGTTTGTTTCCATGTTCATCTTTCTCTTGGTAAATCATGACTTTTTATTTCATGTCAAAGTAGAAAAGGCCAATGAAAAACAATACATATTGCCTCTTCCTCTCATCTTCCAGAACCCAAGAAATCTCCCTTCTTTGATATCAAACCTGTATCTATAGATGTTATTGCTGGAGAAAGTGCTGATTTTGAGTGTCATGTTACTGGTGCCCAACCAATGAGAATCACTTGGTCAAAAGATAACAAGGAGATCCGTCCTGGAGGAAACTATACAATCACATGTGTGGGAAACACTCCCCATTTGAGGATTCTTAAAGTAGGCAAAGGAGACTCTGGCCAATATACTTGCCAAGCAACCAATGATGTTGGCAAAGACATGTGCTCAGCACAACTCAGTGTGAAAGGTACTGTAACATGACATTTCCCAACATTTGTTCTTTACCACATTTGTGTAATTGCCTTCCAAAAGTTTCTTTAGCTTTTAAATGTTTGGGATAAACCAACTGGATCATGGTAGAAATTGGCCATTAATGTTAGAGACAACAGTAATCAAAAGTCTGCTTTCTCTTTATATTGCTAAGTTATCATTCTCTAAGTGTAATCCTGTTAAAGCATTTTATTTAGTTGAAATTTGTTAAATGTTTCAACTACCCATTCTCCTTTTTCATTCTTATCCTGTTTTATGACATTCTGATTTATTGTTACTAAGTTTTGATCAAATACGTCTATTAAAACATTAACTTGTAGGTTTGTAGATTTTTTATGTTTATTTTTAGCTACAAAAATAAACTTATTAACTAAATCCTCTACTAAAAGTATAAAAAGCTTATTTAATAGAAAAGATAACTTATTTTACCACAAATTTCTCAGAGGATAGATTTCTTCATAATAAGCCAGTTTAAATATGAACGTAGGGAATCTTCAGCTGCAAACATAACGCTATTTTAATATGACTTTTTCTTTTGGTTTACTAGAACCTCCAAAGTTTGTTAAGAAATTGGAAGCTTCAAAAGTTGCAAAGCAGGGAGAATCCATTCAACTGGAATGTAAAATATGCGGTTCGCCAGAAATCAAAGTTATGTGGTTCCGAAATGACAGTGAACTTCATGAAAGTTGGAAATACAACATGTCATTCGTTAATTCCGTGGCATCGCTTACCATCAATGAAGCCAACTCTGAGGACAGTGGGGACTACATCTGTGAGGCTCACAATGGTGTTGGTGATGCGAGCTGCAGCACAGCACTGACAGTGAAAGGTTAGACTGCACTCAGCTTCTTTCTTCATTTGTCTCTGATTTGGAGTCCATCTAAGCAATGTTCTGAGCTCCAGAATAAAAAAGGCTGTCAAAGTTCTTTGCTTGGAATTCTAAAACTAGTTTTTATGAATCGTCATTTGTCAATTGTCATTTGTGTCAGCATATTGTCATGTGGTCACACCAGTCACTGTTAATGATTCTAGATTCTAAAATATCTCATCCTTTTTAGTAAGCAAATGTTCTCATTGTCATTTTTTTTTCTTCTGGTAGCACCTCCCATTTTCACCCAGAAGCCTTCTCCAGTAGGAGCCCTTAAAGGTTCTGATGTTGTCTTCCAATGTGAAATTTCGGGAACTCCTCCGTTTGAAGTGATGTGGTTTAAAGATCGAAAACAAGTTCGAAGCAGCAAGAAATTTAAAATCACATCGAAAAACTTTGATACTAGTCTTCATATCCTTAATCTTGAAGCTTCCGATGTAGGGGAGTATCACTGCAAAGCCACTAATGAAGTGGGAAGTGACACATGCATCTGCACTGTCAAGTTCAAAGGTTTGTATACACGGGCAAATACACGAAAAAAATGCCTCTTCCTTTCATCTCTTTATCTCTTCTTGCTTGACTAATCATTTCATGACTGTGATTCTTTTTTTTTTTTTTTTCCCTGTCACCACTAATTTCTTTCATTAGAACCTCCACGATTTGTGAAAAAGCTAAGTGACACTTCAACTCTTGTTGGGGATGCTGTTGAGTTGCAGGCTGTAGTGGAAGGCTTCCAGCCAATTTCTGTTGTTTGGCTGAAAGACAAAGGTGAAGTCATCAGAGAGAGTGAAAACACTAGGATTTCATTCATTGAGAACATCGCAACCCTCCAACTTGAGCGCCCAGAAGCATCTGATTCTGGAAAATACGTGTGTCAAATTAAAAATGATGCTGGAATGAGGGAATGTTCAGCAGTCTTGACTGTACTAGGTTAGTAACAAAGTGCAGCCTGAAAAAAAGATTAAAGTTGATCAATCCATGATCATTTCCACACGTATTACACTTACCCAATAGTATATTGATTACACTCTTAGTGTGGAATGTGACTTGGTTTTCAGTGGCAATATACTTCTTCTTTTAGAACCAGCCAGAATCATAGAAAAGCCAGAACCCATGACTGTCACTACTGGAAATCCATTTGCATTAGAGTGTGTGGTGACTGGAACACCAGAACTTTCAGCCAAGTGGTTCAAAGATGGAAGAGAATTATCTGCAGATAGCAAACATCACATTACATTCGTCAACAAAGTGGCTTCACTTAAAATCCCCTGTGCAGAAATGAGTGACAAGGGGTTATATAGCTTTGAAGTGAAAAACAGCGTTGGTAAAAGTAACTGCACCGTATCTGTCCATGTTTCGGGTGAGTAGTATGAAGTTTTTATGTTTACATGATTGTTCCAGAAAGGAAAAAGAAAAACCTCACTTTAAACGGACAACTGCCTTTCTCCACATAGATCGAGTCGTGCCTCCTTCCTTCATCCGCAAGTTGAAAGACGTCAAAACTGTCCTGGGAGCCTCCGTTGTTCTGGAGTGCCGAGTCTCTGGCTCTGCTCCAATTTCCGTCGGCTGGTTTCAGGATGGCAATGAGATCGTTAGTGGGCCCAAATGTCGGTCCAGCTTTTTGGAAAATGTCTGTACATTGAATCTGAGCTTATTGGAGCCCTCTGACACAGGGACATACACGTGTGTGGCTGCCAATGTGGCTGGTTCTGACGAATGCTCAGCAGTTCTGACTGTCCAAGGTCAGTGTGCGAGGACCAGGCTGCTGCCCTTGTAACATTTCTCTCCCTGTCTTAATTCCTGCCTTATGGGGAATTCCTTTATTTTGTCTTTTTACTCTTCTCTTTTCTTCAAAGAGCAAAAACACCCCTGACTTGGATTCCTTTCTTTCTCTTCATCCCCCACCCCCACCCGGGTTATCTAGAACCACCATCTTTTGAACAAACCCCTGAGTCTATGGAAGTTTTACCTGGAACGAGTCTCAGCTTCACTGGTGTCATTCAAGGCACTCCGCCGTTTAAAGTCAAATGGTTTAAAGGCAGCAGAGAATTAGTGCCAGGGGAGTCGTGCTCCATCTCTCTGGAAGACTTCGTCACAGAATTGGAGTTGTTCGAGGTAGAGCCATTACAGAGTGGAGACTATTCCTGCCTTGTTACTAATGATGCTGGTAGTGCTTCCTGCACCACACACCTTTTTGTGAAAGGTTTGTTCTTTTCTCCAATTCATGTATTTTTTTCCCTAAATCTTCGTTGAAGAGGTGAATTTCACCCTCACGTTTTCTTCTTATAGAACCAGCCACCTTTGTGAAAAGATTGACTGATTTCAGTGTTGAGTCAGGAAGCCCCATAGTTCTCGAGGCTACATATGCTGGCACACCTCCAATCTCGGTGAGCTGGATGAAGAATGAATTCCCTCTTTCACAGTCTCAGAACTGCAGCATTACCATGACAGAAAAATCAACGATACTGGAGATTCTTGATAGCACCGTAGAGGATTATGCACAATACAGTTGTTTCATAGAAAATGAGGCTGGTCAAGATATTTGTGACGCGCTGGTGTCTGTCTTAGGTGTGTTGACAGTTACCTCGTTTTATTACTCTCTTTCTTTTAAAATATTCTCTTGAGGTTAGCATGATGATTGATTACCATCCTCTGTATCTTAGAACCGCCTTATTTTACTGAACCTCTGGGACATGTGGAAGCAGCCATTGGAGAACCTACAACTTTACAGTGTAAAGTGGATGGAACCCCAGAAATTAGAATTTCTTGGTATAAAGAGCACACAAAGCTACGATCAGCTCCAGCATATAAAATGCAGTTCAAAAATAATATTGCCTCCTTAGTAATCAACAAAGTGGATCAGAGTGACGTCGGCGAGTATACATGCAAGGCAGAGAACAGTGTGGGGGCAGTCGCTTCTTCTGCTGTCCTTGTTATTAAAGGTGATGATGATTTTGTTTAACAAGTCTTGCTGCATGTTGCAGATCCATTTTCTTATAAACATCAAAATTTTAATAGATTGAGATATGGAGAGGATGATTCCACTCTTGTAAATAAGGGTTATCTGTAACTTCTTTACAGAACGCAAGCTTCCACCTTCCTTTGCAAGAAAACTGAAGGATGTCCATGAGACTCTTGGCTTCCCAGTTGCATTTGAATGTCGCATCAATGGCTCAGAACCTCTTCAAGTGTCTTGGTACAAGGATGGGGTTCTTTTGAAAGATGATTCTAATTTGCAAACATCTTTCATTCATAATGTAGCAACTCTTCAGATTTTGCAAACTGACCAGAGCCACGTCGGTCAGTACAACTGTTCAGCTTCTAATCCTCTTGGGACTGCATCATCCAGTGCCAAGCTCATTCTCTCAGGTGAGTAATTCATCACATTTCCCTCTTTATAATAAAGCAGCTTCACTGCTCAGGCCACCAAAGGACGGGTGCCATTTAGTTTTGGTCTGGGAGCATGGAAACTGAAGTCACCGTGTTGGTCTTCATTCTTTTCAGAGCATGAAGTGCCTCCTTTCTTTGATCTAAAACCTGTATCAGTAGATCTTGCTCTTGGAGAAAGTGGTTCTTTCAAATGCCACGTAACTGGCACTGCACCAATCAAAATCACCTGGGCCAAAGACAACCGAGAGATTCGCCCTGGAGGCAACTACAAAATGACTTTGGTTGAAAATACTGCCACTCTGACAGTTCTCAAAGTAGCCAAAGGCGACGCTGGGCAATACACCTGCTACGCAAGCAATGTTGCTGGGAAAGACTCTTGTTCTGCTCACCTGGGTGTACAAGGTACTTGTTAGAGTGAGGTAGCAAGGTCTCTCTTTTACATTTTCAATATCTTAAAATATAGGAGGGGGTGTGCCAGAAAAGAAGGACCATGGTCTAGTGGTTAGAAATGATAAAGAGGATTGAGGGTCTTCCAAACATGGTCAAGTTTTTTTTTTTAAATGTTAAAAAGTTTTAAACAGGGAAGACATGGACTAAAGGGAATATTTTCAAAGACTAAGAACAGAGACTAGGGAAAGAGTGAATATAAATGTTTCACAGAATTGCAAGATAACCCCAGTTTGAAAGAAGTTATCTTGGGATAAACAAAAGGAAGTTACCTCAAATTATTTCTTTTCCACAGTAGTTAGTAACTGAAAGGATTTTGTCCCCCTAAGGAATAGCAGAGCCCCAAACTATCAAGCCTCTCCAGAAGAATCTAGATTAATGTTGAGAGCCACTTGTTTTTCCCCACTAGCCCTATTTAAATAACATTGGAAGCCAGTGTTCTGGGGAATAAATACATCAATATTCCTTTTGAAGCTAACATTATAGAAGATAACCATGTCTCTCTACATGGCACCTATTGTCAGAAATTGGGTACTTGACTCAATGGACTGCTGGTCTAACCTATTAGAGCACTTTTAAGTTTTGTGTGTGTGTGTGTGTGTGTGTGTGTGTTTGTGTGTGTGTGGTGGTGGTGGTAGTGGTGGTGGTTTATAAGTACCTTGAAATTAAAATACAATTAGATTGGTTCTATGTCATGTAGCAATTCATTTTTATCTCCCTAAGTCTGGATTTTTGCCTCAGTTAATGAAGAAAGCATTGCTCTCACCCACAGCAAAGGGAAATTGAGAAGGTTGGTGAAATATCTGTTTCAGGACTATAAGACAAAGTGGCACAAATCAGAGTAAGATATCTGACCCAATGTTGCTATTCCACCTCTTCATGGCACATAACTATATTCTTTGCAGTCACAGGAAGTAGATGTTCTCCAGTGGTTCACACATAGAAAAATAATCAGACTCTCATTCCCTGTGAACCTTCAGAGGGCTTCCACTGACAGATATACTCTCCTCCCTCTGCTCTTGGTACTAGAGAAGTGATCCTTTTTCTGGGAAGATAACTGCACAATAGGGTTTAATGCCTCTTCCTCCTTCCTTTTACAGCAGTGCTTGATGTAGATGCTTAAGAAAAATAAATGGGGGCATGGGTGTGGCTCAAATGGTTGGGCATCCGTGGACCTGGGTTCAATCCCCGGGACTTTCCAGTAAAAAAAAAAAAAGTATTCTAATTGAGGGATTTACTATTTGGTTTTCACATCATTCTTCCTTGAACTGCATCAAATGAATTTGTTTTCCAGAGCTGAAGAGCTCTCTGTTTGACATAGATTCCCGTTTTCAATTTGTTTTAAATTATACATGCCTTTTCCTTCCCTTAACCTGTGTTTTCCCTCTTGGTTCTACAGAACCACCCAGGTTCATTAAGAAGCTAGAACCTTCAAGGATCGTGAAACAGGATGACTATACAAGATATGAATGCAAAATAGGCGGGTCTCCAGAAATCAAAGTTTTGTGGTACAAAGATGAGACTGAAATTCAAGAGAGTAGTAAATTCAGAATGTCATTCATTGACTCAGTGGCAGTGTTGGAAATGTACCACCTCAGTGTTGAAGACAGCGGAGACTACACATGTGAGGCCCGCAATGCAGCAGGCAGTGCAAGTAGCAGCACTTCCCTAAAAGTTAAAGGTCAGCACTTACTCTCCCTTTGTGTTTTTTAACATTAGCCTCCTCTCTAGTTGTCCCCACAATTTCCTGGTTGTCTTGCCTTTGATGTCTTCAAACTGCTAAAGAACACAATAAAAAATTGAATGTGATTTTTTTTTCTGTCTATGATGGAATGGAAAACTGATTCTTGCTTGTAGCTATGTATTTAAAGAATACATTCTAATTTCCTTGTATCTAACTCAATTGCCTTCCAATTTTAGAACCGCCCATTTTCCGCAAAAAGCCTCATCCCATTGAGACGCTGAAAGGAGCTGATGTTCACCTTGAATGTGAGCTTCAGGGAACTCCTCCGTTTCAAGTTTCTTGGCACAAAGACAAGAGAGAAATTCGAAGTGGCAAGAAGTACAAGATAATGTCTGAGAACTTCCTTACGAGTATTCACATCCTGAATGTCGATGTTGCAGACGTTGGGGAATATCAGTGTAAAGCCACGAATGACGTGGGGAGTGATACTTGTGTTGGTTCTATCACTCTGAAAGGTTAGATTGACCTCATTCTCTTCTGCTTATCATTTCCCCTCACATTTTAATAGTCTGTCCCCCCTTTGCTATGACCCAGTCCCTCATCACTGGCACTCTCTTCTACTTTTCCTTTTTACTTCTTCTTTTTCCAACCCCTTTTCTCTTTAGTGTGCTTTCCATTTCAAATCAAATCCTACCAAATAGCCTTTAAGAGAATTTTGCCAATAGGTTTTGAATGGATTTAGAAAGCTGAGGTTAGGACAGGACAAGGTATTCAACTCTTTCTACTTAGTACATACCTTAATGTGTCCCTGCTGCCCTCTATCTCCAGTGCTGCTTATTTAAAAAATGGAAATGATACATTATCACTAGTTTGATTCCTAGCATTCATAATTTGAGAGAAATATTGCTAGTTCCACACTTTTGAAACCCTGTTTTGCCTCTTTTCTATCAGCACCACCAAGATTTGTGAAGAAGCTTAGTGACATCTCCACTCTCATCGGTGAAGAAGTTCAACTACAGACTACTATTGAAGGCGCTGAGCCAATTTCAGTGGTATGGTTCAAAGATAAGGGGGAAATCGTTAGAGAAAGTGAAAACATATGGATTTCTTATTCAGAAAACATTGCAACTCTACAGTTTTCAAGAGTGGAACCAGCCAGTGCTGGGAAATACACCTGTCAGATCAAAAATGATGCTGGAATGCAAGAGTGCTTTGCCACTCTTTCTGTTCTCGGTTAGTACAAAGTTGATGGTATCATGAATACAAGTCACACACTCACCAGTATCTGTGTTTTCTTTAATTTTTCAATTTAACTTTAAAATTCAGATGTAATTCCCATCTGATTTCAGAGCCTGCAGCAATTGTGGAGAAGCCAGAATCCATAAAAGTCACCTCAGGAGATACCTGTACCTTGGAGTGTACAGTAGCTGGCACCCCAGAACTCAGTACTAAGTGGTTTAAGGATGGAAAAGAGCTGATGAGTGACAGCAAATATAAAATCAGCTTCTTCAACAAAGTATCTAGCCTTAAGATTATCAACGTAGCACCCAGTGACAGTGGGCTTTACAATTTTGAGGTGCAAAACCCTGTTGGCAAAGACAGCTGCACAGCTTCAGTTCAAGTTTCAGGTGGGTTAGCTGGGCTTTTGTTTCATCATTATAATAACGTAGTTCCTTCTTTACAAACATGGATGTGACACCCTCTGAATTAGCAAAATCAGATATAGCATACTTATGGAAGTAGAAGAAAAGGTTTAAGGGTTGTATCACCCCTCTCTTTTTTTTGGAAGTGTTTCCACAATTCATCATGGTAGGAGTAAAACTTAAGCTCTGGAGAGGGTTATAATGGTCTTCTACTATCATTTATGCTGGAATAATTCACTATATATGATTCACAGCAAAGAGAGATCAAAATCTCTAACAAGTCTGCTACCACATCTTGTTCATTAATTCTCTGGCTTTGGATTATGTGAGCCTCTAGGGAATTCTTTGATACTCTCACAAAAGAGCCAAATGAATCTAGGGATATTTCATCAAAAAAGACAATAATCTCTTTCAAGTCATTTTATAACTCTTGTTCCTTGTTTGTTTGCTTTTTATCACTTTCAGACCGAATTGTTCCTCCTTCATTCACAAGAAGATTGAAAGAGACGAATGGTCTATCTGGTTCCTCTGTTGTAATGGAGTGCAAAGTCTATGGATCCCCTCCCATCTCTGTCTCCTGGTTCCATGAAGGGAATGAGATCAGCAGTGGAAGGAAATACCAGACTACCTTGACAGATAATGCGTGTGCTTTAACAGTGAACATGCTGGAAGACTCAGATGCTGGTGACTACACATGTGTAGCTACCAACGTGGCTGGCTCTGATGAATGCAGTGCACCTTTGACTGTGAGAGGTCAGTTAAAAATACAGATAAAAGAGAATTACATTTCATAGTTTTTAAAGCATTTTTATTGCCACATTTCACAAATATTAAACTTTTTCTGATATGTGCTTTTGTGTTTAGAACCGCCATCTTTTGTTCAGAAACCAGATCCCATGGATGTTTTAACTGGAACAAATGTAACTTTCACAAGCATTGTGAAAGGAACACCTCCTTTCAGTGTCAGCTGGTTCAAGGGCAGCAGTGAACTAGTACCAGGAGACAGATGTAATGTGTCTTTGGAGGATTCAATTGCTGAGCTGGAGCTGTTTGATGTAGATACATCACAAAGTGGAGAATATACCTGCATAGTTAGCAACGATGCGGGCAAGGTTTCTTGTACAACACATCTCTATGTGAAAGGTTTGTTTGACTGCTGCTCCAAGTTTTTATAATGAATATGCACATGTAATTAGATTTGTCTGTATCTGTGGGTATTTGTGTTTGCATTCATACTTTCAACATGTTTTTAATAGCCCCAGCCAGGTTTGTGAAGAGGCTCAACGATTATAGCATAGAGAAAGGAAAACCCCTGATCTTAGAGGGCACATACACTGGAACTCCACCCATATCAGCTACGTGGAAGAAAAATGGCTTAAATATAACTCCTTCTCAGAGATGTACGATCACTACAACAGACAAGTCTGCAATCCTGGAAATACCCAATAGCACAGTAGAGGATGCAGGACAATACAACTGCTACATTGAAAATGCTTCTGGAAAAGACTCCTGTTCAGCACAAATACTGATACTAGGTTTGTCATGATTGCACAGTCCTATCTTTTCATACAAGCAATCATTCTGGCCTGTCTCCTTCATTACTGATTATCTCTCTTGACTGCAGAACCTCCGTACTTTGTCAAGCAGTTGGAGCCTGTTAAGGTGACCGTCGGAGATTCCGCTTCTTTACAATGCCAAGTTGCTGGGACCCCTGAAATTGCAGTGTCTTGGTATAAAGGAGATACAAAATTGAGACCCACAGCTGCCTACAAAATGCACTTTAGGAACAATGTTGCTACACTGGTTTTCAACCAGGTTGATAGTAATGACAGTGGAGAATATATCTGCAGAGCTGAAAACAGTGTGGGAGAAGTTTCTTCATCAACCTTCCTTACTGTTCAAGGTGATTGAAATATTTTTAAAGTGAATGAATGAGTGTTTCTTTTGTACTAGATTTAAATCATCTAATGAGAGTCTTCTTTCTTGGAAAATCTTTCCAAATGCTAAATTTTCTGCTTTGGTAATTCCATCTACAGTTAGCTTTCTGTACTTTCCTATAACCTTTACAGAGAGAGGTACGAAAATGAAATCTTCAGTTGGAAGGCTCTTATAGTCATTTGTCTCTATAATTAATTTAGAGAAATCAGTGGCCCTATGTTTTAAAATCACTCCCTGAGTGTCTACTTAAGTTAATTTACATTGCTTAGAAGTCAGTCTTTAAAAGTAGGAGAATCTGTTGCATGCCTAGAGACATACCTTAAGCCAATCAGTGTTTCTGTGGGTGTACTGATCTTTGCACCTACTCCACATTAGAGTGGCCTCAGGGTGAAAAGTTTGCGCTCCAAAAGTGTATATTCTTTTGTCTCCAAGTTAATTCAAGAAATGGTAATACTTCCTGACATTTTAATAGAAATTCCGTTATCTATATACCAGTATTCTGAGGATATACAGTAAATTTTAAATATCCAGAGCATTTATTACTTTAAATTCTGTTTCTACAGAGAAAAAACTTCCTCCATCATTTTCTCGACAACTGAGAGATGTTCAAGAAACGGTTGGTTTACCAGTTATTTTTGAATGTGCCATAACTGGATCAGAGCCTATCATGGTAGCTTGGTTTAAAGATGGCAAGCCCTTGAAAGATGGCCCAAATGTGCAAACATCATTTTTAGATAACGTGGCCACTCTCAATATTTTTAAAACGGATCGGAGCCTTGCAGGCCAGTATTCTTGCACAGCTACAAATCCTATAGGCTCTGCTTCTTCTAGTGCCAGACTCATTCTCACAGGTTGGTGGATTCTTACACTTCTTCCTATTTCTGTAATTAAAATTTTTATAATCAAATACAAAATGAATTAGGGAGAAAACATCACGATTTCTATAAAGCGGGATAGTTCTGTCTTTGGAGCCTGAAAATTTGTATTTCTGATCTTTTCTTAGAGGGGAAGAACCCACCCTTCTTCGACATCCCCGTTGCCCCTGTGGAGGCTGTGGTGGGAGAAAGTGCTGATTTTGAGTGCCACGTCACTGGAACACAACCCATAAAAGTCAGCTGGGCCAAAGATAACAGAGAGATACGAAGTGGCGGAAACTACCAGATTAGTTATCTGGAAAACAGCGCCCACCTAACAATCCTAAAAGTTGACAAAGGAGACTCTGGACAATATACCTGCTATGCTACAAATGAAGTAGGAAAGGACTCCTGCACAGCTCAGCTTAATATAAAAGGTAACATTTATTTTGTGTGTAGTACAAAAAAGTATAATCATTTTATATTATATCCTAAGGGTAAAGTTTTTATTTTAACAAATGAAAGTTAGGACAACATTTTTTAACAAATGACATAAAGCTGTTTAAGATAAAATAAGTTCCTTTAAAGAAAAAGTGATCTCTTTTTCTAATCTGCATTTTTCTAAAACTTTATATATCCTACATAACCCTAAAACCATCATCTTTTTACAAATCTCCATCTGTAAATGCCATAAACTATTCTTATCACTCATCCCATAAGTCAGAGAACAGTTTAATATAAGCTTCTGGAAGGGAGCTGACATTTTTTTAAATATACACTGATATGCTGTTTAGTTGACAGCATCGACTTTAAATGAAAAATATTACTGTTTTTAAAATCTCATCTTTAAAACCTTCTTCTACATGATTCCACTTCATATATCCTTGTAATTTCTTACAGAGCGGCTAATCCCACCAAGTTTCACTAAAAAACTCTCAGAGACGGTAGAAGAAACAGAAGGGAATTCTTTCCGACTTGAGGGGCGTGTAGCTGGTTCCCAGCCTATAACTGTTGCTTGGTACAAAAATAATGTGGAGATACATCCAACTGCGAACTGTGAAATAACATTCAAGAACAACGCACTGCTGCTGCAAGTAAAGAAAGCAGGCATGGCTGATGCTGGTTTGTACACATGCAAAGTATCAAATGACGCAGGTTCTGCTCTATGTACAGCTTCAATTGTTATCAAAGGTTAGTTAACTTTACAGCCACTGGTCTGTTGCATTTCTCTTCACTGCCTACTAGATTGCCATGTGCATTTATTCTTATATCTTGACCAATATACAGCTACAACAGATATAAATATACATTATTTAATTGGCTTACAATGACTCCATGTGTTTACTTATATATATATATAAAATTTGATATTTATTATATATATATAATTTGATATTTAATTATGTGGCCAAGCAAAGTAGATGTCATTTAATAAATGGATTAAAACCTTAGCTTCTAAATCATATCCCAAACTCTTGTTAGGTAGTTAAACATGTAAGTCTATTGTGAAATGCATGCATAAGTGACATAATTTTTGAAGCACATTTGTTTTGAACATTTTTTAAATTATTAGTCATTGACTATTGCACTAGCTTTGCTTACTATGAGTTGTATTACAATAGAAAACATTCATTCTCTTTTCTAACTATATTTCTAAAGAAGATGGTTAAACATATAGTTCCCAAAGCTTTTGGCCTGTAAGTGAATATTAATCCCAAAGAGAAGGGTAAAATTTGCTCAAAAAGGGAAAGAAAAAAAAAAAAAAAAACATGTGGAAAGACGTTACTGTATGCCATTATGTAAGCTTGAGGCAAAAATAAAAACTAGACTTTTGTTTAAGGAGATCTTCTCTATCTGATTCTCTGATTTTTATGGCTTCAATCCAGATAATTTTGCAATAGATTCATCAAAACCACTTTACAAACCAACTTCTTAGAGCAGCTTGGAAATAATTATCAGCTCTTATGATCTAGTTTGTCATCTCAGACTGCACAGATAATACAAATAAATTAATATCATTGCATTGTTCGAATTTAAAATGCAAACTTTTATTATTTAATAGAATTTATGAGTTTATTTTTGAAACATGTTTAGTAAAATGAAAAATATGTGCTTAGCACTGGCTTATCTTCATGATTTACATTCATGATGGTTTTGCCTTTGAGTCCATAAATGCTTTCTATTGAATTTTGAGACTACTTATCTATCAAATCATGCTCCCCACCAAAATGACATTAGAAGTTTTCATCTTTGCAATCACAAATATTGACCTTATTCTTTCTTATTTAGATAGATCTCAGAACCATTGGATAGAATTATTACATAATACAGAGTTGCACATAGATTTCCTGTCATGTTCACCATGTCTTCACTGGTTTTCAGTTGAACACTGAGCTTCAACTCTTAATCCTTTTTTATGCTAAACTTGAATTTTAAAAACTACTGTAGCTGCAGTTAATAGCTAAAGATGAACTTCAGAAAAAATCACATATTAACATGTGGGCTCATGGATTACTCAAGTGCTAGCTTTCTTTCCCAGAGGGTAGCAATGATTGTCATCCTAGATGAGCAGAATTCCCCAATAAGCCCTTAGTTTTTAGGGTTCAGTAAAAATACAGCTGTGCGCAGGTTTCAGAGAATCAATAGTGTGCTAGATGGCACAGAAGTTTATAGTAACTGCCAGTGCAATGTTGACAGTACTTATTCAGGAAACAGATGCTTGGGTGATTTGTGGACAGAATGGAATCTGTTTTTTTGCTTGTTTTTAGACCTTTATTTTTAAAATCCTACAAATGCCGCTATCACCTCCAGAGAATAACCCAGGCGTACATTTCTGGTCTTGTCCAGCAACCAGTGTTATCTTTTAGAGGCAAAACTGGCTTGCTCTTTGTTTCTTTTTTTGGAATGTAATTTTTTTTTCTTTTATTCTAACTAAAATACCTTTTAAATTCCAGAACCTAAGCAGCCACCGGTGTTTGATCAGCATCTTACTCCAGTAACAGCCAGTGAGGGAGAATTTGTGCAGCTCACCTGCCACGTTTGGGGATCTGAGCCAATTAGGATCCAGTGGCTGAAGGCTGGCAGGGAAATAAAGCCATCAGACAATTGCAGCTTCAGCTTTGCTAATGGAACAGCTGTGCTGGAGCTCAAGAATGTGGCTAAAGCTGATTCAGGAGATTATGTGTGTAAAGCTTCAAATGTGGCTGGCAGTGATACTTCCAAATCTAAAGTGACCATTAAAGGTACAGACACCTTAAAAAGTGCTTTTCAGAAAAAGCCAACAATTGCTTACATTTATTTTCTTATAATCTAATTAAGAATGGAATTTGATTTTTTGAAACATCCTTCTTTTAAGCTCCTAACTCTTATTTTATATAAAGGAAATGTATATTATGATTTTAAGGTAACTGTAATAATGAAACACTTAAACACATTTTTTCAGACAAACCAGCTGCAGTCCCAGCAGCGAAGAAAGTAGCAGTAGATGGAAAACTTTTCTTTGTATCGGAACCTCAGAGTATCAGAGTTATAGAAAGTAAGTTGTTTATGAAAAGTATATGCTTTCTTCTCTTGAACCTTTTACTATTGTTTAGCTTTAGAAGAACTGCTTTTGGAAATTAAAATTTTTATTCATTTGTTTTCATTACATCTTAGAAACCACTGCAACATTCATTGCAAAAGTTGGTGGTGATCCCATCCCAAACGTTAAATGGACAAAAGGGAAATGGAGACAACTGAACCAAGGAGGTCGCATTTTTATACACCAGAAAGGCGATGAAGCAAAACTGGAAATTAGAGACACCACAAAAACAGATTCTGGCTTATACAGATGTGTCGCCTTTAACAAACATGGCGAAATTGAAAGTAATGTTAACCTACAGGTGGATGAAAGGAAGAAACAAGAAAAAATTGAAGGAGATCTTAGAGCAATGCTGAAAAAGTAAGTTTACTAAAAAAAACATTTTATACATGTTGTCCTGGTAAAATAGCCATTCAGGTATGGCAATTTTCATTTAACAAAAGGGATCTCTCAATAGGCATGGACCATTCCTGCCAAGATTCATATTTTTTTTAAAAAAGACAGATAAAGCAAATGCACCACATGGTTGGAAGTTAGTGGATCATTACGATCAACTTCTGAATAATCATGAGTAATTTTTAAGATTGAGGTGAATTATTGTTAAGATTTTAAACAAAAGGAATTGGCCTACAAGGAAGTCTGAGTATTGGTATATATGTATATGTGTCTTGGTCTGAAAGTTTTGTTTCCAGCTATGATTTTTTATGCCATGATCAACTGTTTGAAACATTTCCCATAATTACCAATAATTTCAATATAATTTATGGTTCAATATAATTATCTAATTCGTGCTCGCTTCAGCAGCACATATACTAAAATTGGAACGATACAGAGAAGATTAGCATGGCCCCTGCGCAAGGATGACACGCAAATTCGTGAAGCGTTCCATATAATTATTGAATTAATTATTGACTTAATCAATTTTTAATCTCCAGTCATCTTTCTTGTGGCATGTTATTTATCCCATCTTAATGTCTTCCATTACTGTTATTATTTTTCCTTACATTATTGTTTTTCAAAAGGTCTCTGGCTGAAAAGTTTTCAGAAATGCTTCTATTATCCTTTTATAAACCCTATGATCAAATTTCTGTACTTTGTAACACTGGTCCAATCTTAACCCACTCCATTTCCAAATCCACATTTTTTATTCTTTCATAGTTTATCTGGTAAAATTAATTTTTCTCAAGTAATCCTTTAGGAAAATTTAAAAACTTAATGAGATTTGTAATCTCTGAATGATGATAGACAATTCAAAATAAATAGAAGATAGATGATTTGTGTTTACTTCTTTTCTTATTTAGGACTCCAATCTTAAAGAAAGGATCTGGGGAAGAAGAGGAAATTGATATCATGGAACTTCTCAAAAATGTTGATCCTAAAGAGTATGAAAAATATGCCCGCATGTACGGGATCACTGACTTCCGGGGGCTTCTTCAAGCATTTGAACTGCTAAAGCAAAGTCAAGAAGAAGAAACACATAGAATGGTATGATCTTTTGTATATAGCATCACCATTTAAAAGTTCACAATTGAAATATCTAATATGTGCCCTTTGCATGACCAGACTGCGACAGCTGTACTAAATCGTTTTGTATAATCTAAACAGCATCAGGAATGGAAGTTGAATATAATCGTGCATCTTCTAATTCAAATTTTTTTCATATGTACTACTTTTCCTTTTTTCTTTTTTTTTATCTTAGGAAATTGAGGAAATAGAGAAGTCAGAAAAGGAAGAAAAGGAATTTGAGGAGCTGGTCTCATTTATTCAGCAAAGGCTAACACAGACCGAGGTGAGATTAATTATGCTGATAATAAAGTGAACAAATTATTGGGAATTTTAAGGGGTGGAGTGGCTGACTGGTTTTGATTCCTTTTTCTCCTAGCCTGTCACTCTCATCAAGGATATTGAAAACCAGACAGTTTTGAAAGACGATGATGCTGTCTTTGAAATTGACATTAAAATTAATTATCCAGAAATCAAGCTTTCATGGTACAAAGGGACTGAGAAATTAGAACCCAGCGATAAATTTGAAATAAGCATCGATGGTGACCGCCATACACTCAGAGTCAAAAACTGTCAACTTAAAGAGCAGGGCAATTATAGATTAGTTTGTGGTCCACACATCGCCAGTGCCAAATTAACTGTAATTGGTAAGTTAAAAAAAAAAAAACCAAGAAGGTTTATATAAAAAACTTGTCAAATAAATTTACTCCTGAGCACATCGGAATGGAATATTGATCAAAATGTGTATTTTATCATGTGAACAGAGCCTGCTTGGGAACGGCATCTTCAGGATGTTACTTTAAAAGAAGGTCAGACTTGCACCATGACATGCCAGTTTTCTGTGCCAAATGTAAAATCTGAGTGGTTCAGAAACGGCAGAATCCTTAAACCCCAAGGAAGGCATAAAACAGAAGTAGAGCACAAAGTCCACAAACTGACCATTGCAGATGTTCGAGCAGAAGACCAGGGTCAGTACAGCTGCAAATATGAAGACCTTGAAACATCAGCAGAGCTCAGAATTGAAGGTAGGTGAGAGACTATGGATGGAGTTATTGTGCACAGCATAGGACAACTGCAAATATGCGGGACCTCTGCAAACCTGTCATCGGACACATCCCCTCTAAAAGCTCATGTGCTCCCATTTCCCAGCACATGTATTCATAATCTTCACTCACATCTCAGAATTCACACAAAATCAAAAAGGAAAATATTAAAATAATTGTCAATTCCCTTGCATAGTTCTTTTTACCCGAGGCAGATTTCAATCGGATTAAGGCATATCTTTCTAACATTATATTTGTTTAAAGCCTAATTTCCATAATTCTCACATCTGTGATTTGATTCCCAGAAAGAAATCTTGGAAAGAACCAGCTCTTGTGGATGTAAATCTAGAAGATCTTGGCTAGGAGTTGATATTTTGCTTATAGGAATGAATCTGACTTTATCTGTGGGAAATTTTATAGCTGACATTAACAGCATGTATCATGTGTGATTAGAAGCTATTTTTCAAAAATATTATTGATATTAGGATCACATTCCAACCTTCTGAAAAGAAAGTGGAACCTTGGGATTTAGGGACAACAATATTTATTTCCTAATTGGTTGATTGTACACATTTTCCGAAGATACCCTTAGGCTGTACTGAGAAAAACTGGCTGTAAGATAGCATCTGCTTCTAGTTGCTGGTGCCCATTTTTGGCTGTTGAAACGCAGCTATATGACTCTTATTTGCATAAGCATTTCGGTGTCTCAGATCTACTTTACAATTAATATTAACACCTGGTTGTATTTTTAAAGTTCAAAAAATGTTTAAACGGTTTTCAAATTAAAGGGTCCAGTTGAAAGCACCAATCACTTTTAAATAATTGCATGTTTTTAATATGATTTGTCAAAAAGAAAGCTCACCAGAATATGTTTGATTTCTGAGATGTTCATGATGCTGCTCTATATTTAATTCCATATTTCCAATAACATTTTACAGAAGGACCCTCCACTCCAGCCCATTCTCCTAGCAAACATTTCTGCCATCACAGTGGGCTGACTCCTCATGAGTGCTCACATGTACTTAGAAAGCAGGTTTCAGAACTCTGAAAATGAATCCTTTGAAATTGAGAAGTACAGATTTCCTTTTCAGCTTGAAAGTATTTCATAGGGAAAGTTATACTTATTGAATAATAAACAATTCCATAGCCTGAATAGCAAAAAAAATTATTTTACTGGGGCAGAAAAAAAAAGAATTTGGGCAATAAACTGAAGAGAAAAATTAATTTTATATTTCCTTTATTACAGCCCCCCATTTCACTTTTTTTTTTTTTAATTTGACCTTTCGGTTATAAGAATCCTTTAAAACTGCCTTTGTCTAAATATCTTAAGGGGGAAGCGGGTGTGGCTCAGTGAATAGAGCCCCCGTGGATAGAGCCCCCGTTTACCATATGGGAGGCCCGGGTTCGCATCCCCAGGCCTCCTTGTGAGGGCACGCCGGCCTGAGTGGTGCGGTGGGCTGATGCAGCAACCTCACGGCAGGAAGCGGGTGTGGCGCAATGGATGGCGCACCCGTTTACCATATGAGAGGCCCCGGGTTCGCTTCCCGGCCCCTCCTTGTGAGGGCAGGCCGGCTCGCGCGGTGCCGTGGGCTGATGCCACAAGACCTCACAGCAAGGGGGAGATAAGCAGACACAGAGAAGACATTCAGCGAATGAACACAGCAGCACAAGCAGCAAGGGTGGGATAAATAAATAAAATAAATAAATCTTTAAAAAAAAAAATATATCTTAAGGACTCTCCGTGACTCCTTTACACTTTCCTGCACCAATCCTTCAGCAATACACTTAAATATTGGGATAATTTTTTGTTACTAGTGCAAAGAAAGAGTATATTTCACTTGTTTTGCATTTCTTCCTTGTTCTGCTGTTTTCCAAGTGGATAAAAGACAGAGACTTTAAATATCTGAGGAGAAAACACAGTAAAAGAAATTCTGTCTACACAATCTAACCTTGAACTCTTTGTATTTAAACAGCTGAACCGATTCAGTTTACAAAGCGCATACAGAACATTGTGGTGAGTGAGCATCAATCTGCCACATTCGAGTGCGAAGTGTCCTTTGATGACGCCATTGTAACGTGGTACAAAGGACCAACAGAACTGACGGAGAGCCAGAAATACAACTTTAGAAATGATGGTCGCTGCCATTATATGACCATCCACAACGTGACCCCAGATGATGAAGGTAAGTTAATTGACAGTCTCCCAATGAATATATAATTCAACCCTCATACCCTCATCTGTTTTATATATTTCTATTCTTGTCAGCGCTTATACTCGGTAATTCTTAATAGACTACTTTTTCAGAAAAGAGAAGTATAAATGAATACATATACATATTTAAATAAAGAAATGTTACTGACAAACATATCAGAAAATAAAGGTTCTATGACTCTCTTCTTTAGGTGTCTACTCAGTAATCGCTAGGCTAGAGCCAAGAGGTGAAGCCAGAAGCACAGCAGAGCTGTACTTAACAACTAAAGGTCAGAAAACACCAAATTAAAACCACATTGCAATCTTTGAAACAAAATAGACTATCCATACAATTCTAAATACAAAAATATCCTTTTTTTTTTTTTCTTGTACAGAAATTAAACTTGAGCTGAAGCCTCCTGGTAAGTTATCTTTAAAAAAAAAAAAAAAATCAATCCTTGCTTACAATACATTCAATTTGATTTTGTAAATGACAGAAAGCCAGGCTAAAGTTTACAGCAATGTTATTTCTCTTTTCAACAAAAATAATATTCAATAAAATTATTTTTAATAAAATAAAAATGTTAGACTTTGTGAATTTGAGGTATTAGAGGTAATAAGGTATCTTTCAGCTGATATCTAGGATCCCACTAGATGGTACTGGCCATAGAACAAAAATTTTTACAGGGAATAAAGTTGCCCAGGTGGTTACATACAAAAAAAATCCTAATATCTTCTTGTCTATATATTTTAAATTCTAGTCATACACCTCTTAATTGCCCTCAGTTCCCCTATGCTTATCATTACATGTCCCTTTCCAGATATTCCTGACTCCAGAGTTCCAATCCCAACCATGCCTATCAGAGCAGTACCACCAGAAGGTAAGGCCCTGTGCCAGGACACTTGGGTTTGTAGGAGCAGCAGCAGAGTCAGAGCAAACCCTTCCTGGATGTATTCTTCACTTTGTAAATTAAAAAGCTAAGCAAAAAAGTAGTGTGATCATTAGCATAGCTACTTTTATTTGTTTTGATTGATGAATCAGTACTATAAATCTCTGAAGTTCTGAAAAAAATGCATGAGGCTTTTCATTATACTGCACACAAATTGGAAACTAAAACATGTCACTGATAATGGCATTTATTTTCTTCAGAAATCCCTCCTGTGGCTATTCCTCTTATCCCTCTTTTATTACCAGCACCTGAAGAAAAGAAACCACCAGCAAAACGTATTGAAGGTATAACACGTTATCTACCTAAATGTCATAATAGAGAATGTAACCATTGCAGACCTGGAAATGTTATTTAATGCAACACGTTGGCCCTCCAGTGGTCTAGGAGTGAATTGCTTTTCAAAATGGAAATGTCCTGTATTAACCAATGAAATTTGTAAGACATGTTCTTAAAATTCTGAAAACCATCAGACAAACCAAATAATATGCTTAATATTAAAATATTTTATTTTAATGGAATCATTTAAACTAATTTCTAGTACAGCCATGGAGATCAGCCATATAAGTTTATAGTTTGTGCGTTTTCTCAGTTACAATGTTAACTCTTCATTAAAATATACTATCTTATTACAAGAAAATATGGTTTAGAATACCTTTGAATCTCTGAAGTTTTTTTGGTAGCTATTAAACTTACCAACAAAGAGCACTTAAGTGTGCCAGGGATAATAGAAATTGTCCCTCTTAATTTTTCAATATATAAATTGAATCATTTGAGCCCCAAAACTTTTCAACTAAATCAGTCAACAGACTGTCAAGGACTTTCTAGAGTTCTAGGGAGTGCAGAAGTCTGACAGAATTTTCTCAGCGTAGTCAGGAAAAATTCTGCACATCAAAATCACGTTTTTCCATAGCCACACCATTATTACTGATATAATTTGTCCCCTAATATCCTACAATTGTTGTCAAAAGCTTAAGCTCATTTCTGTTTTTATAATTTATTTACATGAGCATAGTTAAATATATCCCGTCTACTTCTGATAGCAGAGAGGAACAAGAATCCAAAATCAGAAATTAGATTTCCATTTCCATTTCTGTTGTCAGCTGTAATGACTTCTCTTAAATTCTTTGAGTGCTGGTGTCAACATGACAAAGTTTGAGTAACCACTGTGAAACTGGAGAAATTAACTCATTTTAAAAAGTAGAAGACAGTGTTATGCATTCATGACTACTAGGGGTCATCATCCAGGTAGGACCGTTCTTTAACAACAGCAATGACCAGAGAACTTCCACAACATTATAGAAAGGACTTTACTAATTCACTTGTTATTCTTCCTCCTGTTGCCTGTACAGTGTTGATACCCAAATTAAACAAAGATGAAAAGTGTACCTTTCCTATTTTTGGTATCACTTAGGGTCACTCTCTAGGTTTTGAAGATTTTAACTCTTAGAGTGCATAAAATCAGTGAAGATGTAAGATCACAGTATATAGTCTATCTCCCTCCAAAAAAAATTTTTTTGCATTCTAGTCTAAAGATTTTCTGAAATAGATTTCTTGCCAGAATGTGCAGTCTCGTCTTACCATTAACATATGAAAAGTAAAATATTTCAATAAACGTCCTAGATTCCTTAAAACATTTTAGTTTCTTACATCTGATATCTACTTTTTTAGTGTCCAAAAAGGCTGTGAAGAAAGACATCAAGAAAGTTGTTGTGAAGCCTAAAGAAGAGGTACCACCACCTGAAGGTAGTATCACTATTCAAAAATCAGATTTAATGCTTTTTAATTGGCTAAACATTTAAACTTTCTAAGGAGTGGACAGTAGGTAAGAGTTTGAAGTCATGAAATGCTTCCTCTCCCTTCACTCACTCTAATCATCTTTGACACAGTCCTCACTGTTCTCAACTTTCTTTTATCTGCCTTTTATCTTTCCTGTCCTCCGTTCTTAAGTCTGCCCATGGCACCCAGTGGCAACATCAGAGAGTTCTAGTTATCGCTGCAAGTGCTTTAAAGAAGGCACTGGCCTTTGTCCAAGTGGCTTGATTGAGCCACACCAATAGAAGGTTAAGGATTAATGTTAATTCCAGGCTGTTCCAACTCCTCTCAGGATCCTTCCTGATTCATCTGGAAGGCTTTTAGGAAGAAGATTGGGTAACTAAATGTAAACAAATAGTTTTACCCATTTAACTAAGAATAGAGCACAACAACTTCCTAAAAGAAGGATGCTACAGGAGCACAAGGCACCATTCACTCAGACTTTTTTCTAAGTGGTCATTTGTGAAACATAGAATAAGAGAAAGATTTAAAAGCATGGATATTTCATGAACTTTATAATTTATAACTGAAAAAACTTGAACATGCATTTTTTAGCATTAGACACATTGAATATCTCTTCGTGTTTCATGTTAATTTAAATTACTTTAAATCAACCTAAACTAGACTCAAACTTCAAGATATTTGCATTATAGTTAATATGATTTTGTGTAGCATTTCTAATGAGCTAATTTGGGGAATATAAAAACATTTTATAATCTTTGGAAGGGATGGTATATGGATAGTTGTCATAGATCATGCATGACTAAGGATGATGCACAGGATTAGTAAACATTAAACAATGCATAATCGAAAATTAAACATGCATTTTATATTTTTTAATTCCCAGAGGTTGCCAAGAAGCCCCCACCTCCTACTCCCTTAATTCCAGCAAAAGGTAAATGAAAATAAATTATTAAATTTTTATTCCATTTATTCCTGACATTTGCATTTCTACAATTTATTATTTTTTTAAAATATTAGGCTTCTGGCTTATTATAAAGTGATAGAATCTCCTCTGCTATTTTAAAATTCGCATTGGAAATTATGGCGCACTTTCTCCTATCTCAGGAAAGGAAACCCAGGCAGATGTGTTTGCTGCCCCAGTACAATAGGTGCAGGGAATGAAGGCTAGAAAGGGTGGGGCCATCCTTATTTTTTTATTATAGTCAATACAAATTTTAAGAATAACATAAATAAAGGTAGCTTTAAAGAGTTTTTAAATTTTTTAAATTTGTCATATAAATTATGATTTGATTATACAATTTTAAATATTTTATTAAATTGACTAGAAAATCATATTTGACATTCTAAAATGTACATTTATAATTAGAAATGTGTTTGAAAGAATAATCAGAACTTGAACACAGGTTAATTACAGAATTCCATAAGATTATCAAATATTATACTCCATGGGAAGAAATTAGGGATTCTGCAAGCTAGAGCTCCCCTTGAACAATGGAAGATGTGCCCATTTGAAAATATGTACTGAATGCCATTTTGTTTAAACTGGAAAAATTCTCAAATCAAGAATAGAATGCATCTGGATATTCTTTTTTGTGTCCCACAGTCAACAAATTTTAAATAGAACCAATACCCAGAGAAACTAACAAATTATTGATATAATACTGAGGTCTGAGATATTGACACTGTTTGACTATGTAGACTTTTGTTTAATGAAATAATTATAGGGATGTAATCCATGTTAATTTTTTTTTTTAAGTTCCTGAAATCATTGACGTATCCTCCAAGGCAGAAGAAGTAAAAATAATGACCATAACCAGAAAGAAAGAGGTTCAGAAAGAAAAAGAAGCTGTGTATGAGAGAAAGCAAGCAGTCTATGAGGAGAAGAAAGTTTTCATAGAATCTGTGGACGAACCTTACGATGAACTGGAAGTGGAACCATACACAGAGCCATTTGAAGAACCTTATTATGAAGAGCCAGAAGAAGACTATGAAGAGACCAGGGTAGAAGCTAAAAAAGAAGTTCACGAGGAATGGGAAGAAGATTTCGAAGAAGGACAAGAATACTATGAAAGGGAAGAAGGGTATGATGAAGGAGAGGAGGAGTGGGAGGAGACTTACCAAGAAAGAGAAGTAATTCAAGTTCAAAAGGAGGTTTATGAAGGTATATGTAAATTCGGTAACTTTTCTCTCTTTTCCTCATTTCTGGTCAGTTCATTATATTTCCAGTACTATTAACCTTATTTGGAATGGATATGGCAGAGATGAAATTATCATTCCAGTTTTTTATAAGGTTAGAACTTTTCAAAAACTTAATCTTCAAAGCAGTCACTTTTCTTCAGAATGGTTTTCATGCTTTGATATGATAAATTGAATCACCTAATCCAAAATTCCAAGTGCTATTTTGTACTGCAGAAGTTTACCTTTACTGCCTTGTTGTATCTCTGCTTGGTTCTGATTCCAGATCCAACACTAAGAATTACGTTAGCAGTAGGAATCCCAAATCTAGTACCTCATATAATTATATATTTTTATCTCATTTGCAATTAATACAAACTGTCAAAACTTAATCAATTTAAACATGCCTTCTTATTTGTGTTTTTATTAAAGAATCACATGAGAGAAAAATTCCAGCAAAAGTGCCTGAAAAGAAAGAAGCACCACCTCCTAAAGGTATGTAACTGAAATTATTTAAGTAGATCAGAACATCAACATGATTATCATGGCTTGTTTGGCGGAGATGTATAAATCACCAGCTCAATCCAATAGGCACAACTTCTTCTCTAAGCTTTATTGTATCAATGATTTTTTTCTTAAGAATTTCTATCTAAATCATTTAATGCAAAAATTAAAAAGGGTGATTAAAAAAAAGAGCATTATGGGAAATTTAAAATAAAATAGAACCAAAATACTTTAAGCACAGAAATTTGTGCTTCAAGTTCAAAGCACCAAACTGGTCTTTCTCTCTCTCTTTCTCAAAAAAAAAAAAAAAATATTATATATACACACAGATATATATAAATAGTAATATTTGAATAGAAATTCTAAAAATACTGCAATTTCTTTAAAATGCTTGCAGTTGTTAAGAAGCCAGTAGTTGAAAAAATTGAAAAGACTTCTCGAAGAATGGAGGAAGAAAAAGTTCAAGTCACCAAAGGTATCATTTAAGACATTTCTCCTGCCATGTGCACAAGTAATCTCTTTACTGATCTATACTGAACTAACACCTTAGCTCTTTATATAATCATGGAAATTAAGATTTTAAAAATTTTTTTGCAAAACAATATTCTTCACAATACAAATATATTTGTACATATTTTTTAAGTACCCGAAGTTTCAAAGAAGATTGTTCCGCAAAAACCTTCCCGGACTCCAGTACAGGAAGAAGTTATTGAAGTGAAAGGTACACATCTTTGTCTTTCAGCTGCAAGTTTTAAACATTTTTATTTATGTGTATGGATATGTGTACAGATATTATAATTCACACATCTGGAGCCACTGGAAAAAAGACATTTTTATGTAATATACATTTTATGTTAAGTTGCACATATGCATAACTTAATAATATCTTTGTTTCTATTTTTGCTTAAAAATTATGGAATTTTTTTTTCTATTTAAGGAAGATTTTGCTTTTAATGAGTAGTCTTCTAACTTTACTATGCAATTTTCATTCCACTACGTATAATATCCCCCATACTCTCATTTATACAAGTAAACCCTAACAGATTTGGAAAACACCCCATTGTGTGTGAAGAAGTTGTGTCTATTTGATTCTCATTTGATAATGTTTGATAAAAGCTGCATGGGTTGTTTACTCCTACAGATCAAAACATGATTCATTTTCCTGTCAATACTGAAGTTGTTCTTAAGCTATCATATTAACCCACTCATTGTGTCTAAAGACGTAAATGTAGTATACTGTTCATGTATTTGATCTGATGTCTTGTCCTAGAAAAAGAAATACTAATGTGACATACTCTCTTTAAAGTACCAGCTGTGCATACTAAGAAGATGGTCATTTCAGAAGAAAAGATGTTCTTTGCTTCTCACACAGAGGAGGAGGTGTCAGTTACAGGTATAAGGCAAATTTGAATTTGAGTCCTCAAATGGAAGGGCTTTAGATGCATTTTTATCCCTATTCTTCTTATCTAATTTGTAATTATGTAGGCATTGTCCTCTTGTAATTCTGTCTTTTCATTTCACATTTGTCTGTTTTAATTTTTATTTCAATATCTTTATAAATTAAATTACTATCCATAACAATGGCGTATCAGTAATTAAAATGTACATTTTTTAAAAGTCCCTGAGGTGCAAAAGACAACTGTTATTGAAGAAAAAGTCCACGTCGCTGTTTCCAAAAAGATTGAGCCTCCACCCAAAGGTATTAGTGATTCATTCCAAGTTTAAAATCTTTTAAATGTTGGTATAAATTCCTTAGTAAACATATGAATATATTAATATTAAATGATAGATTTAGTCACACAGTCAATGAATCTCTAGCCACTATGTGCAAAAGACTTTATGGGGGGGATGGAAAGACCATGATGAAGGCACAAGAGAGATGAATGAAAATTAATCCCCATGCTATTCCCTGCCTCAGGGAGCTTACAATCCAGTGACCAGCTATTTGGAAATGAAATATGCGAGAGCCATCTCTACTAGCACACCAGAGCCAATTGTTAAATCTCCAGGAATTTTGTCAGCTAGTGGTTTAGCACAGCCATGATTAAAAATTAAATTATATAAGTGTACCATTAGATAAATTATATTTAAAACAATAGCAATAAATACTCAAAACTCATTACTTCCTCTCTCCCTGCAGTTTACGATTATGTGTCTGAGGTTTTTCTTTTGCATCTAACATGTCTGTATGATGAAAACACTGTATGATGGTGTGCTGTACTGCACAACTGTTCCCAGCTCCAGGACAGTGTCGTCACAATGGTAGCCAGAGTGGGAGTATTTCACTACCATGGAAATCAGCAAACAAATCCGGACACCACTGCCACGCTCACCCCCACCCCACCCCCCACCAATTTTTAAACATTTAAGACACAAAAATATTTATAAAATTCCGGCGCACTTCTGACGCAGTCATCGAAAAATTATCTTCAAAGTTATTGATGCTCAGAAAAAGCTGGACTCTGAGGAAAGTATATTAGTCAGCCAAAGGAGTGCCAATGCGAAGTCCCAGAAATATGTTGGCTTTTATAAAGGGTATTTATTTGGGGTAGAAGCTTACAGTTACAAGGCCCTAAAGAGTCCAGCTCAAGGTTGCTTTCTCACTAAAAGTCAGTTGCTCCGTGTTGAAGCAAGATGGTCACTGATCTCTGTGAGGGTTCAGCCTTCCCCTCTGTGCTTCCTCTCTCTCAGCTCAGGCTGTCAGAGGGCTTGTCTCTCAGGGCTTCCTCTCTCTCCTGGCAGGGCTTGTTTCTTTCTGGGCTTTTTGTATCAGTCTTGGCTCTCTTCCCAAGGCCAGCTGTAAGCTATCAGGCAAATGGTCCATCTCTCCCGGGGTCTTTAGCTGTTTGAGCCTTCTCCTTTCTGTCACATGGCAGGATTTAATGACAAAGTTCTCTTCTCTGTGTGTCTTCTTGAGTGAGTGTCCATTTATATCGGCCCATCAAGGGGGTGGGGACTCAACCTGAGTCACGCCTTACCAACGTGGTTGAATCAAAGCCCTAATCTTAACAGGTAATTTAATCAAGGGCCCCTCAACTGAATCCAATATAATCAAAAGGGTGTCAAACCTAGAAGACTAGATTAGTTTACAAACAATCTTTCTCTTTTTGGGATTCATAAAATAATCTCAAACTGCCACAAACAGACACTGACTCCTGTGCCTAAGAAATTAGCAGCTCCTGCAGTTAAACATGAATAGCAATCGCAGCATTTTCTAATTAACCATTGGCCCATCTCCCCTTATACCTGTTCCTAAAACTTAATTTTCCTGCATTAACTGGTATAAAAGGGGAATATCTGTTCTTTATTTTAATTCTAAATCTTGCAATAACAAGCCTTGTTGTCAGATACACAGTTTCTCAAAAAATGGCACTTTTTTGTTTTTAAGTCCCTGAGCCACCTAAGAAACAAATCACAGAAGAAGCGGTTCCTGTTCCCATTCCTAAAAAGGTGGAGCCCCCAGCAGCCAAAGGTAAAATAATATTTTTAAAGAAAAAAAATTATCTGAGTGTCTTTCTTCTCGGTCTTTTTCTCTGAAGCCTGTGAATTAATGAAATATCATCTGTAAACCATTTGTAATATATTTACTTCTGTGTCTGTCGATCGTTTTCATTTGCGGCAGTGTTATACAAGCATCAGTAACATCTTTAAACTCCAGACCAGGCTAATTGGGTCTTTGTCTGCTTCATGTAACTTACATAATGTCTATATGATATTGATATGTTTAGTATACAGTCCTTTCAAAAGTAGAGCATATTAAATGACCAAATGCCTACTTCCTCATTCTTGCACTCTTACTGAAGATTTATGCTTTCATGTAATATTAAATGTCTCCAAAGGAGACTAGAATTCTCAACATTGTTTCAACAATTGTATCTTTAAAGTGCCTGAGGTTCCCAAGAAACCCGTGCCTGAGGAGAAAAAGCCAGTTCCTGTACCCAAGAAGGAAGCTGCTGCTCCTCCCAAAGGTACTTCAGAACCCAAATGCCAGATCTTGCTTTCTACAATCTTCACACGTACTATGCTGTCTTCTATTTGGTCTCTTTTACATGTTCTTTTTAATATCTTTGCTAGCTCAGGAACATACTCTTAACACACATTGTTTATGATATTTAGCATCCCTAATGCCCCACCAAAAAGTGTTATTAAAAGAAATAACTATGTCAGACTGCTATCTTATTTTTAATATCTTCCCTCTCTTAGAAAAAGAAGAAATATTTGTGAAACACTTGTCTGCTACAGACATGTTTCCATCTGTGAGGCAATGACAACTGGAGATTGTTTGGCAGAACTGAATGTTTACTAGATAAAGATATACACAATCCTGCTAGTAGCTTCCACCCTTCCTAAAAGTCAATAATGGCGAGGCTTGAAATGCTGAAAAATGTAGATTTTTGACACTTAATTTTACCATGTTTCATGAGACATAAGTTGAGTATCAGTATTAGCCATAAATGGTACAATTATCTGATTAGCTAGTCAGGGTACCTTTCAAATGAAGGATGTTTGGATTCAAACATGCTGCTGTAATATATTGCTAATCCCTTGCTTTTGGGGAGGAATGGTGGGAAAGGGCCTTGTTATGATTATTTGCTTAAAGATACAACCCTTTCCCACTACTTATCTGTTGTAGCAAGAAACTTCTTAGTAGCAAAATCATCATTATTATAAAAGGTACTTAAGCCCTAGTCTTCTGGGAGCTAAAAGACACTACTTTATTGCAATGAAGCTACAAATTGCACACATGGGTCAGTTTTAGGGAGATTCAGCCAGAATGCAGCATCATCCAATTTAAGAGAAATTAAATCATACAATTTAAATAGTGTTCCCTTATGCCTGGCTTCCCAATATTTCTATTTTCTTCCTCAATCAAATGTGCTTCTCAAATTCCTGGCTCTTTTAGAATTCCAGATCTTTTTTTTTTTTTTCTTCTTTATTGTCAAATGAAATAAAACCTTTCTGATTATCTAATCATTATCTAGTCATTAAAATGCAAAGGTCATATTAACTAAAATCAGTACTAATGCCAAAGCCACATGATCACTCCTGAAGCAGATACAGAGGCATCTCTCAGTTATCCATAAGCAATGAACATAAAATACCTCTACTAATATGTATACATGTGCATATATATATATAACATATACCTACATAATTGTGTACCTATACACAAACACACAGAGGTGTAAGGGTTCACAACAGCAGCCCAGGTCTTATTTCAAATGGGGACAGCTATTGCCAATAATGTGTGCCATCAAAATTCATCTTCCACTTAAAAATTCACCATCATCAACGTTTAGAATATATAAACCAAACTCACTGTAAACCTTTTTGAGTCACAGACACGGTTGAAACCATGGGGCAGCTTAGAAAAAAAGCACATATACACATATCCACAATATTTAGCACACAGAATTCCCCAAAGCTGTTGAAACACAGAGATAACAGATTAAAATGCCTACTCTAGAATAATAGTGTTTTCTGAGTTTCGAATATATTACAGGCACATGAAAAAAAAATCAAAGAAAAATGGCAAAAATGGTAAACTCTATAGACACAATTATTCTAGATACAACTAGTCTGAAGACTAAGAAGTCTTTTGAATAGATAAAATTAAACCCATTGTCCTTATGGACTGCATTTCTGAATACAAAGCATAGAAGAGATTTTTCTATATACTATATCCACACAATATATTGTTTGCATGATCACTGTTACCAACAGCATACCAGTCTATAAAAAAAGGATGAATTCTGCACACATCCTTTTGTGTACATGCTCCCATTTTAATTTTCTAAATTCCTTTGTAACATTTGTGAGTTCTATCTTAAATTTTCTGCGTTACTTTGCCAGTGCACAGAAAATCTGTAGCAACATTAGCAAACTATGTAAATATTTATGTACGTGCATATGTCTATTCATGAAAGTGACATATGCTGAAACTAGCATTGTTTTAAAAACTTTAAGTCCCAGAGGTACCAAAGAAAGCTGTCCCTGAAGAAAAGATTTCTGTTCCTGTTGCAAAGAAAAAGGAAGTTCCACCAGCTAAAGGTACAGTGACTTTCTTATTAAAGAAGACCCTTTTTTTTGTCTTGAGTGCAAAACATATTTTGTCTCTAATTATCTGTTAACTGAGTTGGTTTAATTCAAAATGAATGTTTTCTGGTGAGAATCCAACAGACATGTTGGTCGACCTGTCTACTTTCTTACGAAAAAACTGTATACAATCTAATTGGAAAATATATTAATAATTAATGTCTTTTCAAGTTCCTGAAGTACAGAAGAAGGTTGTCACAGAAGAAAAAATAACCATTGTTACTCAAAGAGAGGAATCTCCACCACCAGCAGGTACTTAATCCCATCTCTATGAAATAATCTTGTCCTTCCTTCAAGCTTCTTTAATTGCATGTCTTCTTTAATGCGCTTGCCAGTTGTATGTTGTTCATTTATGTTGCCTTTTTGAGAATTTTAAAATCAAATACTATCCTTTAAGTGCCAGAAATACCAAAAAAGAAAGTTCCCGAAGAAAAGAGACCTGTTCTTCGGGAAGAGAAAGAAGCTCCACCACCAAAAGGTATTGTTTCTCCATCTTTCCAAGAACCATCTTGATAGTGTTACATTCTAAGGCAAACGATGACCTTTGTTAGTTTTGTTATATGAGTGTATCCTGGGTGTCTATCTGTGTTTTGGGTTGGGCTTCAACGAGGTAACAATGAAGTTCTAAAAATGCATAATGTTTCTAAAGTGCCAGCTCTGCCTAAGAAACCTGTCCCAGAGGAGAAAGTTCCTGTGCCAGTTCCTGCCGTTAAGAAAGTTCCTCCTCCCCGAGGTAGGATTTGTCTCAGGCCTCTGAATTCTTGCTTTTTCTATCTGGCATTTTCTCTAACTGACCCATTGTCTTGCTTCTGATAGAACTTTTGTGTGTATATATTCATGAAATGTTATGTAATTTGTTTTCCCCTTTTGCTAATAAAGTAGCGTCCAGTGGAAACCTTCCCCAAACCCTAGGAAGAAAGAATTGTTAAAATTCTTGATTTTTAAACCTCTACTTTAATGCTTTCTTAAAGCTGAAGTTTCTAAGAAAACTGTCGTGGAAGAAAAACGATTTGTTGCCGAAGAAAAACTATCATTTGCAGTTCCTCAAAAAGTAGAGGTTATGCGGCATGAAGGTACACAATTGGAAATGAGGGGAGAAATTGTTTTGTGTGTGTTTCCTTGAAGTCTTTTCTTCTTTCCAAATGTGATTATCTTAGAACTTGTCCTTATTGGTTACTTCCCTCTTATGTTGGTATTAGAATGTGTCTACCTGTTGTAGCCTTGTCAGACTGAGTCTTTTGTGTCTACCTTGGTCCTGAAGCATTCTAAGAAAGTGAAACGGGGTACTGAAATGTGATCATTTTGATAATGGCCACACTTGGACATAACTGGAATATCCTTCTCAGTCTGGGCCTGTGCTATCCCAGCATCTTCAATCAGCTCTCTCCTCCTCATAGTGAGAAGTACTGTGAAGACTTGCTCTTCTCAGATAGATGAACCATTACACATCTGTAGTGAACACATGGCTATCATCAGTATGTGAAGAGGCTGGATTTTAATTAAATCTTATCTTTTAAAGTATCAGCAGAGGAAGAATGGAGTTATTCAGAAGAAGAAAGAGCATCTATTTCAGTTTATAGAGAAGAGGAGAGAGAGGAGGAAGAAGGGGAAGTGGAGATTACAGAATATGAAGGTAAATAAAACAAGTCAGAGATGATCTGGACTCTTGATGAGACATTTCCTTTTACAGATTATCAGATCAATGAAATGTGATACAAATTCACTGAGCATCTATGGGCCTCAGTAGATGTGTCTTTTGATCAAAACACAAGTTTCAGAAGTGTTACTTAGAAGTAAACGTATCAATGTATTTCTTATCCATCCCCTCTTAATTGTCATAGAAAAGAAAAAAGCTTTCAATAATTATAATTTATAGATAACTAACCAGAGCAGGTATCTATCCATGAATGAATGAATGAATGAATGAATAAATATCTCCATCCTTTTATTAGACAGGATGTTGCTGCAGCATGATGGACAGGCATAAGCTTCACTTTAGTAGTCAGTCCAAATCA
>JAQZBX010000019.1:0-48924 GCA_029593785.1 Cabassous unicinctus
ACACTTGGCACCGCACATTTTTATAGGTGTTGACAAAATGTATAATGGCCTGTATCCATCATTGCAATGTCATGCAGAACAATTCCTGTGTCCCAAAAATGCCCTATGTTACCTTTTGTTCAATGAATGGAAGAATGACTTTGAGCTATAGCTGCCCCCTATTGCTGATAAGTTTAAGTGTAATGATCTCAGGATGGCCATCACATTTCTTCGTGGGTTAAGGAATGAGATGCTCACACCTCAGATACTCAGCTCTTTCTGCCTTCCTTCACCAGAGTGAGTCCTCTGATGAGCTTCCTCCCACTCCAAAGGCAGCTGACTCACTATCACCTCTAAGCTATTTCCTTCTTTAGGCCTGTCAACTCAAGAATGGAACCTCTGACCTGCCCCCTACTCTATCCTCTTTTTAAAGTTCAGGGGAAATGTGTACTCTGTTATGCCTGACATGATTTTTTAGCTCTAGGTGGCCACCTTTCATCTGAACCTCACTACAGAACATCTATTTCTATCCCATTTTCAGAATCTGTTAATATGGACCTTTTGTCCCTGTCTCATATTTGAAATTAAATCTGCCAGCTAGATTGTAGGCTTCCTGAGGGCCAGAACCTATATAAGAATATATATATTATTAGAACCTTCCTCCACCTCCCCTACAGCACCTAGCTTCATAGCAGGCATGGGGAACCACAATAATTGGAGAGAGAGAGAGAGAGAGAGAGGGAGAGAGCGAGAGGGGGGTGGGGAGAGAGAGCGTGCTTTTTTTTTTCTTGGAAAAGACAACATCTTATTTCCTGTGCCAAATCATTTTCTGTTAATAGTATTCCACTCTTGAAGCTCCCTGTTCAAGCATGGAGTACCTATTACAACTCTCTGCATAAATAATATATGCTAAAATGCTTCTCTGTGCCACAAATATTGACCTTGTTTAATAATTGATAATAGACTCCAGTACTACCCAGGAACCATGCTGACAAAGGTTTGTGTCCTTGCCACTGGCCTATATTTATAGCTTTTGTTTTCTTAAGCTTGAGATTTACCTGAATTTCATGATAAAAGATGTTTCCCCTGGGACTCTAACACGATACTGGAAATGGAATTCAGTAAGTGTAGGTGCAGTAGAAACAAAGGGAGTCATCTCCCTTCAGCATTATAAAGAAAGCCAAGCTTCTTTTCTTTAAATAATGTTTCTGACATGTCCCTCTCCCCACCCCCCAATATTTCAAAACCTTACCATGGCCTAAGAATTATACAAAACAGCTAAGATTTGGTGAGCCCTTGCTATTGCTATGAAGCAGTTTCTGTTTTAAGCATTTTATACATTTTATCTCAGTTAATCCTCAAAAAAGAAAAATTCCATGAAGGAGGAACTGTGACTATTTCTATCTTACAGATGAGAACACTGGGGTATGGGGTGCTTAAGGAATATGTTTAACACACCTAGTAAGTGGTAGTGTTGTGATTCCAGTATCCAGTTTGATTCAAACCCTATACTCTTAACCACTATGCTAAATTGACTTCCTGCTTGTCCAGAAAATTGCAGGATTTTCTTTCTAAGCACCCACCACCTCTTCTTACAGGAGCAACACTTCCCTTTTTCTTAATAACTAACACTTCCAGACTCTCTGTTCACACTTGGTTCATAGGGACTGTTTTGCTGATGGGCTTTTGACCCAAGTCCAGTGTGAGACTGATTTCAAAGGACTCCTGTCAGTCGTTTGAGTGCCAACAGGCCTTGTGACTTTGTTTGCCCAATAGAATGCAGAAAAATGATGTGCTAATTCTAAGTCTAGACCTCAAGATGTCTTGTGAGTTCCCAACCTGTCTCTCAGAACCATGCCATTGTCACAAGAAAAGTCGGGGCTAGGCTGCCGGGGTATGAGAGACACATGAAGGAGAGCCCGGCTGTTCTAACCGAGGCACCCCTAAACAGCTAGCCTGCCCTTGCCTAAAACCTGTGGAGAGCCCAGACAAGAGTAGCCTGGCTTCCAGCTATCCCACAGCTGGCTGCACATGCATGAACGAGCCCGGCTGACACCAACAGAACCGCAGCCATCAGCTGCAGACTCATGAGCAGTAATGAATTATTATTGTCTTACACAGATGTGTTTTAGGGTGATTTTTCATGCAACAACTAATACATCTGGCCAAAGGAGACTTTCCTAAATGTTGTTGCAGCTATTGGGAAAGATCTATTTCCAGGTACTGCTAAGCCAGCAGGATTTAAGCTGAAATGGTTGGTGGCCATCTCTACTTGAGACTGCTTGAAAAAGTGTCAACACAGAAGAAAGCAGGTATGAAAAATTAAAGAAATATATTTCTGATGACATTCTTTTACCACCTAGATCCACCAAGCTAGCATACTCTTGAACATTTATGCAACATGAGTTAGTAAATTCTCTTTCTTGTTCAAGCCAGTTTGGTTTAAAAGCTTGTCCCTTACAAATAAGAGTCTTGATTCATAAAATCACTATAGGGTTTATAGTAGTTTTTAATCTCATAAAACTATCACATCTCATTTGAGGATTCACAAGCCTCATGAAAAAGATATTATTATTTTTCATAATTTACAGGTGAGGGATCAGTAATCCAGAAAATTTAGGTAATTTATCCAAGTCCACACAGCTATTAAATGCTGAAAGGAGGACTTCAACCACAGCCTTCTTAGTTTAAATCCTACAGATTTCCTTTCCTTATATACTAAAAAAAAACCTAAAATTAAAATTACTCACCTAGACTAAAATACATTGTCAAAATTGGACTCCCTCCAATTTCAAGGGTACCTCCTTGAACCCTATGCTCTAGTCACATCAAATCACTTACTTTCCTCCATTCCTTTGCTCACACTTGTTATCATCCTGCAATGTCCTTTGCTCATATCTTTACCCCAAAATTTACAATTTGAAGTCCAAAAATTGCTTCAAAATATTATAAAAGCAAGGTCAAGGAGGAAAACCAACATCAGTTAGCAAGAATCTGAATGGGAGATGTTAAGCATGGAGTAGGAGGAATGCCACACTATGGGGTGGATATGACACAAGGTCAGAATCATTTATTCGTTCAATGAACAAGCAGTTATTGAGTGATTCCACATATCCAAGACGTGCTAGGTCTTGAGAATATAGAGGAGCAGATAGACATGGTTCCTACTCCCAAGTGGCTTACATTATAGGGGAAGGGATAAATACACATAATAAATGCATAAATGAATGCATAATTTCAGACAAGGATTAATATTTTAATATAATACAGCAAGGCAGTAGAAGGAAACTGACTTAAGTGGAATTGAGGGTTGATGGGGTGGTCTTGGAGGTCTCTCTAAGGGGTGATATTAAACCGAGACCTCTGGAGAATGAGAAGCAGCAAGCCTGAAATCGTCTGAAGGGGAGGCCTTTCTAGCAGAGGTAAGTGGAAGCTCAAGTTTCTGTGTTCTGAGGACAAATCGTCTAGCAAAATGTGGTGTGTGTGAGAGGACTTCGCAAGAGGTGAGATGAGGGCAATTGCCCAAGTCCTTAGGCCATGGTAAGGAAGGAGTTTGGATTTTATTCTGAGTGTGATAGGAAGTCACTGGATGGTTTTCAATAGGGGAGTGACAGGTTCGATTTTACAGTTTTAAATGGTAGGAACTATGTGGAGAATGGATTGGGGGATCAAGAGTGGTCACAGGGAGACCTGTTAAAAGGATTAACGGCAGTCCAGGTCCAGGTGAGAGATGATGGAGGAAACTGATATTAGAGGAGACAATGGAGGTAAAGAGAAGTGGAAAGACTGAAAATTGCCACACAATAGAAAGAAGGGTTGTGGAACTGCCATCATAGCATTGTTACACACACGTACACACACACAGCTATTTGAGATAAATCTCATGCTTAATCATATTGACTTTAAATCAAATAAAACCAAGTCTTTTTTAAATGAATGGCTTTTGTACCTCTTTTATACTTTTGCATTTCAAAATGAAATAATGTATCCAGGACATATTCATTTTCATACATACACATATTTTTAGCTTTATAAAATTAAAATAGTCTTTCTCTGTATACAATTTTGTTACCTGTGTTTATCACTTGACATTAAATTTATTCATTCAATAAATATTTATTGAGCGACAACACTTTCTCCAATTACTTTTCTAGGGAATGGGGGTTAAGCAGGGAATAAAAGAGGCAAAAATTATTGTAGTACTCTTGGAGCACACATTCCAGTTTAGAGAAACAAACAATAAACAAGACAGATAAGGTAGAATACATAGCTTTCAGGTGGTGATAAGAGCTTAGGAGAAACATAAGAACGCTGGGAAGGACTGCCACTTTTAGAGAGGGAAGCTACAAGCATTTTTCCATCATCTTAAATAATTAACCACAATTTTAATGACTTCTCATATCCATTATGTTATTTAATCTTTAAAAACCCACTTTTAATGACTACATATATTCATTGTATTCAATTTGAATTTGTGTTCTATTGAATTTGGACATCTTAATTGCCTTTAATTTTCATTACTATATATAATTATATATACTTCCCTGCAGATACCTGAGTTTCTTATAATTCCTTCATTGTAAGCATATTTAATGCTCTTGAAACCTGCAACAAACTTTCTTCCAGAAGGGAATGGCAATCTTTATTCCAAGCATCAGTGTGTAAGAACGCCCTTACTGCCGAGCTCTTATGGGGCTCCTGTTTCATGAGTTGCAGAGGCAAGAAATTATTGTCAATTCTAAAAGAACTTACTACATATTTATTTTCAATCTGGGAATGCCTAGAAGACTCGCTGAGCCCAAACAGGATTTTAAAGCGGGGAAGATTAAAACAGAGAAGAAATGACCTGGCTAGACCATGAGAAAGTCAGTGACAAAATCTGGACTATATTCCCGAGTGCCTAATTCTCAGTTCCAGGGTCATTTTATTCCTTGACGCAATCATTCTTGCCAAATGGAAGAAACTCAAAGTTTTCAAGGGAGTTTCCTATATGATCAGCAAAATTGCTTTTTTATGTAGCACTTCAAGTTCTACTATGGCGCTCTTTACACTTTTCTGTGGGGATGTTATATGATAATCAGTGAGGCAGCTATCCAGTGCTCAGCACCAAGGAGAGCTCCACCAAGTCTGTGGCCCTTGATTTTCTAAGGCCTTTAAATCTTATGATTCTGAAGAATTTAGTATTGTCTATCTTTGTCTCTATCTTTGGGGAAGAGCTTTCTAAGCCTCAAGAGATCAGACATATCAACCTTAGCCCTGATCCCTTACAGTAGAGGCAAGTGTGTATGGTTAGGGTGGATTATGGAACTGGGTTCCAGCGAATGGAATATGAGCAGAAGATGCATGCTGCCTCCAGACCTTGGACATATACCCTCCTATACACATTCTTCTAAGCTCTTTTCTAGTGAGATAGTCACATTCAGGGCAAATTTGGAAGCTACATGTTGAACATGACAGAACTGAGTCCTCAAATGGCTCAGTGAAAGGCCACTGCTAACCTGTATCCTCTGGACATGAGAAAGAAATATACATCTTGCTGTAAGCCCTTAAATGTTTGGGCTCTATTTGTTATAGTAGTTAGCCTACCCGAACTACAGTTCTTTCTTTTATTAACACAGAAGCTTTCTGTGTTTGTTTGAAACTCTCCCAACAGTTGCTATTCACAATTGGTTCTATATTCTTCAAAACCCCACTCCTTATTTATACCTCCTTTACATCTTGCACTTTTATCTCAGATATTAATATATGTAAAATGGTAAGGCCACTTAACCTGACTCTTTCATTTCCACCACTCACACACCCATCATCACACCTATGTTAAAATTATCTTTTCCTTCCTTTTCGTCAGAAGAGATATTATACCTGTTCTTCCAATTCCATTTCCTCTCATCGTCTATGCAAACTTGGTGTAAGAAATAAATGCTTTTTTTTTTCTTGTAGCATCCATCTCTCTTTCTATGTTGGTTTCCATCCCTCTGCCTACCACCATGTTTTGCTTTTTCTTATCTTGTTGATCTCCTTTCCCCTGTTTTTTTCCTTTTTTCTTTTATTTCACTGCTATCTTTCCTTCCATTCATCATCAAACCATGAGGAAGGCATAACTTATTGCACTGACTTTCCCGCTAGTGCCTCTTCCATTCCCTTGAGATCTGATGTGTTCTATGCTTCCCGAGACTGTATTTCTCTCACAAAGGCCACAACACAGTATCAGTGATATTTTGTTAGTTCTTCTCTTCTTGACCTCTCTGTAGCTTTTGATTTTGTTCATCACTTTTTCTTAATGGACCCTCTCATTCATTTGCCGTTAATCGAATGGGACTTCCCAGTTTTTCTGCATAGTTCTGTTTCTTCTTGGCTGACTCTCCTCCCTCGGGTTTTGTACTAAGTGTGAATGTTCTCTAATGGCATGACTTCCATCCCTATGAGGTGTTCTCTCTTGCAAATACTATTTTCTCTTGCTACAGTCATATTTAAGTAACTGCTGGGCTCCAAATTTGCACAATTTCATGACTTGTTCTTGTCATCCCCTCTTGCCTTCATTTTCTAAATACCTACTACAATCATACCCCTTCTCTCAGTCACCAAATACTATACTCATGACACTTTCTTTGAATCTTGAAAATAAAATCAAGCCTTATCTCTCTTTGAAATCTACTTATACTTTATTTATTCCTCTACCACACAATATTTTATAATATGGTTATTTGAGTAGAGCAAGACACTTGGTCTTCACCAAGTGTTTCCTTCTTGAAAGGAAGAATAGAGGAATGAAAGAAATTTGCAAAGATATTTTTTCCTGGGTGATTTTGTGGAACTGTGAACAAATACACACACGTAGTCTGTGACCAATAAGATCCTGAGTATAAATTGAAGTTTACCTCCACAAAGCCGCATGCATCAAGCTCTGGGTGTGTTCTGTGCCATTTCACTCCTTTCTTTTAGAAGAATGATAAATCAGACTCATCATGGTATTCAATTAATTTCACACAGCTGACTCCTGAGGGACTTTGTACCCAATGTCCTCTACCTGATGATCAATCATTCTCCTGTGGTTGGTACCCAAGGCAGGAGACAGCAGACCCATGACATGCTCCAGGTTGTAGAGCAGAATATGTCCCCATCCAAGCAGGAAAGGTTCCAGTGACCTTTGATGGCATTTGAGAGAAGTCATTTGCTCTGGCTTTTCTGAGGCCATATTGATCTCTGCCCAGGATTCAATTTTAGACAAACAGGCGACATAATTTATGTAAACTGGGCAGGTAATTAAACTCTCCTCCTAGGCAAAAAGGTCAGAGCAGAATATTTAAAGTTTCATTTCTAAGTGGAAGGAGTTAGCTAAAAAAAGAGAGAAAGAAATCTCACTGGGAGTGTCATTTGCCAACTGTTACCCTATAAATTATATGGTCCAGATTTTTTTCCTAGGAGTAGGTCTGAGTTCTCTTTGCAGAAGTAGCTAGAAAAGAAGAGAAAAACTCATTAAGCACAAAGTCTGCATATTCAGAGTGACTGATGAGTTGGAGACTTAGTGCTAGATTATGATGAGCCATTCAATAACTTTCAGAGCGACTTAAAAAAAAAAATAAGACCAGACAAATAAAAGTTGCAAGTACAGCATAAAGAATATTCTTTTTTCCCTAAACCATTTGAGATTCATTTGTAATATGATGCTCCATCACCCCCAAATAATTCAGTGTGAATTTCCTATAAACAAGAACATTCTCCTGTAACCACCAAACAACTATCAAAATCAGAAGTTAACACTGATGCATTACTACCATCTAATCCATAGACCCAATTCAGGTTTCTCCAAGTAACCTAATAATATCCTTTAAGGCCAAAGGCTCTGGTTCAGTATAACGTTTAGATATTATGTCTCTTTAGTTTCTTTCAGTCTGGAACAATTCCTCAGTCTTTATTTGACTTTCAGGATCTTGACATTTTTTAAAGATTATAGGCCAGTTATTTTGTGGAATGTTCCTCAATTTGGGTTTGCCTGCTATTTCTTCATTATTAGATTCAGTGTATGCATCTTTGGCAAAAGATCGTTGAAATGATGCTTGTCCTTCTCACTGCATCCTGTCAGGTCACATGTGACTTCCACTTGTGCTGTTACTGGTGATGTTAACTTTAATCACGTCCCTAAGGTGGGGTCTGCCAGGATTCTTCACTGTAAAGTTGGTCTTTTCCCTTTTGTAGTTAACAAATGCTTTCTGGGGAGGTACTTTGAACCTACGTAAATATCCCATTCCTCATCAGACTATTACTCACTTATTTATTCATATCAATATAGACTCTGGAATTCTTATTTTATTCAATAAACCTTAATCCATTACAATTAATATTGTTTGATGCTCTAATTGTCCCTGATTTGACCAATGAGAGCTTTTTCAATATAGCTTCTGTGCCCTCTCCCCAGGTCTCCATCAGTCTTAAGAATTTCTTTACATTCTGGCAGAGAAAGATGCTCCAGGCTCAGTTGTACTTGCCCTGTCCCAGCTCTGACAACCCATGACAGGCTGCTCTTCCGCTGGGTGCCCTCGGCACCCTGCTCAGGCTCCAACGCTCTGTGCTGGGCTCCCCCTCCAGGCAGATGCACTCTTTACTCTAGCGAGGCTCCTACCCCTGTTCTGGCCCATTTCAGCCCCGCCCTTGCCACCCACAGGCACCTACACTGCTCAGCCCCACCTAATCACCTTTGCGAAGAGAGTAGGGAAAGGAACTGTTTGATAATTTATTGAAAGAATTAACTCTTATTGGAAAATGAATGCAACTTTTTCTTGTTCAGTTAAACAGTTCTGACATATTGGCCAGAACTTCATCCTCAAGAAACCTGGTCCTCAAGCACTTCTATTTGCCAAAAGATTTCTAATCTGTTTGTTATCTAGTGAGCTAGTAAAAGCAGTCAGCTCTCAAAATCCTTTTAGGCAGATGCGACCTTCTGATATTGTAGTATTAACATCTGTAAAACCAGCTGGCATTTCCAGCAGAAAACAGATGGTACATGGAAATTAGGATGATGTAAGTGGAGTCTCATGAAGGGACTACTTTACAAAGGTGTGGCCAAGGTGAAGAATCCCCAAGAAACAGTGCTGGACCTGGAGCTAGCACCCACAGGGAGCTATTAGCACCCCTGGACCTTCTGTCTTTGGTTACCTGCTTACAAACCTGTGGTTTTGTTACCACACTTAAGTCCCAGCATGGTGGGAGCTGGGGGTGGGGGGAGGGCTGGCCTGTGCTAGCTATCTCTTAGCCATCCAGCGAGCATCTGCTCTCATTCCATCAAAGGTTTTCGAGGTCCTTTCTGGAACTGCAGAGAATGTTTTTCTTTTTTTGTGCGGGGTGTGTACTCCATCAAGTCCTATCCTTTGCTTTCCCCTGTTCTATGATTTCCTCTATGATCACTCCTCCAAATTCTTGTTTTTGGTATATTAAAAGAAAAAAATAAGAGGCAGTCTTTGCTCTGGAGCCTGGACGGCTGAGACTGTGAGATCTGCGCTGCAGTTTGAGACGTTCCCTCTCCAATCTTGCTTGCTCCCCCTTCATCTTTCACAGGCTCACCCCATAAGACTCTTGTACTTATAGCTCTGCCTCAGCATCTCATTCTTGGGGGCTCGCTTGACACAGAAATACTAAAGAGAACTAAAAGTGAAACCTTCCAGACTCCAGGCAACATTGACTATACCCTCATTTATTGAACATATACTGTGTTTTAGGAACTGTTCTACATACTGGGAACATTTAAAAGGATGAGACGTGGTTTCTGCCCTGAAGCATCTCACATTCTAACAAAGAATACAGAGGTAAAGACATGTAACAAGCTATAGTGTGAGAAGGATGGTGACGGGTTTAGGCTCAAGTTACAGTGATATCGTAAAGGATGGAAAGTAAAACATCCTTGGGCAGGAGTGATTACAGAATTTCACAGAGAATGATGGTTCAGGGTTAGAATTTTGAACTTCCATAATTTTGCTACAAATTGCTCCTATATTACTTATATAAATAAGGAAAAGGTTCTCATACATCTTAATTACATTTTTTACTAAGTGTTTATAAGCTATAGCAGAAAGCTTTCTCTATTTTAGTTGGAGACAGAGTTTATTTGCAAATCTACAGTGACAGCCAACAGTAGAATAGAGACTTTGGCTGGCTTAGATGACTGGAATTTAGTCAGAATGGATTTGCCACTTAGAGAGTCAGCCACAGCTATGTCACCTTGGTATTAATCAAATGAGCAGAGTTGTGGTTATTGCTTCCCATATGTAACCCCCACTGTTTTCCCTCTTCACCAACCATCCCACTGACACCTTTTCCTGCACATCTAACCTCCTTGCCAGTAAATGTGGTTCAGGTATTTGGTTATAACATAACTTTCGATGTTCAGGCTGAAATCTGCTCAGATTTGTAATACTGTGTTCTGTAAAGCTTTCTATTAGGATTTATGTAATTACTGGATATTATTCCATTCTCGACACTAGTATTATTAAATGATTTTAATGCATTCAATTTATTTGTGTTTAATTTAGTTTATCTTAAACATATTTACTTATATCATTTATTGTCTTAAGTCATAATCATAGACACAGTAATGGTAATCACAAGCATGTGTAGAAGATTCTCTGTTTTATAGATAACTGTCACATCTATTAGCTCCCGGGAGTAGGAGCAGTTGTAGTACAAATCTACCTCCACTGAGGGATTTGGATGAGTTTATTACCAAGGTCCTTAGATCTGGTTTAGAATGGGTAATTACAATATACATAGTGAATATGAGGATTTTTAAAAGCATTCTCAATATGTGAAATGGATGTGAACAATGCACCCCTGATGAAACCCAGTCCTGAACATATTTTTTAAGTGGTGTAGTGTAATGCCTTCTATCCAGTCCCTCATCCCTGGAAGGTGGAGGCCACAAGGCACTGTGGGACTGGGGTCTAGGGTCGGCCCAGGCCTGGGTGTTTTTTTTTTTGTTTTGTTTTGTTTTTAAAGCTCCTCAGGTGATTGTAAAAGTTAGCCAGAGTTGGAAACTGCTGGCCAAAAAGAAATGTTTAACATAAACCACTTATCAGTTGGTACTGTTGCTTCATAAATACTCAGCTATTTTGATTTTGATGATGGCCTCTTCTTGTGGTAGGTGGGTAATGAATAAAGACAATATACTCTGCTGAACTGATGCACTATTAGGTAGGTGCTGTGGCAGCAAAGGACCCTTGCTTTAGTCCACTTATATTAATGACCCCTTGTGTGATGAGTTCTTAGGATGTAAACTTCTTAGAGGCAGGGACTGTATCAGGCAGGATCTGGGCAGGGTACAAGTGGCACACTCAAATGGGGTACTTTGAAGAAAGTTTAAATACGTATTAGCAAACATGTCAGCAGGGTGTGGGATAACCCCAAGGAATAACCTTTAGAACCCCTGGATCTGAAGAGGAGGGAGAGGAGCAGTTTCTGGACACCAGAGACAGAGAGTCCTATAAGGAGAGGGCAGCTGAACAGGTGCTGTGACTCTTAGTTCAGGAATGCATTTTGCCCTCTTTGTCCTTGCAGAGATTGAAACAAGAGAATAAATACCTTGACCACTTTCTCTACCCTTCTTCCAGCCTCCTGCTTCTGTTACCCCATTGGCCAAACCCAACTAGAAGCCAGAAGGCAAGAAAGTCCATTGATAGAGTCCATGCAGGCCAGCCTTATAGGAAGGAAAGCAGGGAGCAGGTGGGGAAGGGAAGAGAGAATCTGGAAAGGCAGTGGAAGATAGGTGTACATGGACCAGAGTTTTCTCATCTATGTGGTCCCCTCCCTCCAATACCCATAGTGTCTAGTATATAGAATAGTCTCAGTAAGAATTGTATGCATAATTATAATAATTATTATAATAAATGGCAACAGGTTGAAAGACCAGAGAAAAGATAGTAACATTTATTGGGTACTTCCCATGTACCAGATATCCTGTTTAGTTTTAAATTGAATCTCACAAGAAAAATAACATGCAGTGGTAAGTATTATACAGAGAATTAAAGTGGATGATGTGGTAAACAGTTATGGATGACTAATTTGCATGGGCCAGAAAGGCCCTTCTGAGAGATTGATATTTAAGCTGAGATATATACAGCCCAAAGGAACCAACCCTGGAAAGATCAAGGGCAAGAGGATTTCCAGGAGAGGGAAGAGCAAGTGTACTAAGGCAAGGATTCTAGAAAATGAAAGAAGGACGGAGAAGCTGAAGTATGATGAGGATAGTTTATAAGATATGAAGGTTGAAAGATGTGCAGGGACGAGATCATACAGGACTTGTTAGCCCATCTAAGAGTCTTTGGGAAGTCTTGCAAGGCTTGGAGCAGAGAAGTGGGATTATCTGAGTATTCTGGCTGCTATTGGAAGAACAGACCATAAAGGGAAGGAGTGGGCTTAGAAAGACCCATTAGAGGACAGTTGCAGGGACAAAAAAAAAAGATGCTAAAGGGCTGGACTGAAATGATGATAGTGGGGATGGAGAGAAGAGGACAGAGTATGATTTAGAAACAGGTGAGGTCAACAGGACTTGGTGTCCTAGGCAGAGGAGGACATCTCCATGTTTGTGAATTTGATTTAAATTACTCTTTTTGAACTTATAAAATCCTCTCTGTCTTGAAACGGCAGGTATTAGAGAAGTGACTCCTTGTCAGTCTCCTTTGCTGGCTTGCTGGCTCTTCTTCTCATTCTCTAAATGTTCAAATGCTCTGTTCAGAACTCCTGCTCTCTCTCTTTCCCCCAACCCCTGCCGCCCCCGGCCAGGGTATTTCATCCAGGCCCATGGCTTTCACATAATCTACATGTCAGTAACCCGGAAAGTCTGTCTCTAGCTTTAACTTTTTGGATGTCTGCATCCAAATACCAGTGTGTCAACTCCACTTGGAGTTAACTATGTTGTGAGATATAAGAGGGAATATAACTCCTTTTCATTTTCATAACAGCAGCTTATACTTGTAAGTACATCATCACTTATGAAACATTTTTAGCATATATGTTTCTTTTAAGGGTCACCAGTATTCTGGGAAGGTGCCATTATCCTTCATTTCACATTTTAGAGACATTATATGATTCTTAAGTTCTCGTAAAGATAGGAAAGGCAGCAGAAATTTGAACAAAGGGTCTAATGCCAGTTTCCTCCCACCCCTCTGTGCTTTCCACCAATGTAAATTCTTTGAATGTCCCCTTGATTCAGCTTCATGGATGACATACAGTGTAGAAAAACCTGCATTCGGAATGGCACAGTTTTCTAGCTCTCTCTGATCCAAATAAGTAAACATCTGGGACCTGCCTTCCCGAGGCTCAGCTAGGTATGCTGTTTCCAGTACAGGTATCTGGGTGCCATTTGGCTGTGCTGCAAAGGACAGTGAGCATTAGATTTGAATCCTAGGAACTTTGTATCATATTCTGTTCCTGCCATTTACTTGATGTATGATATCACACAAGTCACTTAACTTCTCTGATTCTGTTTCCCTCAAGGATAAAATTTAGAGAATGCTAAACTGTAATGAATATTTATGAATTTTGATACCCTTCATCCATTCTTTCCCCATTTTATTCTTTTGGCAACAATATCTCAATTTTGTTTTGGGGGTTCCACCTTACCCCTTCTTCAGCTTTTATGTTTTGGGTGGAGTCTCCTCCTCTAGGGGACAATAGGTGACCTAGGTTAAATCTAAGCCAATGAGAATAGATTAGTGTATGCCATCTCTCAGGCTTTGTTGATTGGCTTAGACTTGACCACATGATTCAAGTTAGGCCAATTAGAGCAAAGAAAATTGGAATTTGGTGTGTCTTTTCTGAGCTAATGGGAGGAATGCATTCTTTTCTCTGCTGAACTGGGTGTTATAATTGTTAGTTTGAGCTATTGGAAGTCACTATAGGACCCCTGAGAATGGAGCTTTGCCTTCCTAAAAGGTGCAGATTGAGGAAAAGATTTTGGAAATATCATTGTAGACCTTGATTGAGCCATGTCTGAGGTCCCTGGCTTCTAACCTCAACTTGCATGCAAGTTAATCAATCCCCTTTCTTGCTCAAGCCGGTCTAAGGCTTTCTGTCACTTGAAACTATAAGTGTGTAATTTGATAAAATTATCTCAAAGGGTTATAGTGAGGATAAAATTAATAAGTATGAAAAGCATTAATCCAGAAGAGACACTCAGTAAATAGAAGCAATTATTGTGATTTTATCTTTGGTTTCCTTTAAATGTTACATTCTTTCCAAGATCAAGATGGGAGTGGTCTCAAAATGTGAAAGTTATAAAGGGGTCTAAGCAGAACCAGCTGCTGCTGGTTGGTGTGCATTTTCAGAAAGTTCAAAGTACAAGCCAAAGTGCCAGTCATGCTGAAGCAGACTTCATAATCAGAAGTGCACACACAATAAAAATAATAATAATAAACAAAAAAGAAAGAAAAAAAAAGAAGTGCATACACAGAAATCACCAAACAAACATCCAAAATCCATAAACACTCATGCTCAAAAAGTCCAGTGAATATGTAAGTCTCCCTGGAGTGAAAAAGAACAAAACTTGGCATGTCCCATCAGATTAACTCAGTGGCGTGTCCAACGTAGATTATGTTAATTCCAACAGTAATTTAAAAAATATTTTTAATGTAATATATTACTTGATAAAATTGTGAAAACGTCTGACAGCTTATTAGCTGGTGCCATTAAAACCAAATGTCAACTTTATCAACTGCTGTCAGTGGAATTAGGAATGAAACAGTCTCCAAGGAATGGAGGCTCAATTTGTGTTGGATAATGGTATGAATAATCATTTGGATTGATATAATACGTTTTCTCTGAAGAGTTTAGAGAGTTTCTACACATCATATCTCATGATATCCCTGAGTAGAAATAAGGGGCCAGGTTTATTGTCCCTATGAGGTTTGTGGTCATTTTATAGCTTTGAGTTTGTGAAGCCTGTGCTCACATAGGCTTTACATCCCCCCTAGTTACCTTGCTTGCAGCTAGGATATAATGCCATCAGGTGTGGAGAGATGCCCCTATATTGAAGAGAATAATAGAAACAAGAGAATGGGACATTTTCATCTTTGCTATATGTAAATACATACCTAAAAGCTTAACTATTATTAAGAAAAAGAAACATTATTAAGAATAGCTGATCCCAAAGAGTAACTAATTACATTCATAACAATGCACAACCAGAACATGATATTAAATGAAAACCAGAGATATAGACTATTAGAGTTGGAAGAAACCTTAGAGAAAACTGAGTTCAGTGTCCTCATTTAAGCATAGTGCATTTCAGTGACGATTTTGTATTTCCTCAATAAAACTATCTTCTGCAAAGTGTAAGGTGACGTATTCTCAGGTTCCTGGAATTAGACCATGGACATCTTTTGGGGGTCCCAGAGTCTAAAGTCAGTGTTTTCAATAAAATTGTGCATATAATCAAAATCATCCTGGGAACTCAATTAGTAAGAGATTAGACCACCTTAGAAATGGGTGCATTAACTCTCAGTGGGTCCCATCTAGCAGGTTTTCCCTCCAGTGTTACCACAGAGTCAGCTTCTTCCATGGCACTGGGCAAGGTCATTGGCTAGCACTAGGAACCATGATGTTTTAAAAATAAATATCTTCAAAACATTAGAATTACACAGATTGTGGAGGAATCCTAATGAGGTGAGCAGCATTTGAAAACAGCTCATCGAGGAAGTCCATGTCTCCTGACTTGCACTCAATCTAGACACATGCTAGAACTCGTGTGGAGTGGCAGGCAGAACTGCCAATGCCCCTTAAATTGTAAACTTTCTCAGTCCCTCTTTCATTTCCCTTCTTCCCTTCCTTTTTCCCTAGCTCTGAAAACATTAAATTCTCATATGTTTAATGCAAAGATGATGTATTTCTAATGAATAAACATGGTTTGCACACTGTAAATCTCAGTACACAAATTGGCAGATGGAAAACAAAGTTTAAAGGAATATGGAATCCTTCCAGAAGATGGCCTGAAGCCATGTCCTTCTTTCAACTCAGGAATCCTGAGTAGAACTTCCAGTTCTGGCTCTAATTATTGAGACACACATACTTTCCTTCCTGCCTCTACCAGACTTCCACTTTCTCATGTTCTCTCCAAGCAGAGCTTGGTTCCTATAGGAACCAATGAAATTTTGTATATAATCAAAATTACCCTGGGAAGTCCTGTGAGGAAAATGAGCAATTCTATCTGCCTCTAGGGCCCCTCCTTGACCCAGGTTGTAATACTCTCTTCACAGCTAGTCATCTGAAGCTACTCTATCCATCTTCCAGAAAACAATGTCTTTTCTTCCCCCAAGGTGCCCAAATACTTTGTATAGTAGTCCTAAGGACTAACTTAGAGACAAGTTAATTGTATCCCCAAGCCAGAATCAGTTCATCTATAGTTTTCCCTATTTTCTAAGAACAAATCCAACACACTCCTTCATTCCTATCCTTGTGATTCATGCTTAACCAAAAAATCCCCTCTTCTCACAAACACTAGATATCAAAAGACTAATTCATAGTAAAAAAGGAGTCGGGATTACCCCAAGAATATTATTTATGCTAAATGCAATTGTTATAGGTAGCTGTGTGGGAATAGAGTATGAAAGTGGGATTGCAGTATCTTTGCTGCATAACACAAGTAAAAAATGCAAAGTGCAAAATTGGGAAATAGGACAGGCTTAAGTTCAGGGTATCTTTAATTTTGACCTCTTTCATATAGACATGGCATTAATTCGAAACTTAATTTCATTCTATGGTAGCTTTGAAGTATTGGACTCTTTTGAACTGGAGAATTTCTTCCAAGAAAAAAATACACACATGTGCATAATCAAATAGATTGCCTATATTACTAGGGAAATTGCAATTTTTGAATTGTATTTTGAATCCATGCATGAATTCCTAAGTGTTAAGAACATTTGTTCTAGTCTACCTTAAAAGGTACGCTGGAATTTGCTTAACAATTCTATGTTGCAATCTATAAAAAGACTTTCCCAAAGTCCAAGATTTGTGACAATCAAGCTCTGAGAAGATAGAAATAATTGCATGATAACTCAACCAAATATACAATCTATATACCTTTACATTTGAAAACTCCTTTGAAAAAAGACTGAGTAAAGGCTCATTTGATATACCCTTGGATAACATTTTGACAGGTGCTTCCCAGGATGACATTATTGGCAGGCAAATTGTAGAATGAGTTGAGTGGCCTTGCTTCAATAGAATTAATGATGGCTCTGTGTCACCAGACAGAAATGTCTGGAGTGGAGAAGGAGAATTGAGGACTAGCTAATAGTTTTACTTGTTACTTGAAAGACATCATAAAAGGAATGCATATGAAATAAAAGATTATATAATTTAAAATGGTCTTAACAAATTAATATGCTGGAAGAGACTAATAAGGTAAATTAGAAAACTGTGCAGTCCAGCATTTTGCATGATGACATGAATTACATGAATGGAAATGCATTGAATGGATCACTACCTTCCATGTTGGTCAGACCCTTTCTGGGGATACTGCTGGCCATTCTGGCTAACAAACATGGATGAAATGTGGGCAACCATCAAGGTGAGTGGTGTGGATTTAGGGTGGAGTTGGTCTAGAAATCATGTCCTGTGAATATTGACTTTAGGAAATGGGGGAACTTTTCCAAGAGTAGAGAAGACTAAGTAAAGATAGAAAATTTGCCCCTAAATACTTGCATAGGATTGCTGTTCTCAGTGGCTCCAGAAGATGGGCCTCCAGCTGTGTATGGAGTAATAAGGTTGTACTTTACTTCTTTGCAATAGATAGAAAAGTCTACGCAAGTTTCCTTACCAGATGATAATTTGCCTGTGCATCTGATGAGCACTTGTCACAGTTTTGCAAGTAAAGTCAGGATAACCATTGGCCAGGTTTGCTAGACTAATAATGTCAACACTCAGTGACAAGTGGTTCGAGGATCTCTAAGGTCCTTAGAACTCAAATACTTTGTATCTGTAATTTATTGTAATTTACAGATTACTTACTTGATCAAGTAAGAAGGACTTGTATTTAAAGGTTAGCATTGGCAATAAAATGATAAGTAAACAATGATTCACACATTTTAATAATTCTTGTTCTGTGCCCTTGGTATAGACCACGTGGGACTTATTTAGAGCCAGGAATGTATAAATATTTCTAATACAATAACTACTATTAACTGAGCTCCTATATAGGCCAGATGCTTTTCATAACACCTCTGAGGTAAGCAAGACATCGTTTCTATTGTGTGGATGAGAACATTGAGTCCCAGAGAACTGGGAAAAAATGGATAAAAGGTGTCCACTTGGTCTACTCAAGCTGAGAGTCAAAGCCTAGGTGTTTAACCACTCTGTCATATTTATACTTCTTAATTGTTCTGGGGCTCAAATTTCTTGGGGCTATAGCATGCAGGGCATGGCATGCATGGTCCTTAGGAGTCTATTTTTGTCCATTTGTTGTGGGTCATTTTCATGGCTTGAATCCTTGAATCCTTTAAACTTTAATGGAACCAAGACAAATGCTTGAACTTGACAAACATTTGAAAAGCAAACATCCACGAGAAACATACAAAACCCTTTTAGTGGGCTCTGAGGATTTTTCCAAGTGAACCAGCGGAAGCTGAGAGGGGGGCATCTAGCTGACCATTAGCTTAGCATACACTTTGAAAAGAGTCACAAATGTGATACTTCATGCAGTAGATTTGCATTTGTTAAAGGTCACTCTCCACCGAGTATTTGCACTTATGTCTAAGACCCAAGAAGGCCACTCTACCTCGTTCCTCCAATTTGTCTGTTTCATGATCAATATTGGAGTCTAGACTAGGACGACTACAGAATCTTACTGCTGCTTAATTTCCCATAAGATTAACTGGACTTCCTGAAACATCTGGGGTGGGCAGCAGATGGAAGTGCAGGCCGAGTGACAAATGCCCCTGTGCCACATTACAATGCACAATTAACAGAGCTGAGTGCTTCCTGTTATTCTTACACACTGTTCTACTGGGATCTCCCAGAAAAATGTTTGTCTTATTTACTAAATAAAGGAAATGTTACAAGGGTAAGACACAGAACTCTACATTTGAAGAAAAGTCAGAGATGCCTTTGGCATTTTACACTCTCTAGTAATGATCTGAAAGTGCCCTACTCCTTCCAGCCTCCTAAGCTCTAATGGGGTCCCTTGTCTTCCATGTGAAGGCTCTGCTCAATCTCAGGCTCAAGGGCCGAACTTATCTTTATTCCAGGGGGCATAAAAGAGCCCCAGGTGAGTCCTTCTCCAGAAGCAGAACAAAGTCCATCTTGCTGCTAGCCCTACAATTACCTTTTGTCTGCAGGTCTAGTGACTGGGCTCTGCCCTGCCTGAGATCAAGCTCTAATTTATACCTAGGTTTTAGGTACTGAACTCCTCTTTTTTCCTGAACCCAAATGCCTGTGTCTTTGAAGACTAGGCCCTCAAGGCTCCTTGCATGTGGAGATCTCTTCCATTCGACAAAAATTTATTGAGCACCTACCACATGCCAGACAAGAGTCTAGCTAAAGTGCTGGAAACACAGTGATGAAAAAGACAGAGAAGTTTTCTGATCTCTGTGAAAAGTTTGGGAAGCACCGCTCTGTACACTGATAACTCAAATTTAAATCTCTAACCTGATTCTTCCCCCAGGCTCCAGATATGTAGCTTCAATTGCCTACTTCACATTTCCACGTGCATGTCTAACGGGCATCTCAAACTTAACCTGTCCAAACCAGAGCCATTGATCTCTACCTCCTCCTGAAACATGCTTCTCTCTCAGTGGCCCCCATCTCAGCAACACCTCATCTCTGTCTATTCAGTTGTTCAGACCAAAACTCTTGGAATCATCCTTGATCTTTCCTTTTCCCTCATACCCCACAGTTAACCCATTAAGGAATCCTGCTGGCTTTTGCTAGAAAATATAGAAAATATATCCTTAATCCAACCACTCTCACCAACTCCACTACTGGCAACATACCATAGTGTCAATTGCCCACGACCTAGACTAGCATTTAACTCCCTAGCGGTCTTTCTGCTTTCACTTTTGCCTCTCCACACTCCATTCTTCTAATGATCCTTTTAACATGAAATTCAGATCATGCTCTTCTTTTATCAGATCAAAACCCTGAAGCGGCTTCTAACATTGATGGAATTTAAACTAAACATCTCTTTGTGTCCTCCGAGGTTCTGCATCAGTGGTCTTCAAATCCAACTGTTAAAAAACAAAACAAAACAAAACAAAAAAACAACACTCAGGATCTACCCAAGATTTACAGAATGAGCTCAGACTCCTGGCTATACGTCCAGCTTCATTTGTTCCCACTCGGCCCTTGCTATGCCGCACTGGCCTCCTTGTTTTCCTCAAATGTACATCAAGCACAGTCTTTATGTGCGTATTTGTCCTGTTCATCACCTGAAAGAATTCCTCCCACATCTTTGCATGGCTTGCTCCCTTAATGTATTGAATCTCCTCACAGAGATTTTCCTTAACTATCTTATTTATTTAATTTACGTGTTTATTTTTATCTCCTTCTGCTAGACTATAACAAGGGATCAGAAAGCTGCTTTGAGAATATTTCATAGATGGATTTAAATCATTAGTCAGTTTATTGCACATACGGCTGATTACATCTATAATCAACAAAAGAGATTGCCTTCAGCAATGAGAGGAGTTTCCTTATCATATCAGTTGTTATCATTGTTGTATTGTACAGTTTTTTTGACAATTTTTCAGGAGATCACAAGTACAGCACCTTGAGAAAGGAGTCTATCAGGATAATGCTAGGTTGCGGCAACAAACAACTCTTAAATTTCAATAGCTTACCCAAAAGTTTATTTCTTGTTTATGCAAAATCTGCTGCAGACCCAAGGTGGCTCTCCAGAGCAGTGTCCTTCATTCTCCATTATCCAGGATTATTTGATTTTTGCTGCTGCTGTTTCAATAGCACTTCTCCTCCACAACTGGTGATGTAGAGGAAGAAGTGCTTGATGGCCTTGTCCTAAATGTTAATTAGGGTAGTCTGCAAGGACCATGCATCATTTCTCTCCAGAACCATTCTGTCATTTCTAATTGACCTTCCTAACTATAAGGGTATGGGAAAGGGTCATTCTCCAATGCCCATAGGAAGAGGGGAGGACCGGATATGGGTGACCAGGAGGCATCTCTACTGTAAGTGCTTGAACCCAATTTGTACAGATTTGCCCTTTGGGCTAGTGGGATAGATTGTTTAAGACTTAAGCTATTGCTTGAATCTACCATGATAATTTTCTTGAGATTGGGGGAAGCATCTGTTACGTTACTCCTGGAATGATTATGTGGGGACGTGGGTTTCTAGTCAATGGTATAACGATGATACCAAAGTTGGAGGAATCCTTAGAGGGAATAAGTAACATTTCACCATAGGGTGGCTGGCTAGAAGGTGTTTTGTAGGGGGCTGGCCTTCGGTTTTCTACATTAAATTAAGGCATGGGGTATTTGGTCAATAGATCTTTGGACTTGACTAGGATCAATGTTGATTCCACTGACTGGATTGGGGGCCTTAGTTGCTTAATATACTAAGACTGTTTCCAAATCTGTAAAAAGGGGAAGATTATAATTGTTCTGTCTGCCTTCATGGGCTCATTTTGAGCATCACATGAGATGAAATCTTTTTGTAAATAGTGGACCCACAGACCATAAGTTATAGTAATCTGAATCAGTACGGAAGTGCTATGTAAGCTCTAAAGTACTATATAAAATGTTGGATAATGTTATTATTGCAATAATTATTAGGGAAAATAAAGTGAGGTCAGAGTAGAAGGAAAGATCATAGTGATGCACTTTTGAGTATTCACCAGAGTATGTCCCTCTTGATTTGTATTCCTACAAGCAAGAATGTGAAGGCCTCAGAGTTTAGGACATATTGACGCTATTCCACATTTGCATATTATGGATTGCACCAGCAGGCATTGAGTGAAAATCTTTATGAAAAAATAGTGCTGTGGCAGCTTTTATTCTCTCCTTCCTTGTGTATTTCAGCCATTTATCCTTTAGGTAAGAAAAAAGTAAATATTTCAAGTAAACAGTCTAAAATTGTCATGTTAAAACAACAACAAAAAATGCATTGTGTGGATCTTGTTTGGTCCTAATGCACATAAACCAACTGTAAAAAGACATCTAGATAATTAGGGAAATTTGAATGTGGTCTGTGTATGAGATGAAATTAAACAATTGTTGTTAGTTCTATTAGGAGCATCACTGTCACAGCGTTAGGGAAACCATGCAAACAAAACATGACCTTATCATTCAGAAATTCATTCTGAAGCATTTACACTTGAAATGACATGACATCTGGGGTTTGCTCTAACCATTCCAGCAAGCAAACGAATAAACAAAATTGGGGAGGAATGCTGATAGGTGAGAGGCAATATTGGCAAATGTTGATTATTTTTGAAGCTGAGTGACTGCTACAGGGTTTTTTTTTTTTTTTTTTTTTGGAGTATTCATTTGACCTTTTTTATGTCAGAACATTTCCATAATAATAGGATTTTAAAAATTGCCATGCACGAGGATGAGGTCATTCCCGGGAATGGGAGGAGCATCCAGAAAGCCTTTTGAACAATGAGTACTTTTGGACACTTATCATAAGCCTCTCACGCCAAGAAGGGGATTGCTATGCTTCACTCTGGAGCCCATTCCTTTTGTGAGTGTAACTGAGAGATAAACTCCAGACTGGATCACAGCAGAAGTGGTGTATTTAAGAAATACAGTCAGTTCTAACTCATAGAAGGGGAAGTGGTAAAAAGTGATGAGAAACAGACAACTGGCCTGTAATCACCAAACATAATTTGAAAGTCAAGGTTTTCTCTGGCCAATTCTTTCTCTATCCTACCCTGGCACCTCCACCCATAACTATTTAATGCTCTGACATTCCATATCTTTAAATATCCAAGATATGTTTATATGTATATATATATATCAACCCACAATATCCAATTAACTACTTTGTCGGCATCGTGCAGCAAAATGGTTTACTGAAAGCTGTGGGAAAATCTAAGGGTAATAGAAATGGCAAACAGATCTGAAAAGGATATTAGTGATGATTGCTTCATTCATTCATTCATTCATTGGTTCACTCATTCATTCAAAAAATTTGACTGCCTACTATACGCCAGGTACTATACTAGGCACTGGGACTCTAATGGCGAAGCCCTCATGGTGCTGAGTTCAATGGTCCAAGATATCTCTACATCTTGTTATAATGAGGACCTGGAGGCCTAAAGAGAAAAAATGATGCGTGTGTATGTTTGTGTGCATGCTAAATCACACATTCAGGAAAAACAGATATTCACTATATACCCTCCATATTTTAAGCCTCATCTCCTACTCCTGGCTTCCCCAGTTCTCTCTCCCATCAATCCTATTCCAACCATGCATACTACCTTGCAACAAAACAAAACCATTTTTCTATTCCCTAAATATGTCACCCAATTTGATGTCTCCATGTCTATTTCCCTGCCTGCCCAGACTTTACTCCTTCCTTCTCAACGATGCCAACTCCTACTAATCCTTGAAAACCTAGCATACATGTAACCATCTTTCAGTCTTGCCCTTAGCTCCCTCTCCTGCCACCCATAGAATGAAATACTCCATCATCTGTATTCTTATAGTACTTGGTGAGGACATTTGTTGTAGCACTTAAGATCCGTGTTGTTATTTTTTGTTTATGTCTGGCTCTCTTGTTGAACTCTGAGCCTCTCAAAGGCAAAGTCTATATCTCAGGCATGTCTGTCACATCTATGCCTATGACAGTGCCTGACTCAGAGTAGCTGATCCACAGCATTTGTAAGATGAATGAATTATATCCAATGAGTCTCTCTGACATAAAGGTTTAGTTCCCTGGGAGCAGTATACAACAGCTCTTTCAGCCAAAGTCATAGAACTACAAAGTTGGAAGAGATCTTGGAGATCATTTATTTCAACCTCATAATTTAGCTTTGGAGTACATGTTATAATGGACTGGGCTTTCCTGGCTGGCACAAAATGAATTGCCTTATTATGCTTTGATTTCTCTAATGATTCCATGCTAACAGATTCAAAGAGAAAAAAATAAAAGAGAGCTAGAACATTTGATAGGGAGGGGCAAGGAGAAGCCAAGACAAAGTTAAACATTTGCAAAGAGGCGTATCTGCCTAAGGAAAACTGACACATATTGTTCTATAACGTCCCTGTTTAATCCTGCATGCTCCTTCCCCCAACTCGTGATTCCCTTCCTCTGCTCCAATTTTCAGTTTAGCCCATGACACTTATTAACTTCTAACATGCCATATCATTTACTTATTGATCATGCCTGTTGTTTATCAACTTCTGGCTCTTGATTCAGAGCTCTCTTCTCCATGTATTTTTATACCTCACAGGTTTATTATATTCACGGCAAGCACTGAGTTTTCTGAGGCTAACATAATGATTCAGAGCAGTGTTTATCAAATTATCTCTGGTGAAGGTTTTGCTTTTTAAATTTCCAGACCGTCTCAGACACTTGTGTGGCCCTACTGCACAAGACTAGCATGCAGCTGACATCAGATACACTTCACCATGTGAATTCTAGAACATCAGAATTGGTCTATACCCTATTTACTGAGACGAGTCCACTGAACATGCTCTTGGATTGCAGGCTAATGTCAAACTGCTATAAAATTTCCTATGCTTACTCTCAGTTTCTCTACTTATCTTATAGTCTGGTAAAAGACAGTACATGGATTGGCACCAATCTGCAGATGACACTTGAAGTCAAATAGTGACTCATTTAGAAGATGAGCTCCTTGCTCTACCCTTTCCTATCTGTATAACCTTGGACAAGTTTATTTAATCTTCCTGGGTCTCAATTTCCTCCTCTGTAAAATGGGGATAATTACAATAGCCCCCACAGAGGATTGTTGTAAATATCACATGAGATTATGCAAATAAATTGCTGAGAATAGAGCCTGGCACAATATCAGTATTCAACAAATGTCAGGTTTTATTGTTGTCACTTGACCTTTTCTCGGTCAGGAAGAGCTCCTTTCATCTCGTGGTTACCCAATTTCACAGCCAAGAGTTGTCTTGGGAGTGCAAGAGAAGGCAGCCTGTCAGGTGGGCCTGGGGGAGGGGAGTGGATTGCACCGATATGGGGATTGAGGCTGCTCCTTTCTTTCTTCCCTCTTTCCCTCTTGGCAATAGTGGAGGCCCTTCCAAGCCTCCAGTAGGGGAAGGAAAGAGGATGCACTGTCCTGAGTTCAAATAGTTTAAGCTGAGCAGGGCTATTTTTCTTGGCCTAGAAATCCCTATTGATCCTCTCCATTTTGCAATGAAATTTTCACTTCTGTGGGGAACTCAGCTAGTCCTGGAAGAGACAATGATATGGGCAAGGTGAGGGACCATAGCATTTTCCAGAGAACTCAGAACTCCATCTTCCATCTTAAATTCACAGGCATTCCCTAACTGGAGTCAGTATCCCTTGGGGAGAAACTTTGTTGAGCTGTTAGTGACGCGCTGAACAGTGCCAATGCAAATGTGCTCTGGCGGATGGTGATTCTTTACCTTAATGAAAATCTGCTTGTTGCATGGATTTGTGTACATAAAGCCTGCCTATTTCTTACAGAATATTTAATAAAAATGTCATTTTGCCATACTAAACATAGAAAAGATAAAAGAGAAGAGTCAAGTAATAACTGAGGAATAGACACATTTTCACTAAGCTGGTTCACTTAATTTAACTAACATTTTAGGGATGACATTTGACTACAATTGTGCACATATATTCATATGGGCATTACATACGCATATTGTATTCTAGGCACTGTTCTAAGGGTTTTATATATTTTAATCCCCTCAAAATATGTGCTATGATTACCTCTATTTAGAGATGAAGAAACGGAGATGCAAATAGGCTAAATGGTTTCACCATGGTCACACAAGTGGTAAATGGCAGAGCTTGGATTTGAATCTAGACTTTTTAGCTTTAACACTCTTGTTCTTAACCACTATGATATATAGTGCTCTTGAATAGTGCTCTAAGGTGAAAATATATCAAAAGAAATATAACCATTTAATCATCAGGTAGAAAGAGGTTGGCCACCAGGTTAAAAGTGAAAGGTTGGAAAAAAATATTCCATGTAAATAATAACCAAAAAGAGAGCTGGAATAGCAGTACTAATATCTGACAAAATAGACTTCAAATGCAAAACTGTTATAAGGGATGAAGGTCATTATATATTAATAAAAGGGGCAATTCACCTAGAAGAAATAGCTACACTAAATATTTATGCACCTAACCTGAGTGTCCAAAGATACTTGAGGAACACACTGACAAACTGAAGGGAGAAATAAATGTCACTACAATAACAGTTGGAGAATTCAATACACCACTCTCAGTATTGGATAGAACATATAGACAGAGGGTAAATAAAGAAATAGATAACTTGAATAATATGATAAATGAACTAGACCTAACAGACATCTATAAATCATCGCACCCCAAAGCAGCAGGATACACATTCTTTTCAAGTGCTCATGGATCCTTCTCCAGGATAGACCACATGTTGGGTCACAAGCTGGAAGTCAATAATGGATGAAAAAGGGAAAATTCATAAATACATGGTGATTAAACAGCACGCTGTTAAATAATCAGTGGGTCAAAGAAGAAATTGCAAGAGAATTCAGCAACTGTCTTGAGATGAATGAAAATGAGAACACAGCATATCAAAACCCATGGGATGGGGAAGCAGCTGTGGCTCAATTGGTTGGGCTCCCGTTTACCATATGGGAGGCCCCGGGTTCAATCCCCGGCGCCTCCTGGTGAAGGAGATCCCACGGCCTGTGCTGCGCGGTGAGCTCAGGGCCCGCATGGTGCGGTGAGCTGGCACAACAAAGGAAGACAAGCAGCAAGTGGGGATAAATAAATAATAAATAAATTAAAAAAAAAAGCTATGGGACACTGCAAAGGCAGTACTGAGAAGGAAATTTATAGCCCTCAGTTCTTACATTAAAAAAGAAGACAGAGCTAAAACTGAAGATCTCACTGCACACCTAGAGGAACTAGAAAAAGAATAGCAAATTAATTCCAAACCAAGCCAAAAGAAAGAAATAGTAAAGATCAGAGCAGAAAGAAATGAAATTGAGAACAACAAAAACAACAAAACAATAAAGAAAATCAACAAAACCAAACATTGGTTCTTTGTGAAGATCAACAAAATCGACAAACCCTTAGCAAGACTGACAAAGAAAAAAAGAGAGAAGATGCAAATAAATAAAATCAGAAATGAGAGGGGAACATTACCACTGACCTTGTAGAAATAAGAGATCTTAAGAGGACACTATGAACAACTGTATGCCAAAACCTAGACAATGTAAATGAGATGGGCAAATTCCTAGAAACACACAAACCACCTACACTGACTCTAGAAGTCATAGAAGACCTCAACAAACCAATCACAAGTGAAGAGATTGAAGCAGTCGTCAAAAACCTCCCAAAGATTAAAAGCTCGGGACCAGATGGCTTCACAGGTGAATTTTACTCATCATTCAAAGATGATCTAATACCAATCTTGCTCAAGCTCTTCCAAAAAATTGAACAGGAAAGAATGCTACCAAACTCATTCTAGGAAGCCAACATCACCACAATACCAAAACCAGATAAAGATACTACAAAAAGTAAAATAAAATAAACAAAAAAAGAAAGAAAAAAAAAAGAAAATTACAGACCAATATCTCTAATGAATATAGATGCAAGAATCCTCAACAAAATACTTGCAAACAGAATCCAAAAGCACATTAAAAGAATTGTATACTACGATCAAGTAGGGTTTATGGAAGCGTGGTTCAACACAAGAAAATCAATTAGTGTAATAAACCACGTTGGTAAATCGAAGAAGAAAAATCACATGATCCTCTCAATTGATGCAGAAAAGGCATTTGACAAAATACAGCACCCTTTCTTGATAAATACACTCCAAAAGATACGAATAGAAGGAAGCTTTCTCAATATGGTAAAGTTCATATTTGAAAAACCTACAGGTAGCACTGTACTCAATGGTGAAAGACTGAAAGCTTTCCTGTGGAATTCAGCAACAAGACAAGGATGCCCACTGTCACCATTGTTATTCAATATCGTGCTAGAGGTTCTAGCTAAAGCAATTAGCCTAGATAAAGAAATAAAAGGGACCCAAATAGGAAAGGAAGAAGTAAACCTTTCACTATTCACTGATTTGGTACTATATCTAGAATCTCCTGAAAAATCCACAACAAAGCTGCTAGAACTTATAGACAAGTTCAGCAAAGTGGTGAACAAGATTAATATGCAAAAAAATAAAGTTTCTATACACTACTGATGCACAATCTATGGAGGAAATCAGAAAAAAATTCCATTTATAATAGCAACTGAAACAATCAAATACTTAGTAATAAACTTAACCAAGGACATAAAGGAACTGTATTCAGAAAATTACAAAACATTGTTAAAAGAAACAGAAGAAGGCTTAAATAAAGGGAAGAACATTCCGTGTTCATGGATTGGAAGACTAAATATCGTTAAGTTGTCAATTCTACCCAAACTGATTTACAGATTGAATGCAATCCCAATAAAATACCAACAACTTTTTTTGCAGAAATGGAAAAACCAACTGTCAAATTTATTTGGAAGGGCAAGGGGCCCCAAATAGTCAAAAAGTTCTTAAAAAAGAAGAACAGAGTTGGAGGACTCTCACTTCTGGACTTTAAAGCATATTACTTAGCTATAGTGGTAAAAACAGCATGGTACTGGCATAAAGAAAGACACATTGACCAATGGAACTGAATTGAGAACTCAGAAATACACTCTCACATCTACAGTCAACTGATTTTTCACAAGGCTGTCAAACCCTCCCAGTTGGGCCAGAATAGTCTATTCAACAAATGGTGCTGGGAGAAACAGATATCCATATCCAAAAGAAAGAAAGCAGACCCCTGTTTCACCTTATTCAAAAATTAACTCAAAATGGATCAAGGACTAAATATAAAAGTGACAACCATAAAACTCCTAGAAGAAAATGTAGGAAAACATCCTCATGATCTTGTGATAGGTGGTAGTTTCTTAAACCTTACGCCCAAAGCAGAAGCAACAAAAGAAAAGTAGATAAATGGTACCTCCTCAAAATTAAACACTTTTGTACTTCAAAGGACTTTGCCAAAAGGGTGAAAAGGCAGCCAGCTCAATGGGGGAAGATATTTGGCAATCAGCTATCCGATAAGGGTTTGATATCCATGATATACAAAGAGATCATAGAACTCAACAATACAAAGACAATCTACCCAATTAAAAATGGGCAAAAGACTTGAAAAGACAATTGTCCAAAGAAGAAATGCAAATGATGAAGAAACACATGAAAAAATGTTCAACATCACTAGTGATTAGGGAAATGCAAATCAAAACTTCAAGGAGATATCATTTCACACCTATTAGACTGGCCGCTATTAAAAATTCAGAAAACTATAAATGTTGGAGAGAATGTGAAGAAATAGGAACACTTATTCACTATTGGTGGGAATGTAGAATGGTACAGCCACTGTGGAGGACTGTTTGGCAGTTCCTAAGGAAATTTAACATAGACTTGCCATGGGACCTTGCAATACCATAACTAGGTATATACCTAAAAGAACTGAGAGCAGTGACATGAATAGACATCTGCACACCTACGTTCATAGCAGCATTCTTCACAATTGCTAAAAGTTGGAAACAACCCAGATAGATGTCCATCAACTGATGAATGTATAAACAAATTGTGGTATATACACACAATGGAATATTATGCGCTGGTAAGAAGAAAGGAAGTTGGCAAACATATGACAACTTGGATGAACCTGGAGAACATTATGTTGAGTGAAGCAAGCCAGACACAAAAGGACAAATACTATATGATACTATCCTATAGAAGCCATTGATTAATCTAAAATGGAAAGCTGACACTCCCACTCAATTCTTCTATGGCTTCCTATTTCCTTATTATAGGACAAACTTTAGTATGGCATATAACACCCTACACAGTGTGTTACATGTGATTTAATACTTGCAAAATGTTTGGAACCGTGCTTGGCACATAGCAAGTTTTCAATAATGTTAGTTTCTTTAGTGAGGGTGATGATGGTCTAGTACTTCTGCCTGCTACCTCAGTTTCATCTCTGCTTTATCTCACGATTCATTCTCAAGCAACTCCGAATGACTAATACTTTTCTTAAACAGCTTGCTAATGTTTTGCCTCTGTTCTTTTCTTCCCCATGCAGTCCCGATTACCTGATATGTCCTTCCCCCCAGTACCCCCTTACCCTGTCTGAGTCACCTCCTGTATTTCTCTCTCAGGTATAATGTCCACTCTGAAGCTTTCCCCAAACACTCCAGGGCAGGAGGAATGCCTTCCGAATGCTTCCGTCCCGTCTGTGAATATTGAGTATTGTGATTATAGTCCAGTCTGCCTGCCCCCTAGGCAGTGAGCTTGAGGGCTGACATGCTCTGGTTGATGATTCACTCCCAGCACCAGGGTCGTGCCTACCACAGGTCAGTGCCCAGTATATGTCAGCTAAGCAGGTGAGTGGATGGCAGAACAAAAAATCCAGGGATGAGAGCACAGACTGAAAAGTTAGCAGGACTTGCAAGCAAGAGCCCAGGATCTGCCTTGGGCTTCCTTTCAATTCTGCAAAGACTTGACTTTGGGATTTGAACCACTCTGCCACCTCCCAGTTGTGTGACCTTGTTGTTTGCTTCAAGGACATGCTTGATAAAATCGGATTTCTTCAAGCTTCATCCTTTAGTTTAGGTTTTTCATTTATTAGGAATCAAATTCCTTTGGAGGGTATATTTTAAATGGCCTTTCATCACAAAAACCTGAATAGAAATGATTAAAGGACTTGAGGGCTGTTTTGGACAGATATAAGGGCAGATACCAGGTGGCCTTTAATCATCTGGGGAGGGGTGGTGACGAAGGGGGTTCTACCAGGGAGTAAATTGCCTCCTTTCCACGGCCAATGCAAAACAGCCTTCCTCATAATTTTGCCTAGGATTGGCCTTGACACTGCCCACATCTTAAATTGCCCTCAAATTGAGGGGAGATAACAAATCTGTAGGTATGATTAAGAACCTTTTAAAGGAGCAAAGTTCAGAGGGAACAAAAACGGTTTGTAAAAAACCATAAGCAGTTATGGTCCTTTGACCTTTTTTATTCAACATTGTTAATCAGCACCTTGCCTTAGGATGGAAGGTGTGATATTTGTGCACATGCTAATCTAACTGTGCCAAAAGTTAGGCTCACACGAGATTTATCCTTCTGCAAAGTAAATACAGGCTGTTATTGGTTATCAGCTCAACTACAAAGAGTTCTAAGCCAAGTACTATTGATCCAAGTAAAAGAGATAAAACCTGAAGGACTTAGTGTGTATGTTCTTTTGCTTGGGGCGACTCCGTCCCGCAAGTTCACATTTCACAGCATCGTAAAGTGAACTGTGCAATGGTCCATGTGAGCACAGCTGCCACTAACATTGCCAATAATAACAGCCTCTGAAAGACTGAGGGTGAGAAGCAGGTACAGTATAGGCATTGTAGGAAGAGCATGTGCTGTGGAGCCAGACACATCTATTCCTGCAAATGCTATTATGCCGTTATTGCCTCTTTTCCTCTCTGAGGTCTGTCCACTTCCATTACCTTTGTATATTTTGAAGCTATGTTATTAGGTGTATACAAATTGAGCCTTGTTATGTCTTTCTGCTGAACTGAGTCTTTTATCATTATAAAATGTCTTTATCTCTAACGACACTTCTTGCCTTAAAGTCAACTCTGTCTGAAACTGATATAGCCACACTGCTTTCCTCTGATGTTTTTGTGTATCTTTTTACTTCCAACATGGATCTTTTTATTCCGTGTGTTTCATAAGCAGCACAATATTGAGTCATCTTTTTTTCTTTTTAAAATCCAGTCTGACAGCTTTAGTTGTTGAAATGGAATGTGTGGTCCATTTACACTTGGTGTAATTACTAACTTAGCTGGGGTTAAGTCTATTGTTTTCTACTTGTCCTATCTGTTTGCCTCTTTACTACTCCTTTCCTGTCTTCTTGTGCATTAAAGTATTTTTTTAAATACCGTTTTATCTCAACTATCTTTTGGAGGAATTCTCTCTGTCCCTCAGAGGTCTGAGTTTATCTCTTTAGTCTCCTACTCCAGGCATTATCAAAATACGCCAATTTTCTTGAAAGTTAAACCCATTGGGTATTTGTTGCAGTCTTCTCTTTCTATCCGGACTTTGTCTCCTAAGTACCTGAGACTACAAGAGATTTCACTCTGCCTCCTTCAGCCTCAACTTCCCTTCCTCCCCAGCTCTCAGCTCAGGTCCCTCGCTTCCTCTACGTTCCAATATGTTCTGCCAGTCCCTGTGGCCGTCAAACCTCCAGAGGTTTCGTCCTCCACATCCCCAAGCCCTGGAGATCCTCTGTTTAGGACCAGCCTAATCCTTAGCCTGTGTCCAAAATGGCAAATGCCCTCGGGAAAGAAAATGGTGAATCTCTGCTCACCTCAGAAGGGCTCTTCCCTCTCCTCAATTCTAGGTCCTCTCTGCTTCCCCAGCTTGCCAATGTACTTTAAATTATTTTTAAGGTAATTTAACCTTTCTATCTTTTTCTAGTTGTTTTAGCTGGAGCAATGGCCTGCTACTACCTCCCTAGAAATGGAAGTTCTCACTGCCCTTAGGGTTGAAAGTACACATATCAGATATGGATGCAAATACCAGTGATTAACAAGGCAGGGCCATCATGACCCCTCCTTTGCTTGATCAGGCAACGGAGCTTGGCCAGATGAGAAGTCTCCTCACCTGATCCAATGAACAGAGAGCCTCATTTAAAATATTTTAGCAACAAACTCTTTTTTCAAACAGAATCTCACTTGGAAACACAATTTTTAAATCTATTAAAGCAAGTGGTGTGGCATGATTTTCTCTATCAGATATCACACCGTTGGCATTTTAAATTCCTTCGTTACTAATGGGAGAAATCAAGGCACAGAGGGTCTAAATGACGTGCCTGAAGTCCTACTACTGATGCTCAGCTCTGGAGGAAAAGAAGCACACACACATACTTAATTCCATGGATCCCTAATGTTTTCCAGGCAAATATGTTTTCTTCTCTTCTACAAGCAGGGCAAGTGTAAAGGGAGGTAACGAATCTCTTCCCTCACTCCCCAGCACACTTCTCCCCTACTCCAGAAGCCATTTCTCTAAGAACACTGTAGCACAGCATTGCCCTGTTCTTTGGGGACTCCTGAATCTAACTCATGCCCCTACCCACTCTGGGGGAGGAAACCGGCCACCCTTCTGCCTCTCTGGAGGCCACCAATGGAAGGTCTGGATCCCAGCACCTAGTTCTTACCAATGGTTCCAGGAAGGGCACAGAAGAGACTTTGTCTGGCTTTCCTTGCACTTCAATGGCCTTCTATTCTTACTGTCATCAGCACAGACTGTTCATCTAGTTGGCAAATACTTTGTGGTTTTTCTCCTGTGGAACTTGGAGCCATGGCAATAAAGTCAGTTTTCGAGGAGGGGTGGGTTGAATGTGGCTCTTTCAATGAAGCTCAGAATCGCGGCACTTACTTGTCTCTCGATGCTGACAGCTGGATTCTTCTGGAGGGACCCCGGCTTGCACATGTTTTATTTTTGTAGGCCTCACACATTGGCGTGGCTCTCATAAGTGGACGCCAACCACCACGCGCTAAGCCCTCGAAAGCCCCTTCCTCAGCACGACTTAGAACTGTCGGTTTTCAGACAGGAAGGTTAGCGTTTATTTAGTCCAATTCCTTGTCTTTGAGGACCCCTCCTTTGACCAGGCAAGTGAGAGCTGCCACGGTGAGAGGTTTCCTCGAAAGATCCAGCGAGTGGTGGGGACAAACGAGGTGAGGCTCACTATTCTAAACAGCTTTAGCAACGTACACTGTATTCTTCTCTCAAACAAAATCTCACGGGGAAACCCAAGTGTTAAGCCTATTGAGGCGATGGGCTTGACATTATTTTAGAATTCTATTTTATTACATTTATTTTACTCACAATAAGTGAAAAAATTGAGGCTCTTTTGATGAAATAAAGATGTGGAGCTGGAGATCCAAGATGACGATTATCTTATGTTAGCTTTAGCATGCAATTTGCTTCTGTTTTTTGTTTCTTTGCCATATCAAGCTAGCTTCTACTTGCATGGGAACATACATGCAAAGTTACGATCACATAAAGGCTTGCCTTGGGATCTCTGCACGTTCTTTGGTCAAACTGAGAAGCTTGAAAGAGCATCAGGTATTTTCTATTACAAGTGGAATCTCTTAACAATATCTAGCTACCACCTATATTCTTTATTATAAATCCAACAGTCAGAAGGATCCCAAACCTGCAAGTGCTAAAATAAAAATGTGATACTCTGATGTTCCGTGTAATGTGTACGCTTTTTATTGGACCACCTACATACAGCATGCTGTAATGAAAGTATGCACTGAGCACATACAGCCCTGCCTGGCATTTAATTGAGTGTAGAATATGTGCGCATTTGTGGTATGCCCATTTGTGCAATTTTATGCAAACAGATGTGCACAGGCCTAAATTACAAGATGAACAAATGCCAAATAAATAATGATATGTTTCCATGAAGTTTAACCATATGCACAGAGACGGGGAGAAAAGCCTTCTTCTAAGATCTGCCCAAAAGCTTAGCGAATTTGGTAGTCCAAGAAAACATATTAGAGGGTCTCTGATATTTTTAAAAATTAAGTAACATGTTTGGGTGTGTTTGTTTTAAAAATTTTAATAGTATATAGACAATGGCTATCCGAGTCAAATATTGCGAAACTTCTGAAACACATCCAGAGAATTCTTTCCTGTGGTTTCTATGTCCCTACACGTTCTGACTCTTGTCTGCTTCACCATCCACTCTTCTATCATGCTCTGCTCTCTGTGTCTTCAAATATTTCCCCCCTGAACACCTTTGTATTTGCTGTTTTCTCTATTTGAAACCCTTTCCTCTTAAGTTTTCCATGGTTGCTTCTTTCTTAAGCTTCAGTTTTCCACCAAATATCAAACCTTCCCATTAAAGGGTTACTCCTCCCAGAGTAGCCCTCTTTCCTTCAATCACTGTCTATCACATCATCCTATTATTTCCTGAGACTCATCACATGTCTTTAACTTTTGCTTATTTATTGACTGCCTTCCCTCCCTAGAAAGAGGACTGTAAGAGGACAGGAGCCATGATCGGGTTGACTGAATAGCTCAGTTTACCCAGACTGCTCCAGTACGTGTCTGTAGTCCTGAATCATTAATTTTGCCTCTTTCGTTCTTACAGTGTCGTGTTTTGGACAGAAAATTATATGAACACTCTAGCCATGCCCAAATCCTAGCATAGTGTGTGGCACAGGTGGTACATGCTCAGTAATTTTTTGCCAAAATTTTAAAAATGCATGAATGACCTTAGGGTACTTTGAAAAGCAGTTTGTCAATTGCTTGCTTTCACAGGATGTGTTGTAGATTGGAAATCACGAGTCCTGGGTTCTAGTCCCAGGTCCGATTAAGTGGTAGGTGTAATACTCCTAAATGATCAGTCAGATAGGTGTAAGCTTTAGCAGGCAACAAACCAAGTAATTTTCATTAGCACGTGTCTATCACATCAAGCAGATAATAGAATGCTTTCAAACAAATGTCCCTATCTCTGGAGAACTGCATAGAAGCATTATATAAATGTTAGACCCTTGAAGTGTTGCACAAAATCCTGGTGGTGGATCTTATATATCCAGGCAGGAGCCCTGCGAGAAACAATCAGGGTGAGAGAATTCCCCTTCCTCAAGTGTGATAAAATTAGACAGGATTGTTCATAGCAAACTAGGAGCCTTAAATGGTGAGGGTGTGTGAATGAGCATATGTGTGGGTGGTGGGACTAAAGGCAGAGGGAAAGGAAACTCATGTTTTTATTAGCACCTACTTTGTGCCCTGTTGCTTTGTGTATGTGAACACATTTAATATGCATACCAAGCCAGTGCGAAAGGTGCTATTATCCTTATCTTACAGATGAGGAAACTAAGGCCCAGGGGTGTGAAGTAACTTGCCCAAGTTGTGGTAGGACATGGGCATGCCTTCTGCAGTCCCCAGGATGCAGAGAGATAATTAGAAAATGGAAGTATAGGAATTACGGCACCGCAAAGGTTAACCTTATTTGTTGGTGGTTCACCTTGAAGGACAATCTGGCCCCTTCTCCAACCTAATGGCATGAATAATAGCAAGCCCTGCCTTTCTTGCTTCTTGACATCGTGGCTTTCTCACCTCCACCCCCTTGGACTGCTCAACTTCAGGCCCTCTTTCATGGAGAATGAGAAGCACAAGGAATTGTATAAACTCATTTGTATCCTTGTCTTGTACCCTTCACAAGGCTTGTTTGCTTGTTTAGTAGTGAAAGAAACCTTGAACTGAGTCCCGGTCAACATTTGGGGCAATCTCGGAACTCCAACAATCCCTCTGTGGTCTTGCTTAGGCAAAAAGTCACACGGGACCTAAGTGGCAGAACCAGAATTCTAACCTATTTGCAACTGACTGTATTACCCATGTTCTTGCTTCTCTACTACTGAGCCATCAGAGTGATGTGTGAAAAATAGGCTTTACTATCATAAACGGATGGTTATGGGGACATCTATTTCTTTAAAATACATTCAAAACAATAGGTCTATAGACCATGGTGGTAGTTAGAGTATTTGGAGATCTGGTTTCAAAGAAGAATTGAGTCTGGGTTAGATACCAATGATAATTCTTCTTTAAATATTGTCTCTCTTGCTGATGAAGGGGATGGAGTTGATGACTAACCTGTATTTTTTATCATCAAAGTCTAATATTTTTTCATAGTGACCTCAGAGTAGCCGTGGCATTTATGATCTTATTCAAATGGGCTCTGTTCCCAGAAACACAGGGGAATGAATCTTTCCCTAAATGAGTAATTCTGATGACTTTTTGAGCATCTCACTGCCTCCTAAAACAATTTAAACTTTTTATTGTTATTAATAACAATACCTTTTATGTGCATCCATGTTTCATTTGTTCTCTGCCTCACAAGTAGCTCACTTTTTCCCATGGCATCTCCAAGAAGGGAGAAGTTGGTTTTCAAAGTGTATGTGGAATTACTAATGGAAGAGTGCTGGAAACAGCATGCATTCGGGGATAAGATCCCAAACTGATGATCAGCCTTGAAGTTTCAGCCTTGTGACCTTGGGCTTATTACTTAATCTTCCGGGACATCAATGGTTTCGTCTGTAAAATGTATATAATTTACATGTGAAAAAACGCATGAGCAGGCTGCCTGGCTTGTTATGAGTGCTCAGTAAACCTTAGCTCCATTCTCTTACTTCTACCTGGGCTTCTGTGTGGTCTGCAGAACACTTTTATACTTTTGTGACTATGTAAAAAATGTATTAAATTATATTAAGTAGCATTTTTATTGTGCAATAATGCATCTTCATTTTAAAAAATTCTTCAAATTGCACAGACATGCTTATGGTGGCAAGGAAATTCCTCCTCACCTACTCCTAAGAAATGACACTTCCTAGAAGTAACCACAGATGACAGTTTTATAAGGAGCCCTCCAGAAAAGTTCAATGAAGATAGCATAAAAATGCATCTAATCTTCTTTAAGCCAAATGCAATCACTTAATACAGTTGTTCTCTATTTTTTTTTTCACTTAATTTATCTGTCTGTGTCGTCTTCTCTATTAGTAAAAATTTACTTCATTCTTTTTAACACGTGCATAATATATTCCATCATATAATCAATTGTCGACTGGATATAACATATAATTTATTTTCACATAGATATAATATTTAATATTTATTTTCAAGGGAAGCCTACTGATTTTGGAAACAGACAAATTTTGGTGCAAATTCTGAATCTGTTAGTAGCACAGTGGGCTTGGGTTTCTGAGCCTCAGTTTTCTCATTTGTATGATTATGACAAGACTAGTTGCCTCAAAGAGTTACAGGGTTATATTAGACAATATCAGAAGGTGCTTAGTATATCACCCACTTACAGAAAGTTTCCAGTAAATGCTAATACTAATGCTAACTATGTCGTCACCTCTATGTTAAGGATAGTCCTACTGGTCGACGCCTCTGAGTAACGGCAGGCAGCAGTGCCTTTAGCAGGCTGTTGATGGTCACAGTTGTCTCTGGTGGGCAGTAGGAACAGGCTGAGTAGAGTGAATCCCAGTTCTTGGCCCCTCTGAAGAAATCTACTAAGAAAAATTTTGAGAGCCATATCTCACTGGATTTTTCACTGGATACAGTTAGTTTACTCCCCTGCCAGGTTGTGGGCTCCCCGAGAGTAAGAAGAGGAATGGTCCTTTCAGTGCCCCTGGCACCTGTCAAAGAGTGTGAGCTATTGTAGTAGAGCTCTGTTCTTGACGGTGTGGTGGTGGAGGAAGGAAAAATAATATTAGTAAGAGAAGGTACTGTTTACTGCATACTAACTGTATGTTTAGAATTTTCCCTGAACTATCTGATTCATTATCCGTGCTGTGAGGCGGGTAGTGCGATTTTCGGCACATTACCTAACTTCTGTGTTGTCTGTTTCCACATCTGTAAATTGGGGATAACTGTAGCCCCTAGAGGGTGGGTGTAAGGTTTTGATTAAATGATGCATGCAAAGTGCTTAGAGCAGGGCTTAGGCCACTGTAAACATTCAATGAGCAAGGTTTAGGGGCTCCACAAGATTTAGGGACTCGGCAACGTTTAGGGGCTTCCACGAGGGTACCATGGTGTGGACATGAGTAGCCTGACTCAGAGGCTTGCTCTTCACCCCTGGACCTTACTGCATCCCCAGGGCTTTAGCAAATATAAGTTGAATGGATCACTGATGAGCCATGTCTTTTCTGCCTGATGAGCCCTGAGATTTCAGAAAGAAGTATGACATCCACTGTGGGAAACTGTAGTAACCTCCTGAATGTTGTGTTTTGGCATGCTCTCTGCTATGACAAGAAGTGCAGTGCCTGGGCCCTGACTTAGATAAGAGGAAGGTGGAGCATACACAGATCCCTTCCACTTGTACACAGAGGATTGAGAGGGTAGTAATTGAAAGCCCTGATTCCCAAGCCTAGCCCGTGGAACCTCGCACCTGTCAGTTATCCTGCCTGGCACATTATCCACACTGGCACATTCGAGAGACAACTGGTTGAAATGCAGATACCAACATGCATCTAAATGAAAAATCCCAGACTCCTGCAGTAAGAGGAGACTGCAATAATGATCATTCGCTTCAACTGCCATATTCAATGCTCAGTTTTTTCTTTGGAAAGTGAAAGATCAGTTTATAATCTCTAAATTCCCTACCGGGTTTACCTAGGTTTGTTTCATGAGTCCCTGTATCTTACCTCATATTCAGTGAGAGAGTAAAAACCTATAAAGCCCATCTTTTCCCAGTTCCCATTTGCCAGTTAACTTCAGCAATCAAGGAGCTGTTTTTGGGTTCAGTTTAACCTGATCACAGACACACTGGGGGTTAACTGGAATTCCCTTTCCCTGTGGGCATGGGATTGGAAAAGGAAAGGACCTTGAAACCATTTCCCAAGTCTATGATCCCTTGATTCAGGACCTGAAGAACAGAGCAAGTCTCCCTGTGATGAGTAGTCTCTGGGCAGCCTGTCCCAGTGACATCAACCTCATTCTTTTGCACCATGATGCAGCCATCTTTAAATGGTTTGCACCTGCTGTTACTAAATGCGTGGCTAAGGCCTGGACGCTTTGATATCAAAACAAGAATGGTTGCTGGGAGACAGAACAAAGATGTAGCATTCATGGACAGTCATGTCAGTATTGCAGAATGCTCAGCAGCAGATCAATTCAAACAGTCACCCGGGCACATTACAAGACAACTGGTTGAAATACAGATATCAACATGCATCTAAATAGAAAGTTCCAGACTCCTACAGTCAGAGGAGAATGCGATAATGATCATCTACTTCAACTGCTGTATTCAGTGCTTAGATCACCTTGAACACCTTTTAGCCAGGGATGCATTATGCTTCTCTTGGAAATATCCCTCAGAAATGGGAACCTCACTTCCTCATGAGATTCTTCTAGAGTCTTCGGAATTCTGTCTGCTAGAACTCGTATCCCTATAATGACCTGAAATCACTGTGACCTCCACACGGCAATTTTAGTTGTATCCCCATTGATGCAGAGTCCAAATCCAATCATTATTCCGCATGGAAGCGCTCAGCTCTTCCCTGCAGCCCTCTTTGCCCTAAGACATTTTCTCCTCATCTAACGACATTCTTCCATCATTTTTCATGTGACACAGTTTCAAAACCTGTCCTAGAGAGGACAGAGACCAGAGTTGAATAGAAAGACTAAATCCTATATACTTGTCCATTAATTAAGCCAGTCATTAGAGATAAATATCTTTATTAAGAAGGCATGCTGGAGGACATACAGATGAATCAGCTCTGCCTTTCTGGTTCGTCGTCTTTCACTCACCGTGCCGCTTTGGGGACGCTGTTTAACCTTTGTCAAGGTCCATTTTCTCATCTCTAAAATGTGCATCAAATGAGCCACCTTGCCAGGTTGTTGTGAGGATCAAATATGATAATGTATGGTATAAACCAGAAGAACGTTGGGTTTCTCGATTAGAGAAGAAAGGAAGACCACAAATTAACTGTCACATTAGGTAGAAAGTGATCAACATCGTTAGAGAATTACTAGAAGTGAACGAAGATTGATGGACTGACTTGATATGTGCCCATTAAATGCCAGAGAATGGAAGCCTCCTTAAACAAGTCCAGATTAGGATCATTACATGACTGCCAAGCGGACAGAAATAAGTCATAAGGGCTCATTTTCTAAGGAAGAAAGGCAGAACCTTTCTCTATACAAGAGTCCAAGTGGAGAAATGACTTTGCTCAACATTCTTTCCCTGAGGCAAATGGAAACAAAAGGCTTCAGGGGATGGCTTAGCAATATGCATACATGAGTACCTGGCTCTGTCTCCAGGCACCTGCGCATGCACCTTTTTAATAGCATTCATGCTCCAAGCTCCCCCCGCCCAGCATGTACAATATAACAGCCTGGTAAGCAACGCAGACTGTTTGGGGAAATTGGTACTCTCTCCTTTGGAATGCCTCTGACTCTGGAGGTGGATTCTAAACTCTCCGTGAATCTATACAGGAAGAAAACCAATGGCATTTCAGCAAGTATGGTTCTACCTAAATTCAAGTATATCAAAGTTAAAAGCATTTTATAGTTGTTGACGTTTTGCATTTATTGACAGAATCATAGATGTATATATGGCAGCATTTCACACTCTTCTTTGGGAGGAGAGGGATTCTATGACAAAGTCATTATTGTTCAATAACATCAGCGAAAGTCACATCCTCTCACCCAGGGGATGGCAAACTATGGTGTTTTAGTAAATTGAGTTTTATTGGAACATAGTCGCACTGATTTGTTTATGTGTGGTCTGTGGCTGCTTTTGTGTGGCCAAGTTAAATAGTTGAGTCAGGGACCCTAAGACCCACAAGCCGAAAATATTTACTCTCGAGCACTTTAAGAAAAAGTTTCCCCACCCCTGCACTCATGTTGCTTTTGAGAGATCTAAAGCACATTTGTATATTAAAGACTCTGGAAAGTTTAGTATTCTCCTTTTGAGTATAGGCTGGACATACTGAGTTGCCACTTTTGAGATTAGGTTATAAAAGGGCCATGGCTTCTGTCTGGGGCACTCTCTGGTTCTCTCTCCTGCTGGAAACTCTGGCTGCCACATTATAACGACTCTCAGGTGGCTCTAGTGAACCCGCCGTGGGGAGGATCTGAGGCCTGCGTGAGTGAGCTTGGAGGTGGTCTGAGGACTCCTGAAAGCACTTGAGGGAGCGGATAAGCAAATTCTCCCATCCTGTTCAAGCCTGATGAGACTGCGGCCATGACTGACAGCTCGACAGCCACTTCGTGAAAGACCCTGAGCCAGAGATGCCCTGCTAAGCGGCAGCCAAATTCCTAAACCCCAGAAAGAGTGAGGCAATAAATGTTTGTGGTCTGAAGTTGCGAAGTGTTGGAGTAGTTTTTTAAACGGCAATAGATAATTAATACAACTTCCTAAACTATTTAACCTTTGGAAACTTGCCACACACACCCCCCTCCCTCCCATGGATGACCATTGACTTCTCTCAAGTTGTCAGCTGTTTAGGGAAGGTAGTTTGGGAAATTATGGTTTAAGGTACTAAAGAATTGAATCTTCCAAATCTTCCAAACTAAGAAAAGAAAAGAAATTTTGTCTCCCAAAGAGTTTGGTTGATTGTCTTTCACTTGAAGTGGTATTAGTAGGTACTCTTTAGACAATAATTTATACAGATCAAGATTCTCACACTATTAAAAAATACAATTACATAAAATCGCCAGAAATAACAGTTTCTTCAGAAGAGTTCCGTCTCCTGCCCTCTGAACTCGGTTTTCTCCAGGCTAGAGAAAAACTAGGGATGCTGCGATAGAGACATATGTTACTAAGAATTAGCGTCTTCCCTGCATCTTCGCCCAAAGACAAAAAGCCATGCATCATTATTGTTTATTAGCTCTCAGAAATGTCTTGGATGCTCTGGACCCTGCTTTGTGTTCTGATTTAGCCCAGAGCTGATGCACAGTTTCATGACGTTGGTTTCACCAACTCATTAATCACATGGGTTGGTGAAGTATTTTTCCTCTCATAAATGATGGTAAAGCCTTTTTAATTGAGCTGGTCAACAGTAGAAGGGACAATAGTTCAGAATAAATGATTCTGCATAGTTTAAATATTCAGCTCTATCAGTCATCACCAGTAGCAGGTGATCTAAATGTTGATCAACTCAATGATACATTAAACAACGTGTACTTAGTACCTATTCTGTGCCCTGGCCTGGGGATGCCTAAGGGCCAGCATTTGTATCAGAGAAGAGTGTTAGCTCATTCCTGAGTAGACCTGCCTTGTGGCGATGCAAAGGAGCATGCACTCAAGAATTAGACAGAAGCGACTTTGAATTATAACTTCACTATGTGCTAGCTGTGTGAACTCAAGACTCGGTTTCTTCATCAGCATAAGGTATAAAAGGATGGCTTTGAGGATTTTGAAATTTATAAATGTATTGTGTACTGCTTGACTCCTAATAGGTGCTTCAAATATGATAATTCCTTTCCTTGCTCTACTTCCCTACATCCTGGGCTTCCTCGTGACAGAAAACCACTTATAAAGTCCTTTCCTTACACTGTGTTTTAAATGCCAGAGTTTTTTTATTATTAATTTCTTACATTAGTGTGGTACATTAATTACAATTGATGAACCAATATTGATGTACTATTAACAAAATCTATGGTTACATTAGGGCTCACTCTGTTGTAAAGTTCTATGGGTTTGAACAAATTCACAGTATCACGTATCCACTGTTGCAGTGTCGTACAGAATAGTTTCCCTGCTCAAAAAATGCCCCATGCTCCACCTGTTCACCCTACCTTGTCTTTCTCCCAAAGCCCTGGTAAACACTTATCATTTTACTATCTGTATAGTTTTGCCTTTTCCAGAATGTCATGTCGTCAGAATAGTACAGTATGTAGCTTTTTAGCTTTTTCAGACATTTTCTTTCATTTAGCATTATTCAATAATTATTCATTATTCCCTCTATGTCTTTTTGTAGCTTTGTAGTTCTTTCATCTTTTAAAGATTATTCAATGTGGTTGTAGCTCATTTCTTTTTATCATCATTGTATGGATGCTCCAGTTTGTTTATCCATTCATCTGTTGAAGGACACTTGGTTGCTTCCAATTTTTAGCTATTATTAATAAGGCTTCGATAAACATTCATGTTCTGGATTTTGCATGGATGTATATTTTCAGCTCATTTGAGTAAACACCGAGCAGCAAAATTGCTGGGTCATATAGTAAACCTATATTTAGCTTTGTAAGAAACTGCCGGACTGTAGTGGCTGTATCATTTTGCATTTCCACAGGCAATGAGAATTCCTATTGGTCCACATCCTTGTCAGCACTTGCTATTAACAGTGCTTTGGATTATAGCCATTCCAATAGGTATATGATAGTATCTCACAGTTGATTTCAAATGGCGTTTTTATGTGTTACTGTTAAAGCCCACAATGGGCATTCAAAATAGGTTTGCTGATTGAAGGAGCACAAGAATTTCATCTCTAAAATTGTTGGTAAATTTCTAGGATTGTATACCTGGGTGCAGTGTTAATAGTCAAGTATGGGTTAAATTCATTCCTGCCAAAGTCCAAATTATGTTTTCTTTCTAACTCACATGGCATTTGAAGCTTTTAAACTTCAGGCAAACCTCCAAAATAGGCATTTCCTAATCCCTGAAGACAATGTTACGTGCATAAAATGTTGAAAGTCATGAAATGCCATTGCACTTGCTCATGCTCGATCAATGGCAGTGAGATTAAGTCTCTGTGATTCTCCTGCAGCATTTATTCCATCACAGGGCTGGAATCACTGGTGTCTCAGAACCACCAGAGCCTTTTGGAATAGAAACTTTCTCTATCCTGCCTTAAGCCTGGCCCTGCTCCTACCCTGCCTCTTCTTCTGGCCTCTGTGAAGCAGGTGCACAGTACTCTCTACAGCTGCTTGGTAGGTATCTACACTGGATGGCTGGGTGAAGGACCAGGAAGAATCCAGCTGTTTCAGACAGAAAGATGTAAGGAGAGGGAGAGGGAGACAGTTAAAATAATGATAGAGAAGGAGCTCTGTCTTGAGGAGGGAAAACGGGGTGAATTTAAATGAAAAATTGCTATTCTGGGAAGATGCTGGCGGGTTTCCCAGCTTTCCTTTCGTATGAATGGCATGCGGTTCAATTAGGTTTCCAGCCCATGATGTGCTCCAGCTGTGACTTGTGCCTGCCATGTCAGTGATTTACTCTCTGCCACTTTTAATCCACACATTTTCAGGGCTGGTGACAAAACATACTGGCACCTAATTTGCAGTGACTGGTGTTGTTCTGACATCAAAATGTCATAAAATAGAAAGTACCCGTGAGGAACACTCCTTGTAAGTGTGGGCCGTGGAGAAGACAGGGTTCCCAGGGGAAAACATCTTTGGAAGACCTCTGCCCAGATACTGAGACTTGGGCATTCTCTTCTCTTTGCCTTACACATATTTATCTCAAATACTCTGTAAAAGGTAAATATTGTTCTCACCATTTACATATAAGAAAACCAAGACACTCAGGTTAAGTGACTTTTTGTGCCGTCACTCAGGTAGTAAGAATTGAAACTGGAAGAAAACAAAGTTTTCCCATATTCATTTCCTGCTACTCAGATGTTCTCATGAGCCCTGTAGTGTCAGGAGTGCCTATTGATTTTCTTTCTTCTGGTTTTTCTCTCCCTGGCCCCCTTTTCTTTTACTGTCATTTTCTCTCTTCCCTCCCTCCTTCCTTCCCTCCCTTCCTTCCTTTATTCTTTTCTATAATTTAGAATTGTCTGAGTTTCACCAGACAATTAGCCAATGACAAGAAAGCTGTTCTTTCTTGGTGGTGTCAGGGTGTGGGTTTGTAGTGGAGCATGGAAAACAATGGTGGCCCACTCACCACCAGAGCCAGAGCCAAGCACTTCATCACAGTGAGTCACTCAAATAATTTATACATTTGAGTCAATTTAGAAAAAAAGAGTTCATCTACTCAAGTCAACTTCAGCCAACTTTTCCTGTAAAGGGCCATATAGTAAATGTTTTAGTCTTTGTGGGCATAGGGTCTATGTCACAACTACTCACCTCTGCAGTTGTAACAAAAAAGCAGTCATAGACAATAAATAAATGAATGATCATGGCTCTGTTCCAATAAAATCTTACTTACAGATATAAAGCATCTGGCCAGGTTTGGTCTTTCCTTGGTTTCTGTGTTATGTGGTGAAAAGAATGGTTGCTGGTGACCACAAGAGCTGGAGTCAAGAGTGCCCTCGTGAGGGTAATATGGAGAGAACCAAGTGATGGACCAAGTGGTCAGGATCAGAGCTTGGGTTGAACCTAAACACTTGAAGAGACCTTAGAAAGAAGATGAAATAAATGAGAGGCTGTCCACGGAGGGAGGTTTAGAGTTATATTTACGGGAAGAAGTCAAGACACTTTAACAGTCTACTCTGATGCTAAAGCCAAGCCTACTTTGAAAAGTAGCCCTGTGCTTCTTTGCCCTCTGTTGTACGCAGCCAGGATCCATTCATTCATCCATACACTCTCCTACTCATTTACCCATGCATTCATTTATTCATTCACTCTAGTCATATTAAGTATTTACTATGTGTCAAAAATTTGCATTACAGGTTACTGCCCTCAAAGGGCTTAGAGTCTAATGTATGGGGCTGGCAACAAACTAATGCAGTAAAATTTTGTGAGTTCTATGATAGAAATTTATTTAGAGTTGTAGCAGTTTGATATTGTTTTGAATTCCAAAATTAGATATGGATTATGTTTGTAAACTGGTCTGTTCCTTTGGACATGATTAAATAATTATTAAGGCTTTGATTGGGCCACGTCAGCAGGAGATTGAGTCCCCGTCCCCTTGGTGGGTGGGGACTCATAGAGAAAAGACATGGTAGAGAATAGAGTTTGGAGTGTTTGATCCTGGAGCCTGGGAAAAGAGACAAGCCGTTCACCTGATAGTCTTCAGCTGACCTTGTGGAGAGAACAGAGCAGCTGAGCCCAGAGGGGAACAAGCCTTGGGAGAGAGATGAGACTTATCCCAGCCTACAGCTGATATTGGAAGAAGCTGGGACCATGGAGCCAAGAGAGGAAGAGGGAACCTGAACCCTTGCAGACATTGGCAACCATCTTGCTCCAACATGTGGCAACAGACTTTGGTGAGGGAAGTAACTTACGCTTTATGGCCTGGTAACTGTAAGCTTCTACCCAAATAAACACTCTTCATAAAAGCCAACAGATTTCTGATATTTTGACCCCTTTGACTGACTAATACAAGGGTGCACAAAGGAGACACCAGGAAGGGAGAGTTACATCTCTGGTATAGATCAAAACACAGGGCTGATCCACACTCAAAAACTGGGGAGAATGGTGACACTCAGTTTAAACTTAATTTGCTTTCTATTATGGTTTATTCAGGAATCAGTATATAAATAAGGTAAATGCTTCTCAGGTTTCCAAGGAGGTGTTGGAAAGCTCAAGGATCAGTGCAGTCTGGAAAAAATGAGGGTCCCACCTGACTGGAGGAGCAAAGAAATTGGGGACTTGCTGCCTTTTATAACATCAGACAGAGGAAGGGACCACATGGTTCAGACTTCCGTGTGGTCTGTTCCTATGGCACCATCAGTAAGCCTGGCCAAAATCTCCCACACTGTGTCATGCGGAATAAGTAAGAACATTCATTTTGGTGCTTTTGCTGGGCAGAGCTCAAAAAGTGTTAAAGCTTCTTTATCATCAATGGTAATATTAATTATCCACAACAGCCAATGTTTGTACAGGGCTTTAGAGTTTTGAAAATATTTTTACATCCTAATTTCTTTTTTCTTTTGGATCCTCACAGCAATCTTATGAGACCAAATAAAGAAATCGAGGCTCAGAGGCATTAAATGGCTTAGGCAATGTCATACAGCTCATTGGTAGCTAAAGTTGAATCGCTAACCTGGTTCCCCAGTCCTGACTCCTGGTTTCAGAATTCTTGAGAACCCATCATGTCGTTTCATCTCTAACATCTACCTCTGCCACAGCTATTAAATCAGTATGAGGAAGTGTTATTTTTTAAGATAACACAAAAGGGTGGGGAGAGAGAGTACTGTGAACTGAAAGTTGGGAGGGAAATCAATTGTTGAGGATTTGTTCTATCAGCTTCAGCCCCCAAAATGGGCAGGGCACTTTAGTGGTCATAAATATAAGCTAATCCTCTCTTAGACCCTGGGAGGCTGTAAAAGGAAAACCTAAACTGGTAGGGAGATTTGGAAAACTTTAAGGAGAGAGAATGGATCCAGTGGGTTCACTATTTGGGCTGGAGATGAGCATTCAAAGCAGGAAGAAAGAATGTCAACTAAGGGTTTCTAAGGATGCACAGACTTCCTTACAGTCAAAATTTTTTTCTCACTGATTACCAACTTGAGTCCTCCCAAACACTCTTGAGGGTATTATCATTATATTTAGGAAAGAGTATTACCATCTGCATAGAACAGATAGGGAAACAGCTTCAGTGAGATGAAAACCATGTTCATGGTCACACAGTAGGTGACAAAGCTGAGATTTGCCTCATTTCTGGTTCCATGGTAGACCCAGTCACTTCATGGCTTTTTCTTCCTTCACTAAACAGCTTATTTGTATTAATTTCTTCAGGTAGGAAGTGTGTCTCTATCCTCTTCGGCATCGTTCATTTTCATCACTTTAGGATAGGGCAACTTTCAACAGATTGCCAATGTCTGCCAAGTTCTGACACAGTTAGTGGCCCAGATGTTCCCTGATGCCTCACACATACACAGAGGAGATGCTCAGTACATGTTTGCTCTGCATGTGTGAGAATGAAGGGCTGATTCAAGGATTAATGGGTAGGAGTCATGCATGTACCATTGACCCTAGACAATAGAACCTAAAGTAGGCTTTGATCATGGCTTTTATTCCTTTGGGGAACATTCTTTAAACCCTCAAATGCCAAGGAAGAAGAGATCCGGGTCACCCAGTCCAACCTCTTGATATTGCAGATGAGGAAACGACGTTGGCAGAAGTTAAGTGAATTGCCCAAAGTCACACAATTTTTCTCAGCTCTGTAGTCATTGACCATCATTTTGTAAATGTATGCAAAGGTGCAAATGATCAGAAAGTTGAATAGTTGGAAGGAGTAAACTATGCATAGTGCCTGAAACATGCATCAAGCTTAATCATGCATGGAATGCTTGATTGAATGAGTAAAGATCCAGTCCTAATGCTGGCAAATGAGTCTAAGAGCACGGCTTACCAAGAGGGAACTA
>JAQZBX010000019.1:49024-140282 GCA_029593785.1 Cabassous unicinctus
GGTTTTTTTTTTTTTTTTTTTTTCTGCTTTTTTTTTTTCCTGGAGGAAAACAAGGCATTTCCACTTGAGGTATAGGTACAATCAGCTTGCATCTGGTAATTCCTGGGCAAAGTTTTTCTCTTAGTGATAGGCAGGGTTATGGAAACAAGGGCATGAAGGAGGTTGGAAGGAAGTAAAGCCCTTCTGGCTTTCTGTTCAGCATTGTTGCACCTCTCAGCATTGGGGTCAGAGAAAGGTCACGCCCCCCCCACCCCCCCATATTTTCCATCAGTTTCCTATCTGTGTGACCTTAATTGAGTCCCTTAGGTGAGTCTCTGAACCTCAGAGTGATCTTAGGTAAAACTGGGCATAAGAATAACTACACCACAGGTAGCTGTGAGGACAAAGCATGGAAAAACATTTACCCCGGTTCCTGGCATACGGTCGATGCTCGGTCGCTGACCAGTGTGCACATGAAGGCAGGATTCTAAAATCAACGCAGGGAGGCAGTTTGAGAACTGGATGGTGAGGACCACCGGGTCCCAATCCACCCCACGTACATAAGTGCCTGCGTGGTGTTGCACAAGTCATCTCCCCTCTCCATCACTCAGTGTCTTTATCAGGAATAACAATAATTATGACAGCCAGCATTATTGAGTGCTTACTGTGTGGCAGGCACTGGCTAAGAATTATATACAAATATATATCCTCATATATAAGTATATAAATATATAGATTTAATCCTCATAAAAAAAGACCTTGACCAAAATGGGGAAATATTAAATACAAATGCGTTTTTATGGCTGAGAGATTTCAAAGTGAGTCAGGTGGTCATTCCAGAGATTACACTTATCCATATCTCAGGAGGATCTCACTGACTGCTGAATTAAGCAGTGCCCCAAGCAGGGGGGCTCCTGAGGGCTCCTGAGACATCTGGACACTATAGGCAGGACAGACAACCCTAGGAATTTGGCACCCTGTCAATGGGACTTACCTTGGAATATAAGATAACCTATGCCCTGATGTAACAGAGTTGGACTCTTTTATAATTTTCCTGCACGTAGTTCTTCTGCCCCTTTTATTTGAACCTCTAATTAGCACTATACCCCTTAAATATGCGTCCAGAGACTTAAATCTTTGGGCTGCTCATATGCTGGTTGAGCCCCGAATCTCAGCAGATTTGCAGCCAATACCTACTCTCTAATTCATTGGACTCACCTAGGACAACTCACAAAAGCATGATGATGGACACCACCCATCCCAAAAAACAGAGAGCATCTACAACTGCAAGCAAGACAGTTCCATCCATCTGCCCCATGAGATCTAAGCCACCTCTCAACCAGAGCAGAGTAAGCGTCACCATTCCAAAATCCTCAAGGTTGAGGAATAAACACACATAAGGGAGAATTGCAACTATGGACTAAAGTATACTTATTATTATTCAAGTAATGGAAGAGCTTGTAACATTGATATAAATACTGGTCACCAGAGATTCTGAGGGTAGGGAGAGGGAAGAATAGGTTTAACATGGGGCACTTTGGGGACATTGGAATTTTTCTGCATGACATTGCAATGGCAGATACAGGCCATTATACATTTTGTCAAAACCTATAAATCTGTGCAGTGAAAGTGTAAACTATAATGTAAATTATAAACCATGGTTAGAAGCAATACTTTAATATGTGTTCATCAGTTGTAATAAATGTACCCACTAATGAAAGATATTAATGTGGAAAAGTTTAAAAGAGGAGGTGGTGAGGTATATGGGAATGCCCCATATTTTCAGCATAACATTTATGTAATCTAAAGCTTCTTTAAGAATAAAAAATAAAAATAAATCTCAATTATGAAAACAAAAACATGAGGAAATTGAGAAAGAAAGGTAATTAACTTACCAAAAATGACACAACAAGAAATGACAGAGCCCAAATTCAATCAAACTGACTCTGGAGCCTTGCCCCAAACCAAATCATCATGAGCAAGTTAGAATAGATGGTCTTTAGACTCCATTCAGTTCTGACTTTCAAGGTTTCTGTGGGTTCTCTGTCCAGTAAGTCCTGGCTGGCAGATACATGTCTCCCCTACGTGGGTTTCAAACTTCCCCAGAGTCACTTCATTTGGTAAAAGGTGAAAACAACCCAAGAGTTCATCAACAAATGAATGGATAAGGAAAATATGGTAAATACACACAATGGAATAATATTTGGCTGTAAAAAGGAATCAAAGTCTGATATATGCTACAACATGTATGAATCTTGAAGACATCATGTTGAGTGAAATAAGCCAAACACAAAAAGGACAAATATTATATGATTTCACTTACATGAAATACCTAGAATAAACTAGTTTCATAGAGACAGATAGTAGATTACAGATTACTGGGGTTCGTGAGGAGGGAGGGAGGCAGAGGTATTGCTTAATGGGTTTAGAGTACCTCCTGGAGGTGACGAAAAAGTCGGTATAAAGGATGTTGGTGATGGTAGCATAATATTGTGAATATAATTAAGATTACTGAGTCCTACACTTGAAAGTGGTTAAAATGGGATATTTTGAGTTGAATATATGGTATTACAACAAAAAGTTTTAAAAAACAAAAACAAAGCTCTTGGCTCTTTATTCACAAAAATTGAGGTTGACCCTCCAGTCCTCTGCTGCCTTCTGGTTCCTGCAGAATTCTCAAGGAACCAGCCTCACCCTTGAGAAAACTGCCTGCCTTCTCACAGGTCAGTGCTATTACGACGGCCCTTTATGTTTCCAAGGGGCGTATCCAGCCAGGGTATCTCTGTGCAAACTAAGCAAATAAGGAAAACCTCCCTTTTATTTTGTGATTTGTTTTCTGGGCATTTTGATGCTGCAGGATACGATTTAGTTCCCATGACCCTGAAACTGCAATGAGGGTAATTAACAGAAATATGGGTCCAGGGTGAGCCAGACTCCCCTCCCTGAAGCCTTTCACAAACACAGCTACAACAATGGAGAAACTAAGAACACTGCGAACCCACAACAAAGCCCGCCTCTCGATGATTCCAACAGTCTTCTTAGGGGAAGCCTTATGGAGCCTAGACAAAATTAGACCAAAAAAAAGTATGCAACCTACAACCTTTTCCCTTCTTATTCATTTAAACCACTGTCTAATGAATCTGTCGGGAGCTGTTCTGGGGAGGAATCGGGACATAAAGCAGGGGCTCGATGCAGGTTCCTGGAGCTGTGCTCTGTCTCTCTCTTCTTGCCTTAGCTTTCCCTAAGCTCAGGGCTCTTAGGAAGCTTTCCTGCAGGGGGGCCTTACCTCGGTGAGACTTCCCGGCCCCCACTCCTGCCACCTGGAGCCACACTGCAATTCTTATTCCTGAAGGTGGCAGGTGGCAAAGAGCATGTCTGCCCCACAATGCTGGAGTTGACGGGAGAATTTTTGAATTATATCAGGTGGGCTGGTAAGCTGCTGGGCTGGGGACACCTGACTTTTGTTAACAAGGATTCGTGACTCTGGCTTTATTTAAAATCACCCTACTCAACCCCACGCAAATGCAGCAAAAACAAAAATCAATTAAGTGAGAGATGCTTCCCAAAACAGAGGAGGGCCTTGGGGAGAAGGAAGAGGAAAGCTGAGTGGGCTAATATTTTATTCATGGATCCCTAGTGAAAGTGCTCAGTGGGCTGTGCCTTGTCACAGCAAGACAAATTTGGCTGATTTACCTGTCACTAGAAAAAAAGATGCCTTTAAGCTTGTCAGGATTGGGCTGGGGCCAATGAAGGCTGTGTATCTGTGGTCTCCTGAGAGAGATATAGAGACACAACCTAATGGAGGCTTTTTGAGGAATCAGCTAAAGGCACTGGAAATGAAGCCACATTGGAAGGAAGAAAGGAAAAGAACTTTGGCTGAACACCTACTATGCTTCCAGTCACGATGGCACAGGTGGTAAGTGTATCAGACTATAGGCCTGCCCCTCCTCTTTCCACTTGAATGACCTGGTGATTCATTTAACCTCTGGGTGCTTCCTAGGGTTTTTATGAGGATTAAATGAGATGAGTCAAATAAAGTTTTTAGAATATGTCTTAGCATGTAGGACATTATTATTAAAAATAAGCGTTATTTGTTATTATGATGGTGGGTTTTTTTTTGAAATGCGTGTGCTTCAATGACTGGGAGGGCTCAGTTTCCAGAGATGTTTATATCTTAAAACATCTGCAACAGACTTGCACAAGAAGAAATTGCCCCTACCCTAAATATCAATGGTACACTTATTGAGAATCACAGAGCTAGGTCCTCTATTGTGAGTTGCATTCTTTTTAATCATCCCAAACATGCTGTCAGGCAGTTACTAGAACTCCTAATTCACAGATGAGGATATTGAGATTTTCAATAGCTTTCCCAAGATGAAACAACAATTAATTACATCGCTCGGGTTTGAATTTGCAGATTTTTGTCTATAAAATCAATGTTATTTTGCTACACTTTGCTTCCTTGACTACTGGCATCCAGATATTTAGTGTTAAAGTCTGAAAAATGGAAAATTGGAGGTAAGTCAGTGTATTCCTACCATAATTTGAACAGAAATATCCTAATTGGGCAGGAAAAGATAGCTAATTTATGGGGCTATTGTTGAAGCTCAGCAGCCTCAGCCATGAGAGAAGCTGCTCATTAGCTGGGAGGGAGCTCGTGCTAACGACCAGTCTCTCCTATGCCAGGAGGCTCTTCTACAAGAGCTGGTGTGAACACACAAGGAAGATTCCCCTGGCCATTCACAGCAGTGGCCAGAGAACATCGGGGGCTTCCCAAATAGGTTTTCTGGAAGCTGAGTAACACTGTGGAGGGGTCTGAAGATTAAGCCAGAACCAGAAAGATCAGAGCTGATAGGATTAGAAGCAGTAGAGATGGGCACATTTAAGAAATAGTTTCTCGGATTCTGAAAAAAGTCAGGAAGATAGCCTACGAAGGATCCTTACATCAAATTCTCAGTGTTAGTAAGATCCCTTGGGTAGGGCAAAATCCATTCCCTAGCATCTGATTTGTGACCACATTCATTTCTTCACTTAACAAATATTTCTTGACTATATCCAAGGGCAATACACGGTGTGAAGACCTGGGGATGCAAAGACGAATCTAACTTGCTGTCGTCCTCAAAGAGTTTATGGTTTAATGAGGGGAGCACACACATAAGAAACGACTGCAATCCACTGTGAGAAGTGTGGTGATAGAAGGATTTACAAGGTGCAAAGGTGGCCAGGTCTCCTCGGAGGAGCCCCAGCTTGGTGAGAGTGTCCATCCAGGAAGGGCTCTACAGAAAGAGAGAAGAGCAGGTGCAAAAGTAAGAAAACAAAACTATGGAGCTCACCTCCAGGGAGTTTGACAAGGTATGAACAAGGGCATGAGGGGAAAATGGAGAACTCTGATCCTGAAGAGGAGACTGTGGCAAGATCAGGGGAGTTTGCTAAAAAGTTTGCCTTTTATTTAGCAGTTGATAGGAAACCAGTAGCAGTGTGGGTATTAAATTGCAGTGCTTTATTAGGATGCATGATAGTATTGGATGCAGAAAGAGAAGCATCAAAATCTGCCTCTTCTCCTCATGGTCTCCCTGTCAATATCTAACGAATCACCATGTTCACACAACTGCAATGCTCCTGTGGGCTTGTGCCTTGCATTTCTTTCTTGCTTTGCATCCTCTCAATGGTTCCTAATCCAAACTCCAATCATTCTGAATTTGCATCACTACAGTGACCTCACAATTATTCTTCCCCTCCTGTAATCCATCCTACACTTATAGAACTCCTCAAATTCATATAAAAACACCAGGGAGCATGTGCTAAACACAAAATATAAATGGCAATTAACATGCTTTGGGAGTTGACAATTTATAAAGCGTTTTCTCATGCCCTTTAAATTTTGTAACCATCCTCTGCTGTGTTCTGTTCACCAAGGACTGAAATTTTTAAAAAAGACGAAGGACAGATATCATGGGGGTAGAAAGTAGAGCATTCAAGATTCCAGAAAGGAGTGTCGGGGGTGAGATATAGAATGTGGGCATGGAAGTGGATTATGGAATTGGGGTGTTCATAAAGTTTTTGAAATAGAAGAATTTCAATCAATTAGGATGTTAGGTTCTTGGTTAGTTGATCCATGCAAGCATCTTTAGCAGATACTGTTGATATCCCCACCCTAGCTCCTTGGATACCTTTACCATTTCTGTGAGCTCCTCCCTACTTCATCCGCTTTGGCTTCCAACAGTTGAACCTGTGAGTCTTGTTTGGATGCTACCAGAGCATCTTTGTGCATGAAGGTTTGGGGTAGATACAGCCAGCTCTCTGGTCTCTGAAGCAGAACCCACACTCCAGAGATTCCCTGAAAGATAAGGCTGAAGCTCTCTCCCACAGGACTTCATCTCCTCTGCTTCCCCCACTCTCTTACCAATTTCTCCCGAAAGCGCTGCCTTAATAAATCACCTGCACCTGAATCTTCATAGCAGGGTCTGCTTCTGGGGACCCCAGCCTCAGACTCTTGACTCTCCTCCAATACACATGATGGCTGGAGTTGGGGTAAGTGGTAAGGCCATGTTTGTTCCATGAATGTAGTGAGGATAATAAATGGCAGGCAAGGCAATGTTTGAAAGACATTATGGTCAGATGGCATGTCCCTTAGAAAACAAGGTATGAACAAGGGCATGAATTTTTTTTTTTTTTTTCACGATTGGAAAAGTAACATGTGGAGAAGGCAAAGGGGACCTAGGAGAATGTCAACACAACCTCTATGTCTTTGGTGCATCAGGAGTCGTTTCTTATTATGAATGACAAGGAGCATAGCTGCAAACATGATGCAACATAAGGCATAATTCAGACACTGGTTCTGAGCACATGCTTTTATCCCTGCTCATTGTGCTCCAATGCAACATGTGTAACTGGTAGGAAGGAAGTGACTTCTTCACCTGCAGAATTTGGCTCAGTGTTAGTTAAATACTGTGGAATTTAAAGTGACTTTTTTTCTTTCTTTAAAATGTCTAAATGCTGTGTTGATAAATGTCATGTAGAATAACGAAAGTGATGGAATGTGCTGAGGATAATGTGAGTTACTTTCTAGTTCACCTGAACCATGACTTGCCTACATTTAGCAAGAATAATGAATGTAATTTAATACAGCACCTTTGCAGGGAAGTGACTCAAAACACTTTTCAAAGTGAATATTAAAATGCTGAATTATGCAATAAAGACATAGATTTAAGTAGATAATAGATCACAATTTACAAAAGCACATAATGCAGCAGAAGGTATATTTTTTAAAATATGCATTATATTGTTATTAGTAGAAAGATGATCTTAGAAAGAGAAGTTGATATGGAATAAGGAAACAAAGGTCAGGTAGGGATTAAATAACTACTTTAAGATGAGAGCCAGCCTAGCCTATAGCCAAGGGCAAGAGCACCAGAGACGGATGGAACGAGGGCTGACCCACCCTCAATGACCTGGGTGGCTTTGGGCAAGTCAGTTACCCTATGTGAGTTTTAATTTCTGTAATGTGGGAGATTAGGGAGCTAGTATATATTTTAGCAGGTGCTTAATAAGAGGGAGTTCTTATTACTATTATACCTATTATCCAAAAGTTGTAATGACTACAGCTACCTTCTACTCACTCATAAGGGCCTGTCCCCTATCTTAATATAAGTTACATATCACTCTATAGATCCACCTCCATTGCTTTCCCATCTCTACCTATTATATGGAATAGAGTCATAAATCATATGCTGTACTTGAAAAGAACTTAGAGTCCACCTGGAATAACCACCTTATTTTGTACATAAAGAAATTGTGGCCCAATGAGGTGACGTTATTTGTTTACAATCTTACATATAAATAGCCACCATTCTTTTCCAGGGACTCTGCTCAGCACTTCCCACGCATTATTATACTTGATTTTTGTAATGACTTTATGAGGGAGATACTCTTACTGATCCCTGAGTACCCTGAGGCACAGAGAGAAGAAATGGCTTGCTTAAGGTCGTACAGCTATCACGTGGCACAGCTCGGTTGCCAACCTGGCTCCACCGACTCTACAGCAGGGGTTCTTCAAGCTCCCTCCTCTCTCCCCGCCCCCTGGCCCCTGCTACACTGCCATGGGGCTGCTGAGGAGCAAGGCCAGGAAGCAGGCCAGGCCTTACTTTCCTGGTACTGCTGTCCTGCATCCTTTCCTAGGAAGTCTCCGTGTTCCCTGAGGGGGTGAGAAAGCCAGGAGGATGCTGTGAACAGCACTGTCCCTTGTTTTGCTCTTCATAGGAACTTCCATCTTGGTTCTTTTCCAGTCTTCCTCATTCTCATTCAACTCTGCACCAAGGATTTGAGTCAGAAGGTCCAGGTTTTAATGTGAGTCTTTAGGCAAGTCTTAAAAGCATTCTGAACCTCAGCTTCTTCATAAGGAAAAGGAGAACATAAAAATACCTGTAGTAACACCAGGTGCAGCTTTTATGTAGATCAAATAAAACACGTGAAAATGTGCTGAAAACCGAAAAGGGCTATATGCTCATTTATTGTGTGTGTGTGTGTGTGTTTGTATGTCAAACAAAAGGTGAGGCTTATGAGTTTTCAGATAATCTATATTTTATGAGTACAATATGTTTGCTAGTCCATGGGCTGTAGGACACTAATTCACAAAACAATGATTTCTCTGTGTAATTCTTAGAAGTCAGTATAGCTATTTAGGATTCTGAGTAGAGGACAAAGGTAAAATATTAGTTGCTTTGAAATGATAGTTAAGGAAATGATGGTTAAAGAACAGAGAACTTTCACATCAGGTCACCAATATGACTTTCCAAACTAGAAAAATTCTTGGCAGCAGCCTCTTCCAATAAATCAGCATGTCAAAAGAAACAATGGCCCTTCCAATGCAACAGGAACAAAACCACTGAACTTTCCAAGGCAGACTTGGAACAGAAGTCTCCAAGACAACCTCGATACATCTCATTCCTTTCCCATTCATTGAGGGAAAGTACAAGGGCTGATGGAATTCCTTCAACTTAGCCAGTCAAGAGGCTCACCAATCCAGAACGACCCTCAGAGACCCAGATAAGAGAGTGAATTAATTGCCCATTGTAAATATCAGTGTCTTTTGGCCAAGCCACCAACTGTTATTCTCTCATGTGAGTAGTACTGAGAATTTTTATTAGGACTGGAACCCAGGAAGCAAATAAAAACCATAATAGATCATTTCAGCTTCCTGACAACAATCAGGGTGAGATGACTTGCTACTGGACATCCAAGGGAAAGTAGATCAACTGTGGGATGCTATTTTCAGTTTCATAGATTTCAGAGACAGAAGGTACACAGACATCACCTTAACCAACTTCCTTGTTTTACCCAGGAGGAAGCTTGAACCCGAGAGAAAAGGCCATTATGCAAGGGTGCCCACCAGACATTTGGCAGAATTGGGTCTTGTTGATGGTCTAATGCTTTTTGCATCATACAGCATAGCCTCCCTAACCGTTAATTGTAAACTCACATCCCTTTATCCAGCACATATTTGTTGAATGCTGACTATGTGCTTAGCTATGTTTCCAGGACCAGGTCTAGGAAAAAAAAATAGTGAAGTAAACAAGAAAAGAATTATTTATGCATGCTATACCATTTAATATTCACACGGCACTGGCGTCCGAGGTAATTATCCCTATTAAAAATGAAACCAGAACTTGCTTATTGTCCCACAGCTTATTCATAGCAGAGTTATTATTCAAATTTAAGCTGTCTGACGCTACATTCTAGGTTTATCACCCTATATCATGTTGCCTTACTCAATCAGATCTTTCTCCTTCCTCTTCAACTCTTGTCCTCCCTTACATACAGCACTAATCCAGATCTCATGGATGCACAGGGAGCTGGAAACTTACAAAGCCCCTGCTCTCCAGGAGCTGACATTCTCGAGGTGCACAGACAGAAGACTATAAACGAACACATATGCAATATTTAGCAGAAGGAAAATAAAGGAGAGAAAGGGGAGCCAGATGGACCAGAGGGGATGCTATTTTAGATGGGGTAGTCAGGGACCACCCCTCTGAGGGAGTAAAATTTTGAGCAAAGGCTGAATATGGCAAATTCCAGAGATAGAGATAGGAAGCTGTACAAAGGACCTGGTGGTCAGTCATGATATTACAAACTCAAAGAGAAATTTCGAGGAGCTCTGACATGTATGTCCATAGGATTAAATATCTACTGGGTTATTTACTAGCTGCCTGACTTCAGCGAGTTTATTCCAATTCTCTGGACCTCAGTTCCCTCCTCTGTAAAATGAGACTGATATTAATATCCACTTTTAGGGTTCTTTGAGAATTAATTGATTACAGTGAATGGTATACAATAAACAAATGTCAGCTGTTGGTGTTTTTCTTTTTCTTTTCCTCTCTCAATGATGTGTCCATCTTTCACCTACCTTAATAATTTTGTGCAAGATTCTCTTTCCACACTTTTTTCTTTTAAAAAGGATGACCATTTTACATTTTTATCTTTTCAATCAAAATATTATGAGGAAGGTCAATAAACTAAAATAGATAAAAGGGAAGCTGTTCTGGAGGCATCTGCTCAGCTCACCCTCACCCCCCATGGTGGTTCTGGGAGGCCCCTGTTTTCAGAGGACATAGTGAGGAAACGAATGAACTGTTGTAATAACATTCCCATTAGACAGATCTTCTAACACAATGATTGGCATGAAGTAGGGACTGAACATGTAATTATTGAAAAAATGTTGAAAATTGCAAAGTAGAACCTCTTGGCTCTTTCATTTTTTTGAGAAAAGAGATTACTAGGCCACACCACACAAAGCTTTCTTGAGGTGGATTGTGGGGGTTGTTTATTTAGCTCAGGCTTAGTCACAAGTTCAGAACATTCTGTGGGTTTTACTGGAACGCGATACCATGGCTCCTCAGACTCAGATCACTCTGGCTAAGGCTGCCAGTGACCTCCCCTGAGGCCGTGGCTATGGTTCCCAGGATCCATGAGAGCAAATAGACCTCTTGCTTCTCATTCAGCTTTAGGAGTGCCTCACATGATTTATTCATCACAAGGAGCCTGGAAATCCAGAGCTGGAAGAGACCTGGGCAGGTGTTGTGGCTTGTGTTCAGTGCCCCATGAGGGAGAACTGCCAGCATTCTGGAGCCTAGAATTCTTGGCAATTTTGGATTTCTAGAAGTATCTCTGTTGCCTTGAGATCAACAAGTTATGGTTTTATTCCTTTTATGCGTCTTACTTAAGTGTTGCTGTGAATTTGGGTGTGGTTAGCCCAAATATGGGTCAAGGTTTGTTGGCTTCTTGCCTGTTTACTTCAGTTCACTTCACCACAGTATTTGACTAAACCTCATTCCTACAGAGTTCCTGAATGTCACTCTGTTCAAGGAAAACACTCAAATTTATTGAACACCCTACTATGAGCCAACCAGATGCTAGGTGCTTTCTTTTACCTACTGAACCTTGTTTAATCCTCTCAACAGTCCTATGAGGAAGGAATTATCCTCCCTCTTTAGAAGAGGAAATTGAGACATAAAGATGTTAAAGAAATAACTCAAGGTCACAGAGTGAATGGAGAGGAGAGCATCAATTCAAGCTAAAGTCAGAAAGACTCTAAATGAGAGTCTTTTAGACTTTCTAATGAGAAATCCCATCTGATTAAGTAGAAGCCTGGTGTACAGTTTACCCCTGCATGAAATAATCACATTTTAAGAACTGAGGTTTACTTATCTAAATGAATTTTCAGATAGTAGTATTTTAACTAGTATGTGTGTGAATGTGTATGTGTATGTGTGTGTAGGGCAGAGAGATTGGCAAACAAATAATAGGAAATTAAGTGTCGCATACTCAGACAAGTAGTTTCCTCTTCCTGCACCTCAGTTTCCACAGCTGTAAAATGAAAAGTTTAGATAGACCATTTCCAATGTCCCTTCCAACTCTCATCTGTGTGAACAGAGAGAGTCTGTTTTCTTCTTTCTATCATTCACCTGTGTTTGCAGATCTTTTAATCTCCTGAAGCCAAATAAAACCTAGCAGAAAAATCAGGCAAGACAGATCTGGCACACAATACTAGGGAAGGTGGTGGTCCCGTATGGAAGTTATTTTGTGATAAACAGGATTCCTTGACTGGAGGTAGAGGTCGGGATAAATCTGCATCTTTGGATTTTAGGTTCTCCTTCTCAAATGATATAGGCATAGATGAGGGACAGGAAGATGCCTGGATGAGTAAAGGGATACCAATGGTGAGTGAATGAGACCAAGCTGATTATGCCTCAGGGATGAGGTTTGGGGAGAGTCAGTGGCCAGTACCAGCGTGAACCACCAGCCGAGGAGAAACTAGGCATCAAGTGTTGAGCGTGGTTCAGGGTTCCAAAAGGCTACACTTAAAAATGTGGGTAGTGATTAGTGGTGGACTGGGAAGTGGAACAGGAAGGTTGTCTAGGCAAATCCAAAGAGCAAACATCTAAAGAACCAGGCTGAAGATAGGACCAAGAGATGCTGTTTGTGAAGATGAAGCAGGAGTAGGTGCCTGTCACACGGAATGCAGAAAACCATGGTTTATAACTCAAACAGAGCCAAATTTGTCCAGCACATGCTTACTTCTCATCTTGCAGCTCGGGGAATCCATTTTGTAGGGATGAGATTTAGTGTTAGAAAGGATTTTTCAAAGCTACCTCATCCAGCTTCCTTTCAAATGCAGGAATCACTTGAACAAAACCTCTAAATATGAGAAATATTTCTACTCTTTGTTCGGGCTTTCCTAACCTTTGAAGGACAGTGGTTAAAAACAAAAGTTATAGAGTAAGACAAATGCCGACCCAAGGAGTGGTCCTACTAGTCGTTTGGCCTTGGGCAAAATAACTCATCTTTCTGAACCTTACTTCCCTAAAAAAAAAAAGGTAATTCTTCACTCTTCAGGAGAGTTTTATGAGGATTAAATAAAATATTTATGAAGTGTTTAGCAAGGTACCTGGCACAAAGGAAGTGTTCGATAAATGGAAACTTCTAATATACTTTATGTAAATATATCTCATTTTAATCCTGTAAGTATCCTAAGAGGTAGCTATTAGTAGCCCCATTTTAGGTGTGAGTAGACTGAAGCTAGGAGAATTTGCATTAAGTTGATTGTGGTAACAGAGCTAATGAGTGGCAGAGCTGGGAAATAAACCCAAGGTTATCTGGCTACAAAGCCTGTTTGTTTTCAATTAAATCACAGTACCTTTTTTGTTGAGCAAAATTCTGCTTCCCAGTAACTGGGAAACAACAAAATATAGTTCTTAAGGACATCAGGTAATAGGACCGTGTGAAAATTAAATGAGGTAATAAAAATAAAAACCTTTTACATTAGGCATATAATATTCACTTGCACTTAATTTCCACTAGTATTTTCATCACTGGCACAGCACCTGATACATAGCAGGTGTTCAATAAACGATGGCCAAATAATTGATGGCATATACTTTGCCTTTATGGAGCATCACAGAAAAGTCTGCTTCCAAGCACCATAAAGATCTCATGGCTACAGGTTGCCAGTTCCCTCACATTCACATTCACGACCTTCTCTCATATCTTTAGCCATACATCACAAGGAGTAACTGCCGGGCTCATTGTAGGAGAAAGCAAAAGGAGAAAGGCACAGGCCTATTCCAAACCTTGATTTCCCCACCCCCTGGTCACTTAGCATCATTTCTGTTTCCCAAACAAGATACACTTAGAAGCCACTACTCTGATTTTCTCCTCTCTTCTTAAAAGAGACACCTTTAAAGCACAGCTGAAGAATTTAACCTGCGTAAGCCCACAGTACTGAAATGTCTGATGAACATTTAACAACTGGAGTGCAGCCTGAGCCCCACACATTTGCAATGGAAAGTGGTTTTTCAGATCTCTTCAGAAGAGCTACTTTCTTCAAATCTTTGGTCTTAATAAGGTACTAACCTGCTTTTACCCCTCAGTTCTGTACCTTGAGACCTATTGACCCAAATTACTCTTTCTTTTCCAATATTAGAAAATATGACATTTGTGATTTTGTGTAAATGGCATGGCAAATTACACAGGGGTGACAATATTTCAAACATAGTGTGGACTGTTATCACTCATGTAATACTAGCACATGTGACAAGCAGGAGGGTATCAGAGAGATGTTACTCTATAAAAGTATGGAGAGAAGCCAGGAAAGGCCACCTGGATCCTAAGGCCAGGCAAACCCACCTGCATGCTTTCTAGGGCCTGGACATCAGGTAAGGCCCAATGCCCTTTAGTTATAGAACTAAATCACATTGCTGTCCATTTTGAGAAAACTCTGCTTTCCCCAATCTGGAATGCATAATCCTTAATGCGTGAATTGTTAAGGCTACTTCATTTATTCATATATTCACTTAAATCTACTACTCTGACTACTACGACTACTACTATTTAGAATTTATTGAGGGTTTTTGTTGTTGATGTTGGCTTGTTTCAACTTGTTTGTTTTGTTTTTACTATACACCAGGCAGGGAGCTGTGGTTTTTTTCCATGAATTATTTTATTTCAGCTGCATGACACTTCTAAGATGTAGGTATTGATATCACCATTCTTAGATGAGAAAAGTGCAACTCAGAATGGTTTTTACTTACTAGTTGGTGGGAGAGTTAGGACTTACCAATATTGATGCTAATTACCAAATGGATTTAAAAAGCTGAAATCCAAGCCCATAAGGAATTTATAGTCTTCTTGGTGAAACTTTAGAAAGATAGATAGATTGATAGATAGATAGATAGATAGATAGATAGATAGATTAGAGATAGAAAAGAAATAGATATATAGGTAGGTAGATAAGAGGAGAAAGATGTACTTTGAGATTTAACTTTTAGTAAAATAAAACAAAATAAAGTAGATGTAAGCTAATATCATACACATATAAATGTAGTTACAATAAAGCATGTTTAAATAGGTACATAAGCAACATCAAAAGAAAGATAATGATGAATGCACAACTAAGTGATTATACAAAACCCATTGATTGTACACTTTGGATGAATTGTATAGTTTATTAATATGTGTCAATAAAATTGATTTGTTTAAAAAAAATAAAAGATAAATCTCCAAATATCCCAAATGAGAAGAAGTGCAAGTTGATCATGTTGGGAGACACTTGAGCTGACATTGTGGCAACCTATGAATGGATATTAGATGCAGAAATAAGCTTTCATGATTGATGGCTGAGGTTTTGATGGCCCAATGGGATTTTGGAGAGCAAAGCTTGAGCCTGAATACAAAGTGGAGATGAAACATATATCCTTGCAGTTACAGAATTCTGTAAGGGATTCTACTTATATTAAAGGGGATAAGAGAAAAAATCCAAACACTGATCTTTAGAAGAAAGAAATATCTTGTCTGCTACCAGGGCACTGGGCAGAAATGAAGCATCTCCCATGAGAAACTAAGACTCAAGAGTGAACGACTTGAGTTCATGAGTTCTGAGTTTACTTTCCTTGTGGTGTAGGTATACCAAACAGAGATACTGATATTAAAAAACTAGCCATAGAACCAGGAAACAACTGCATGTCAAGATGGAAGCAAATATAAAATGTTTATAGCCCAGGGACATTGTGATTCCACCAGAGAAAGAAACAACCTCCTCTGAAGATGAGCTCACAATAAAAAATTATAAATCATTTGAGGAAATAACCCACTATGAACACAAGTCAGCAGACACGACCCATTGGGGAGATAGTATACCAAAAATGCAATACAATAAAACAATTTGAGAAGGGCTATAAAATATAAATACTTAAATATATCAAACAGAAATAATAAGGAATTATAATTATAATGAAAGAGCAATGTGCTCTGAAAGAAAGGAGAGGTGCATTTAACAGAAAGAACAAAAGAGAATTTCTTGAAATGAAAAAAATTTGTAGCAGTGGGGGGATAATTCAATATAAGGGTTAAACAGCAAATTAGATACAGAAGAAAGAAGAATTAGGGAATCTAGATCTAAAACAATTACACAAAATGTGGTTCAGCAAAAAATAAAGACAAAGAAAATATGAAGGAAAGATTAAGAGCTATGGAAGAAAGAATAAGTTTGTCCATCAAATATCTGCTAGGTTACCCAAAAATTGAGAATAAAGAAAATATAGAAAGGTAATGTTTGAAAGGATAATGGCTTAAAGTTATCCCAACTTGAAAAAATGATATGAGTCTTCAGAATGCAGTAGCATACTGAATTCTAAGGAAAAGAAACAAAAAACAAAAAACAAAAACAAAAACAAAAAAACCTCAATTATTAGACACCTTTGGGAGAAATAAAGAACACAAAACTTAGGGATCTGATTTAAGAAGCAGCAGAGAGAAAAGACAGATTACATATGAAGGTGCAACTATTAAACTGTAAATAATATTTACAAAGTGCTGCAAGATTGAATAAGAGGAAAGCAAGGAGGAATGATGAGCAAATAAATTGGAAAGCTTGTAGAAAAATCTAAATAAGCCTTGAATATGGGAAGCAACAATGAAAAATGATAACTATTAATTGCAGGAGAGAGTTTCAAAGAAGATGGGACTAAAATAATCACAATAATATGAATGATGGAAAGAGATGATAGGAGTTAAAGTTTTCTAAAATGTTTATATTTTGGGGGAGGTGGTTAAATATATTGTAATTTTGACATTATTAAATTAAGTTAAATAAGATGATATTAAGGATAACCTCTAAAGAATTAAACATCAAATTTATAATTTTTAAATTCTACATCAGTAGAGACTGAAAAAAGGAATAGGAATAAAGAAAATCTGATCAATCTGAAAGAAGGCAAGAAAGGAAGCAAAAGAAGAGAAAAAAAGAGGAAAGGAAGTTAGAAAGCACAAAATAAGATTAATAGAGTACAGAGCCCAGAAGTAGACTCATGTATAAAGAAGCATTGACATGAAAAATCATCAGAAGGAACTAGCCAATAAATAGTACCAGAAAAGTACCATTCAAATTTCAATAAATAAAGTCCTTCTCTCAACCATCCACACAAACAAATTCCAGATGAATTAAGGACCCAAGGTGAAGAACAAAAGTTTAAAGAGAGTAGAGGAAAATATAGGAGATTATTTTTACTGTTTTCAGGTGGAAAAAGAGCTCTCCAGTAAAACAAAAAAAGGCCAAACCATAAAGGAAAAAGTTGATAAGTCTGGCTATCTTAAAACTTAAAGCATCTGCATCAAAAATGGGCCAAAATATTTCCTGCAAGCCTCATTCCTCAAATGTGACCTGTTTCTAAGCCAAACTCAGCAAATAACTCACTACCTTCCCCCTGGTGTGGGGCATGAATTGCAAGGATGAGCCTTCCTGACACCAAGAGATTATTACCAAGCACCAACCAGCAATGCTTTTGAAAAAAGACCTTGGCCAAAAGGGGGAAAGATTAAATACAAAAGGGTTTTTATGGCTTAGAGATTTCAGAGTGAGTTGGGAGAGCATTTCAGAGGTTACACTTAGCATGTTACAGGCAGATCTCACTAAATGCCATAATAAACAAGATCAAAACAGGGGTGCAACTGAGGGCTCTAGAGACATCCTGACACTATAGGCAAGTCACACAACCTCAGAAAATCAACAACCCATCAGTGGGCCTTAGCTTGGTATATATGATAATCTATTTCCCCTATGTAACAGAATTAGACTCATTTATAATTTCCCTACACATAATTCTTCTACTCCTTTTATTTGAGCCTACAATTAGCACTATATCAGTTAAATATATGTCCCAGAGACTTAAATCTTTGGTCATATGCTGGTTGAGCCCAGAATCTCAGCAGAGTTATGGCCAACACTTACTCTCCAGTTCATTGGACTTACCCAGGACAACTAACAAAATGCTGATGATGGACAACCCCCAACCCTAAAAACAAAGAACATCTACAACTGCAAGCAAAACAGTTCCTTCCATCTGCCCCATAAGATCTAACCCCCCTCTAAATCTGAAGCAGAGCTGGAATCACCATCCTCAAATCCTCAAGATTGAGGAATGAAAAAACATAAGGGAAGAATACAACCATGAACCAAAGTAGATTTATTATTACTGTAATAATAATAGAACTGATAACATTGATATAAAGATAGTGGTTACCAGGGGTTCTATGGGGAGGAGTCAGAAAGAATAGGTGGAACATAGGGCATTTTTAGGCCATTGGAATTGTTCTGCATGATATTGTAATGACAGATATGGGCCATTATACATTTTGTCAAATTCTATAAAACTGTACAGTCAAAAATGTAAACCATAATGTAAACTATAGACTGGTTAGCAGTGCTTCAATATTTGTTCACCTAGTGTAACAAATGTACCAAAATGATGTAAGATGTTATTAATAGGGGAAAATATGAGCAGTGGAGGGGGTAGAGTATGTGGGAATCCCCTAAACTTTTGGTGTAACTTTTATGTAATCTAAAACTTCTGTATAAATAACATTTATTATATGGGGAAAAGTGCATCAAAATCAATTTGGAAAGATACAGACTGATAAAAATTATTGGCAAAACAGTGGTATTTAAAATAAATGTGGAGAGGACAAACAACCTAGTCATAGAACAAATTATTTAAACTGGCAATTATGGCCTGTAAATAGTAAGATTCCTTTTCACACCTCTCAGTGATAGTGAGGATGTAGAGAAATGGTACCTTTCATTTGCTGTTGGCACGAGTTTAGATTGGAAAGCCAATTAGTATAGCAGTTAGGCAATAGCTATAAATCTGAAGAAATGTACAGGATCCCTATCACATGACCCCTCTCCTGGGCAGACCTTATATATTTCTTTCCCTCCCTCCCTCCCTCCCTCTTTCTCTCTCTTGCTTGACTGAGTACAGGAGTGGGGCATGTGACTCAATCCTAAGCAGTCAAAGGCCAATGGCAACCATCTTGGGACCACTAGTGGAGGAGCTGGAAAGTAATGGCACTAAAGCCAAGCAAGGCGAGCTGAGACATGGAGAGAAATTCTTGGTTATATCTTGAGTCAGCTGATGAAGCTAGTCCTGGGCTCAGTTACCTTTGCACTTTTCAGTTATATGAACCAAAACAAACCAAACCAAACCAAAACAAACAAACAAAAAACACAAAAAAACTCTATGCTATTTAAGTCATTTTGAATGTGTTCTTTTTTTTCTTGTAACTATAATAAAAAGATGGTTTTAAGATGTGTGAGATGTTATTAACAAGTCATGTGGAAAAGGGGAGATTGTCTCAGACAAGTGGGAGAAGATGAATATTGACTATGTTATGCAGATATTGTGCTTTCCTTTGGATGTGTTCTTTCATAACATCCTGCAATTCCCAAATGTATCCCTTTTCACCCTTAATTGTTTCTGTTTCTTTCCTCCTTAAAGTGTAATGGCCATTTCTATCTTGCTTACAGCTGAATCCATAGAGCCCAGCTCAGCGCCAGGCACATGGTAGGTACATAATAAATATTTGCCAAATTATTGTTGAATGAAAAGTGTATGTAATACAGGGCTGGTAGACAAGATTAAAGCCAACAGCAGCAGCATCCATACCAGAGTAGAATTAACTGGCCATCGGATCTAGCCCATGGTCCAAGAGGCAGATTCTGGGGAATAGCCAGTGAGTGTAGAGTAACAGAAGAGCAACGAGCTTGGTGACACCATAAGAAAAACTGAGTTTGTAATTAATTCACACATTCATTTGTTCAAGAAGAATTGGGGGTTGGTACTTACATATGTTGGGAATTGTGCTAAAGACTGGACTTTTATCTCATTAATTCCCATGGCATCACCACAGGGAAGTAATGTGATAGAGTCTGGCATATAGCAGATGCTCAAAAAAGATAGAAAGTGAGTAGAGAGTGGCAAGCTGATGCTCAATCTGGGTAGAATCTATGATGAGGTGGACAGGGGTGATGGTGGTATAGCTATGTGAGTAGGGTCAATGATTCTAGAGTATGTCCTAGCAGGGTGGGGTGGGTGGGGTGGGCTATCCATAGAGCTTGCAGGAGGGTTGGAGGAAGGAACAGGTGAACTCTGGAGAGCTAGAAGACTGTGGTTGAGAGTGTTCTTTTGATAACTATGGTAGGGGAGTGTCCCTGGTGCAGGTGTCAGTGGAGGGGGGATGTATGGGGAAGGGTGCACCTGGGGCATGCCTCTATGGAATATGAAGGTATCCATGTGGTCATAGGGTGTTATCTCAGTGGGTGGGTGAAGACCCACACAATAACCAACAAAATATTAAGTTCCCATCCTGGGGAATCCTGCTACATTCTCTAATAGAGTGGCAAGAATCTCTAGAGTAGATAGGCAGTGCCTAATAAAAGAAAGCAGACTAATATACCCAGCCCTCGATATTAATGCTTATACTTAGGAACCTTATTCTTGTAAATTGAAACTTAACCTAATAATATCTATTACCTAAGATTTACCTTTTGAAAATCTCCATGTTACTCAAATGTGGCCTCTCTCTAAGCCAAACTCTGCAAATAAACTCATTACCTTCCCCCCCCACCACCACCACCCCAGTGTGGGACATGGCTCCCAGGGATGACCCTCCCTGACACCAAGAGATTATTACCAAGCACCAACCAGTGATGCTTTTGGAAAAAGACCTTGACCAAAAGGGGGAAGAATTAAATACAAAAGAATTTTTATGGCTAGGAGATATCAGAGTTGGTAGGTCATTCCAGAGCTTATGCTTATGCACATCTCAGACAGATCTCACTAACTGCCACAGTAAACAAAGCCTCAAACAGGAGGGCTCCTGAGGGCTCTAGACACATCCAGACACTATTGGCAAGGCTCACAATCCCATTAAATCAGCACCCTGTTGGTGGGCCTTATCTTGGAATATATAACAATCTGTTTCCCCACTGTAACAGAGTATGGCTCATTTATAATTTCCCTACACATGATTCTTCTACACCTTTTATTTGAGCCTATAATTAGCAATATACCTGTTAAATATTTGTCCCAGAAACTTAAATCTTTGATCTGAACATACGCTGGTTGAGCCCTGAATCTCAACAGAGTTGCGGCCAACACCTACTCTCCAGTTTATTGTACTTGCTTAAGACAACTAACAAAATGCTGATTTATGGACAACCCTCATCTGAAAAAGCAAAGAGTGTCTACAACTGTAAGCAAGACAGTTCCATTCCTCTGCCCCATGGGATCTAAGCCCCTCTCAGTCTGAAGCAGAGTGGGCATCACTATTCCAAAATCCTCAGGATTGAGGAATGAACAAACATAAGGGGGGAATGCAACCATGGACTGAAGTAGACTTATTATTATTCTAGTAATGGAACAACTTGTAACATTGATATAAAGATAGTGGTCACCAGAGGTTCTGAGGGGAGGGAGAGGGAAGAATAGGTGTAACATGGGGCATTTTGGGGACATTGGAATTGTTCTGCATGATTTTGCAATGACAAGTACAGGCCTTTATACATTGTCAAAACCTATAAAGTTGTACCATGTAAAGTGTAAGCTACAATGTAAACTATAGTCCACAGTTAGTAGCAATGCTTCAAAATGTGTTCATCAATTGTAACAAATGTACCACACTCATGGAAGATGTTATTAATACAGGAAAATGTGAGAGGGGGAGGGGTGGGGTATATGGGAATCGCCTATATTTTTAATGTAACTTTTCTGAAATTGAAAACTTCTTTAAAAATAAAGTTTTTAAAAAGAATAGTATTTGGATGAATGAATAAATCCAAAACCTATGTTCTTTTTCCCCATTGTGTTACTTCCCATGAATATTTGACTGGGTGTCTCTCATGGGCCAGCAAAGTGAAAAGCAAGTACTGAAGCAATGAAAATAATTTTGGAAGATTGTATCCCATTGATCTGGAACATTTTTTCATAGCTAGATGTGACAGATGCTTTAAAGATCCCTTTTGATATGCTTTACAAAGTTGAAACCACAGAAAGTGTAATAAATATGACTTATGTGGATACAAGGAGACTTCTGGCTTAACTAGTACAAAGAGCAAATGTTTTGAAACATGATATTGACCGGCAAAGTTAGATCAGATTATGGAGAAAATTAAAAGAAGAATTTAGCTAATAGTAGTAATAAAACTAAGTCAAAAGGGGGACTATTGATAGTCTAGAAATGAGACTGCTTCCATAATCAGGTACTTGAGAATCTATTCCAGGGGTTGGCAACAGAAGGAGGGAGATAAAGATTCAGCCCAAAGAAACTTTTTAAAAAGAATGTTCTAGAGTGAGTGGCATTTCCAACAGGCAATAAACTCAATGAATAAGAGTTATACATTTTAGGTTATTACCCTATCTCACTCAACCTTTAAATTTCCAAGCTGTAAAATGGGGAAAGCAATGAGACCTACCTCATAGGGTTAGAATGAGTAAAGAATTGCCTGGAAAGTGATGTGTTCTGTAGAGTTTAGCTGGTGTTATTGCTCAGAGGTCTAAGGCAAAGGATAGGTCAATGATGATGACAATTTGAATGCAAATAATGAAGGAAAGAATGGTATAAATAGGAAGAATTGGGAAGAGATTAAGTTTTTGGCAGAAGAGAATATGCTTGCTTTTGGATGTGCTGAGTTTAAATTTAGCAAATGTTCCACTTTCTATGTCAGACCCAGGGATGCCTGTATGGAACTTATACCACATAGCTTTCAGAATCATGAAGTTTTCAGAGTGAGTTGCACATAAAGGTTAACAGTTCTGGCTTTGGAGTTGGACAGTCTAGTATCGAACGTCTGCTTTACCACTTAATAACATCTTCTTTTCCTATCCAAACCTCAGCTTTCTCGCTGGAAAAAGGGAATGAAACCAACCTGTAGGGTTCTTGTGTGGACTAAAGAAAAATAAGCAAAGTGTTTACCATAATATCTGGTTTATACTAAGAAATGTATAGGAGTAATAATAATAGTAGCATGAATATAAATGACAATAGTCATAGTAATAATAATATCTGAATGACTGCCTGATGGTCAGGTGAGAGGTTAAGATCAACAGCTTAAATTTTCCAGAAAATAATGCAGACGTCAGAAACAGAGCCATCATTGTGCACAATCTTATCCATGGTGAGAGGAGGAGAGGGCTGAGGACTGGGATTTGAGAGGAGGAGAAAAAGAGCCAACAATGAGAGAGACAGAGCTGACAGAAAGAAAGGAGAGAGCGGTATCTGACAATGGAGGGGAAATGGCGTTTCAAGAACAGGAAGCCAATAGGATCTAGTGTCCTGGAGAGGCCAAAGACATTGAGACTTGACGTAAGATCTGTGAGTTTCAAAATTACAGTTCCAGCACCAGGGTAGGGGCAGGGAGTAGAGGACAGATGTTAAAAGCAGGAAACACTTTGGAGAGGAAAGAAAAAAAAGAAAGAAAGAGAAGCTGAAATTGCCTCACAGGTAGGAGGAAGAGTCGGAATGAGAGGCGGCATGGCTCTAGCTTTTATTCAGACCTGATTGGGATGACGGGTCAGCTGAGCCACCTGTTCTGTAATCATGGAAGGGTGTGATGTTGTCTTCCTCAGCATGTGGGTAGACTACATTTCCCAGCCTCCCTTGCAGTTAGGTGTGGACAGGTGACCAAGTGACAAGCAGACCAATGGGCTGTGAGCTGAGTGATGTGCACCACTTCCAGGCCTGGCCCCCAGTAAGTTTCCTTGGGAAATCCTTTTGCTCCGTCTTTATTTCCAGCTGATTGGGAAGGACCTCAAAGATATAAAGGAGAATAGAGTTCTGGACGAATGACTGCATGGAGCACAGCCCCCTCCCCCAACCACCATTAGACTAATGCATGACTGAGAAATAAATGTTTATTTTATTAGGCCACTGATATTTTAAAGTCCTTTGTCACAGTGGTTAATCTACTCTGACTAATGAAGTTAATAACCACTCTGAACCTCTGCTTCCTCATTTGTAAGATAGGGCTAGTAATAACTACCGGTCTGACACTTATTCTTTCTCTTTTCCTTACTAATGGAACCCAATCATGGTAGGTTAATTGGCAGTCTTGCGTTATAAAGGAGCGGGTCCCTCCTCAGTCCTAGTCATGGAAAGGTGTGTGTCTGTGTGTTCAGGTGTGTGTACTGGCCAATTCAAGTCAATTTTAGCAGTTGTCCCCCCTTACCTATGAATGACCCAATAATGGGCATGACTTAATGAGACATGGTAGGAAGGCCTCTGGGGGACTTCTGGGAAATTTTTCCCTGTTCTCAAAAAGGTACTCAAAAAAAAAAATCATTCACTCTTTTCTAATTTTGCACATTATTATTTGAGGATGTGATGCCTGGAGCTACAACAGCCACCTTCTACTCTTTAATAGAAAAATCTGAAGGCCAAAGTTCACAGCTGAAGGTGACAGAATTTCTAGCTTGTAGAGCCAACCCTGGAAGCATCCTACTACCAGAAGTTTTTAGGTGAGATAATCATATTTCCTTTAATTTTATCATTCTTAATTTATTCTTTTTGTTACCTATCCCAAAAACATCATAACTGGTATATGAGGAGTAACTCAGTTAAGACCCAAGCATTGCAAGCCATATAGTTATCATTGCCATCAAAGCCTGCATCTCATGACCAACTCATTACTTAAGACTCATTGCCTCCCTGATCCAAATAGAAAAAAAAAATCTCTTTCTGGATTGTGACACAATGTGTTCCAAGAGATGGCATAATGGCCTGAGACAGAAACAGCCTCCTGGAAACTGAGGCTGTGGAGGATATTTGGTTATTGAAGGCACTGGAATGTGTCTTTTTGATAATGTGATATTTCTAGGATAAAGTGAAACTCTTGAATGACAGGTGTCTTACACAGATAGGGGTATTATTAGCTAGATAATATTTAACAAATACTCCTTCCTTATCACAAATAGTTCAAGGCAATAGAAGAGAATATTATAGTCCATGGCAAGCAACAGGTGGGGAAAGCATAGAATCCTTACATTTTTCTATTCGTTGATTAGCAGGACAGATCCAGAGCCTCTCACCATCTTGCTTCCTCCCTTAATTCAGGTTGTTGAGAAAGACCAATGATATTTTAAGAAACATAATGACAATAGAAAGAATGCCTTTATTCTCATAAGACCCAATAGAGGGAATCAAATCAGATATTTGTGAAGAAGAACTAGATGAAATTAGAGGCTATTTTCTTTCCATTGAATAACAATAAGAATGATGACAGTGACAATAATAACATTTTAGAGAAGAAAGGGAAGGAACAGGCACACTTCTTTGCTGGTTTCCACTTTTTCAGTGTCTTTCATGTGTAATTTTCTTTTTTATTTGATGCTCAAACCAACCACCGAGGTAGCCTCCATAATCCAGATTTACCAGATGAGAACAGTGATGCTCAATGAGTTTGCCTGACTTATCTGAGATCACAGACAAAAAAAGTTTGGAGGGCAGACTTGAAATCAAATGCCATTCGGTTTTTGCTTAACCACATTTTCTTTCATTCCCTTCTCTCTGGGGTGAGAATCTTGGGCTCAGAAATGGCCATCCTCCTGTCCTCTGAGGCGCTGGATGAGTGTGGGAATGTGCATTCACAGAGAGGCAAGGTGGATAAGATAAGAGCACTGAGCTTGGCCCAGGGTTAGACTAGACAATATACCCTTTGCCATCTGGGAGAGGAACTAAACCTCTCACAGTTACTACTTTTTAAATTATTAATGGGCCTTTACTAGATCATAATTTTCTCTTCTGCTTTGACACAAATCAATTGATCCTTGTTTAAAAAGAAAAAAGAAAATTACATGGAAAAACACATCTGCCCACCTGTGCTATTTATGCTTGTCTGATATACATGTTTTCCTAATGCACATAAACAAACAAAGGTGCTATTGAATGTCACTTCTCATATAAATGCTGCAAGTTGTAATAATACAGAATTGAACGCTTTAGCCATGAGGACTTCTCCATGTCACAAAACCAATGTCACAAAAAAGAAGGCTGCAAATGCTCTCACAGATAAAACTCACTCCTGATCCAAGTGGGCAAGAATTGGATGCACCACATACCGCTCTGTTCCAAACCCTGCTTGTTGTGACCTGCTGGTATCCTTCCTATTATGATTTGAATTGTGTCCTCCAAAAAGACCTGTACAAGTCTTAGCCCCGAGTCCCAAGAATGTGACCTTATCTGGAAATCGGGTCATTGCAGATGGAACTAGACTAAAATGATGTCTTACTGGAGCTGGTTGGACCCTTAATCCAAAATGACTGGCCTCTTTATAAGAAGATAGACACAGGGGAGATGGACAGAGAGTGGAGTGACACATCTGCAAGCCCAGGAATGCCAGGGATTGCCAGCGACCACCAGAAGCTGGGAAGAGACAAGGAAGGACTCCCCTACAGGTTGCAGAGGGAGCATGGCCCTGCAGACACCTTGATGTCAAACATTCAACCTCCAGAACTCAGAGACAATCAGTTGTATTGTTTGAAACCTTCCAGCTGGTGGAGCTTTGCTACAGTAGCCCCAGGAAGCTGTGGCACTTTTCTCACACCTCATATTGGAAACCAAACTCGATATTTGACATCCTTCCTTAAGACTATTTGGATCTCCTTCTGGCTGTATGGCCCCAGCATCCTTTGATAAAAATCCGTCGAGAACTAAAATTGAGCCCTAATCACTCTGGGCTAATGCGGCTTCTCCTCTCCCTCACTGAAGGGCACTTCTGCTGGGACCCAGGCAGTAGCCATTCACATTTACAGAACAGTCTGCTTCACCTGGGCATTTACATGCACATTAACATACATTTCCCATTTACTCCTGGAAACAATCATGTAAGGCAGGGATTGACCATCCCATTTTATGGATAGGGAAACCAACTCAGAAAGATTAAATTACGTGTCAAAGCTGGTGAGGAAACCGGTATGTTAACCAACTCTCTCCAACCCCATATTATTCACTCCTCTTTCTGCTCAAACACAGCAACAAAATTATCCCAATGGACTTTGATATAGTCCTTGATGACAGTCTGACTTCTTTGAAACTTTGGATAAATTTGTTTCTTTTCATGATCCAGTCAATTGCCCTGTGTTAGTTTCCCCACCTATTAAAAAGACAAAAAAGTAACAAGGCTGAGTTACCCATGTTTTCTCAGCTGGAGTCATTTGAATTCTCCTGAATGCAAATTGCCTTGCTATTTTACTAATTAATAGCATCTGCTTGGAAATGCAACTATTAGTGCACAATAAACGATAAGGCTTATAATTATGGGTGACAGTAATTGTTTCTTTTTTTACCTCTACCTTCGTCCCAGTCTATCTTCCTGAGCTATAGCTACCTCTGTAGAGGTTAGGGAAACATTAAAAAATCTAAACAATAGGTTCCTTTCCCCAGGGTTTGGAAATTGATGAATCATCCTACTCTGTCTGCAGCATTCAAACTAAGTGTGTGCTTGACACGTGGGAGGAGAAGTGGACTCTTTGAAATGTGAGCCGAGTACAGATCATGTCACCTATGTGGCGCGTGACCCATTCCACTTGCCACCTGACCCCCTGTGCCCAACGTCACCTGGAGCCTGAAATCTGGAAGCGGAAAGTCCTTGACAGGAGTCAGGGGAGAGAAAATCATCACCTGCTTGGGGACAAACATGCCTGGCGACTGCGTCACTGTTTGTTAAGTGGGCTCAGCTAATAGTTGCACAGCGGGCCTTCAAAGCCCTGCAGCCTGGCTGATGAAGTTTCTGTAAATGCGCTCCCTGTGTGAAGGCCTTGGACTTTGGATCTCAAGTGCGTGGGGGTATTTTGAGCCTGCGGTCAGCTCTGCCAAGGGCTCTGCTTGGTTAAACTGCACAGTAACAGGACTGACTTCATTTCCCCTGCCTTCGCCTAGGTCCCTCTGCTCCACCACCCTCTTGTTTCCCTGCATACACATGCTGTTCCCTCAGCCTGGGACACCCTTCCCACCAGACAGCAGCACGGATTGCTACTCTGTTTCTACTTCCAAATCACCTCCTTAGGGACTTCCAGATGGTTCTCTCTCTCCTTGCCTTGCCTTATGTTTCTTCACAGTACCCGCTGCTAGTTTGCCTGCCTGTTTGACTCTTTGTTGGTCTTCTCCAGCAGAACATATGCTCCCTAAGGGCAGGAGCCAAGTCTATATCGTCCCCCGCTTTACCCCACTGCCTGCAGCAGTACCTGACCCCTAGGGACCCTTAAGGACTCCTTCTTGAATAAAGGAAGGAAGATGGGACGAGGGAAGGAGGCGAGAAAGGAAGGAAAGAAGGGAGAGAAAGAGGGAGGGAGGGAGGAATAATGTCTCCTCATTTTACAACTGGAAAAACTGAAAACCAGAGAGGGCAAATAAACCAATCAACAACCGCTTTGTGGCAGAGGTAGTAATGATACTTTGGTTTCCTAACTCACAGCCTTCCATATAACACTGTTCCCCAGAAATTAGCAACTAAGATGTCCCTCAAGTCACCATTTCCACATTTGTTTGCCAGTCTTTAAGCATTTTATGTCCACATGGGGGTGAATAGTATTATTTGAGGGATAAGTGCTTGTTAACTAAGTTCTCTTTGAATTTATCTGTCTCATAACTCCCTTTCAAGGGCAAAGGCGAATGAAAATTCATTATATTACGTTTTTAAAACACTTTTGAATATAAATGATTATAAGTATTGTAATCACACAGAGAAGTAGCTTTTAAAATATATTTATATCTATTTAATAATTGGAAACATTCAGTATATAGAGTTTTCTAATCTGCATTTTTACATAACATTTTATTTTAGTCATTTTCTCATGTCACTAATGCTAACATTGTTTTAGAAGCTGCATACATTTGAATATATGGGCATGCCACAATTCCACTTAATCATTTCCTGTTATTGATTTTTAAGGTTGTTTATTTATGGGGTTTTTAGATTTTACTCCTTTTGTACTTCTAGGTTCGTATTTGGTATAAACATTTCCATACCGTTTTCCAAGTCTTACTAAATATGCTACAAATTAGCTAAACAACCCTGGGTTTCAAGTCCAGAGCTTCTCCTTGACTCAGTGAAACTTTACCACCTCATTCATTTGCTCTTCCACTCTGCGCTTAGGTGGAAGGTGGGGGTGTGAGGGCCGTGGGGCAGGAAACACCACCACTTTGAGGGCACATGGAGGCTTGGGTGTGTGTTGACACTTGCATGTGTGCGATCCTGGCCTTGGTAGGGAGGGGGATAAAAAGCCAGACTCCCTTTTGTGGCACCTGCAGCAACTCTGCGCCGTAACGACATGGGCACAAGCGGTACTGGGTGCGATTCAGTGTGACTCAGCCCCAAGGGAGACACAGCAGCTCTGCGAGGAGGGGCGCGGTTGTGCCTCCCATGCACAGCGGGGAAAAGATAGCACCCAAAGGGTCTCTCTGTCTGAGAAGGAGCCCTGTGTTCAAACAGAGCATGGCCTGGCCTGCTGGGAAGGACAGCCACGGTCTGCTAGGGTGATGTCCTTGCTGCTTGAAGCTACCTGGCCCTGCAGCCTTGCACAGTAACAATTGCTGTGTCCCAGGACAGTAGGCCAGGTGCTTTAAACAGGCAGCCTCATTGACTCCTCAAAAAAAGACAAGTATTATTGGCTGCATTTTCCAGTTAAAGATAATGAAATTTCAGAGAGGTTAAAGCAGTTGCCCCAAATCACACAGAGTTGGGATTTGAAAATGACCTATTTGACTCCAAAGCTCCTGCTGCTTCCACAGAGTAGGGGTCTTTCCTTGTGCTCAATTCCCGTGATTCTTGGGACATGTGCAGTGAACTATTTTGTATTTCATTTATCCATTCAGTAACGATCCCATTTGTTGGGCAATTAGTGAGCAGGTACGTTGTGTCAGACTCTCCTGTTTCCAATGAGAGAGTTGAATAAACCATTTCCCCTTAAAGGGATTGGGGGTAAGATGCAAAGGTCAGGCTCATGGGCTTTTGACTAGGACCTAGAACACTCTGTTCACTACAGTGACCAGGTCATCAGGGAGACGCAATAAGTATCTGTGGAAGAAGAAGAGGAAGGAAGAACGGATTATACATTATACACACTTAAACCTTGCCTAAAGCCTTGGAATGCATTTTCAGCCTTACTTTGCATTTGGGGTGCAATCTTTGGGAGCTATATTTAACCTCTCGGAGCCTGCCTCCTTATTGGAAAAAAGTGAGGCTAATTATTCTTGCCAGATTCCCCCCATAGGATTGTTTTGGATCCAGTGGATGAGAGGATCAAGGATGAGTGTTAGAGCTGCTAAAAAATGTAGACATCAGTTTTCAAAGTATCAAGAATTACATTTATTGGTCAAATCAACCAACCAATATTTACTGTGTTCCATGTGCCAGATATTGGGCTAAGGGCTGTACAAATGCTATGCATTTATCCCCTCAACAAAAACACTGGATTGATGTTTCCATTTTAATGTAGCTGAGGAAACTTGAGACTTAAGCAGGTTAGACACTGTGCGTGAGATGACACAGCTGGTGAGTGCAGAAGCAGGAGTCAGTTCTCCACCTGCCTGATGCCGATGCCTCGGTTCCTATGACTACTCAATCAATGGCTCCAGGGACTTCACATGGCAGTCCTTCTAGAAAACTTTTATCAAGGATCAGAAATGAGGCACAGATTCCAACAGCTAAGTTAGCATCAGCCATAGTAAGTTAAGTTAATTCAGTTGCTGGAAGTCCACCAGGCTGCTCCAAATCCAGAAATCTGTGTTTCCTCCAGGTCTTGAGCTTCTGAGGCCTTCTATTTCTGAACCCAAGGCCAGCTTGTTTCAGCTCTCTGCCCAGGCCTCTTTGTGTTTTCTGGGGGTGGGGCTATGCGTGTTTCAAGTATGAAATGAAAACAAGAACCCAACCAGGTGACCTGAGCATCTGGAGACAGTGTTGGAATCCTGAGATTTTGCACAAAAGCAGCTTCCTGCTGAGACTTCGTATGAGGCTCCTTTTGGACCCCCATCCTTGCTTCTCAGACCTGTGCAATTGCCTCTTGAATGGTTCCACTGCTGCACTGTGTCCCTGCTCCAGCTCAGCCTCCTCCCTGCTGCCTGTGTGGTCCTTGTCGGGCACAGTTCTAAATGTGTTGGACCTCTCCATCTTCCATTTTAAATCCCACAGGGCTCTCTGCAGGCTTTCTGATCAAAGGAAGAGGTGTGGCTTTCACTAATTTCTCCCTTAGCTCCAGCCAATTCCTTGCATGCTTTATTGATATGAGGCTTTCAGAGCCTCCTGCTGGTCCTTGAATCTTCCGTGGTCTTTTCCAGATCTCTCTGTGCACTGTTACCTGGGCCTGGACTCCACTTGCCTTTCCCAGTTTGTTGGCAAATCACAATTTCTTCTAGGCCAAGCTTAGACAACAGGTTGTGTGTGTGTGTGGAGGGGCATTCTAGGTAGTGCTACCTTGCTTCCTCCCCTGTGCTCTTGTGGTACATGATACCCAAGTCAATTCACACACGTTTCTCATTTTACTGTTACTGTGTGCATGTGTCTGTCCCTCCTGCTGGGCCATGGGCTCCATAAGGTCAGGGATGGAGTCCCAGTCATTCGCACGTGCTTGGCAACTAGCACAGAATCTGGCACATAGTTGGTGTTTAATTAATGCCTGCCAAGTTTAATTGAATCAAGAGCCTCAGAGATGAAGAGTAGCTGACAATAATTGTATAAAACTTGGGAAAGAATCTAAATAATGCCCAGCAATTAAGAATGAGTAAAGAATGATGATGTTTTAATGGACTTCATGTTGGGTTTTAAAAGATGTATATGAAGTTATTAGAGTAACAAAAACAACAAACAAGAAGGGCAAATGAAAAAGTTTCAATTTTAATCTCCCTAGGACTTTCCAATAAACCAGATTCCAATTACTTATTTAATTAACCTCTATCCCCACAGGTTGGGGCCTGGCTTTCTATTTGAAAGGCTTACGGCACTGAGCAGCCTTGAAGTGGTCGGTGAGGTTGGTTTACTTAGATTGTTCCCCTTCCTCCTAGGTTTACCATTGAGATCGTTTTTCTCCTCAGCTTCCTGCTGCCACCTCCGCAGCTCTGCTCCTCCAGGCCTGGCCACCTTCCTGGGTATTGGTCATACTTCCAACAAGAGAAGGGACGGGAAGGGAAGGGGGAGGAAGTGCAAAAGGAGGGCAAAGACAAAGATGAACACTTGTGATACTTCTGAATTACTTGGTAAAATTCACAAAAAACTGATAGTTATTGAATATCAGCTATTTTTTCAAGGGTCTTGCTACTTACTGCTGAATTGCTTTTTAAAAAGACAAGTTACTCTTTGGGCAGAAATAAATGAGAATGGCTATATGCCCACATTCTTGCCAACATTAGATATTCTCATTTTATATAAAAAATGTTAAGTACAAATCCTATGTAATTACTATAAAGTTGAATTTATTTGATTACCATGATGTTAAGTATTTTTCCATATCTTTTTTAGCCAATTGTATTTTCAATTTCATGAATTGTCAGTTCAAAGGATGGATAGGTTTTAGTACTATACTTATACCATTGTCTTCAGAGATTTGTAATAAAGAATTTCTCAAAATACACCAGAAACTCTCTGTAATATACTTTGATTAAAAAGAAAAACAATAACATTATTTTCAGCTCTAAAATAGGGGGACTCTATGTAATAAGTATCTGGGCTTTCAGAATGAAACATGCTTATTGTGCTCATACCAGGCACTAGAACTATATGTTAGGAGTACAGAGATAATCAAGACATGGTCCCTCAACTCAAGGACTCAAAACTTCATGGGAAGAAACACCAGAAAAACCCTTTACAGCATATTATGATAGGTTCTAGGACAGAGTCTAAAGAAAGGTCATCAAAATGAAAGAGATGGTGTAAGAAAAGATAAGGCCCAAAATAAGGCAGCACTAGAAGTAGTGGAGGGGAAGCGGAGGAAGTAGGGGAATAATTAGGTGGAATCTTTAGGACTTGAAAATGGGGATTGCAGTTGTGCCTTGACTTCCAGTTACGCGGCCTCTTCTTTCCCCTTGAATTTCTTTGCCTATCTCTTCCTCACATGCGTGGCAGGCACAAATTGGTTGGTTGGCCTCCCCAGGGCCTTTGTTCCTCTCTTCTCACCCCAAATGGAGTAAGGGCCTGTGTATTAGTCAGGGTCCTCTCAGGAAGCAGAATCAACAGGAGATATCTGTCAATAATTTGAGATTTTATAAGAGTCTTTCACATAACCATGGGGATGCACAAGTCCAGGTTCCTCAGGAAGGCTGCAAACCAGGGGCTCTGATGAAAGTCCAATGAAAGGTCCTTGATGAGTTTCTGGGAGAAGTTGGCTGTCCAAAGACGAGCTGGGAAATTCTCTCTGAATGTTGAAATCACTTCCCCTTTTAAGACATTCAACTGATTGGATAAAAGCATCACCCATTGCTGATGCAATCTCCCTGATTGATGCAGATATAATCAGCCATCCATGCAGTAAACTCACTGGTGACTGAAGTCCATACATGCTTTTATATTACAATTAGCCCAGTGCTTGCTGGACCAAACACCTGGACACAATTACCTGGCCGAGTTGACACATTAGCCTAATCATCACAGCCTGTGACAATTTGAAGCTTTTTGTGGATCCCAGAGCTAATCCATTCCTGTGCATGTAAACCTATTGTAGGTGAGAACGCTTGATCAAATTACTTCTGTTAAGGGACTTTGATTAAATTGTATGACCCAAGGTGGGTCTTAATCCTTTTACTGGAGGACTAAAAAGCTGCAGACACAGAGAAAAGCTGCAGTGACAGAGAGAAGCCTTCAGATGTTGACAAACCTGGGAGAGAGAAAAGCAACGGATGGAGCAGCCCAAAGCTGAAGCAACAAAGCCCGGAAGAGAAGGGAGAGACAAGTGGACCCTTCCATGTAACTGATCACCCATAACTGAGCTCAGGGAGAAAGTGAGCCTGGAGGAGAAGGCAGGACCAGCAGAGCCGCCATTGTGCCTTGCCACATGGCAGGAATCCAGGATTGCCAGCACCCAGCATTCAGGGATACAGCTTCTCTGAGGATGCCTTGATTTGGACACTTTAACAGCTTCAGAACTCTAGCTTTTACTCTAAAAAATTCCCACTATAAAAGCCAACACATTTCTGGTATATTGCTCCTGGCAGTATTTTGCAAACTAAAGCAGGGTCTTTTCTCATGTGAAAACACATCAAAGTTATCTATATTGACAGGTAATCAATATTAGCAACATCAACAACAAAATAGTGTGTGGCCCATGTCACTGCTCTAGCTGAAGAATGTGAGGTCCAGGGAGAAAGTGGAAACTTGGGTCTTGGATTTAAGGGACATCAGAGTAAAATGGAATCCTGACTTAAGTACAAGAGCATTATGTCTGGGTGAATCTGGACTCTTACGGATAACAGAAGTAAAGGAAGATAGCAAGGGACTCTATCAAAGGGAGACTCAGCACTGAATGAGGAAATAATAAAACTGATTACACCATCCTCTGAAATTTAAGCATTTTCCTATTTAGTTCGCAGTAAGATGCTTTTCGTTCTGATTGCCCTTCCCGACATTGCTTTGACAGGGTTACATACATAATTACATAGAAAATTAATTAATTGCCACTGTGATAATTGCCACAAAGTAGAAATGCAAGGTGATTTGTACTAACTAATCTACTCAGGGAGATCAAGGAAGGCTTCCCAGAAGTGACCATTAAGTGGACACTTGAAAGAGATAATTAGGAGTTATCTAGAGCAGAATTTCTCAGCCTCAGCACTATTAGCATTTGGGGCCAGATAATTTTTTATTGAGGGGATGGATATGTAGCAACTTCCCTGGTCTTTTCCAACTAGATTCCAATAGCATTTCCACCCAGTTGTGACAACCAAAAATGTCTCCAGGCCTTTCCAAGTGTTCCACTTGGAGAATATTTCATCTCGAGGGAAGTGGGTTGGGTACAGCATTCTCAGCGGAAGAAACCACACATGCATCTCAGGCAGGAGAAGTGAAGCTGAGGAGCTGAATTAGGCTGTAGTGTGAGAATCATGGAGCCCCAGCAGGCTAGTGGCACCAGGTGACATAAGCAAGGTAGGGATGGAGAGATCATGCAAAGCCTCATGCCTGTGAAGATTTGAAGGCACAGGATGAGTGCTGTGTACAGTGTTCTTGCTTTATGGGAGAGCCATGCTTAAAAATAGACCCATTATTTTTCCTCCAAAGTCCAAGCTGTTGGCAAACCTTGAGCATACACTGCATCTTGGGTCACGGAGTCCCTGTAGAATTTGAAGGTTTTGTTGGCTCATTTATATTATTGACTGTGACATTTCACTTTCAGTCTTCACTCAGAGCTTTCAAAAAATCTCCCTTTGCAATCTGTTAACCTTTTCAGCTTTATTTCTTTATTTTGCCCTTCCTTCTGTACTCCCCACAACACATATTAAATCTGACACAATGACCTGCACATTACTCCTTCTGGAAGCCTGTGTATCATTGCAAAAGCTCTCCAGCCTGATGTCTTATCTCCTTAGCCAGCTTCCTTTTCCATAAATTTGCTGCTCATTTCTCCCAAAGAGAGAGGAATGCTTTTTATCACTTTTGTTGTCATTTTTTTTGTCTCTTCCCATCTTGAACTTACTGTCCTCTGATGGCGCTATGTAGGAAGGGCCACTCCTCTTCATGATTGAATAGGTTCTGCATTTGAGGGAAGGTGCTAATGAAATTAATCCTTTACACTCCTTTTTTAAAAAACAAAATTCCATGTCATTGTCTTTCTCGTGTCCCATTTCACCCTGCCTCTTGCCTCTTCTCTCCTCTTGGTTTTTCCCTATCAATCTTCTAAAAATCAATGCTGAGCCTCATAAGGAGAAGCTTCCCTCTTATTATTCTCTGTACCTAAGACTCCCAGATTGTTTCATATTAAATGAGTTTGTTATTGTTTAATCTGTCTTATCCTGTGTTACCTGGGCCCTAACTCTTTTGTCACAGTTGGGGTAAAGTAGGTTTTTCAGCAGTGTTCTAACAGAGCTGGCAAGGATCTGACTTTGGATTAGATTAGGGCATCTTTTATAGGTTTTTATTGTGAGACAAACCACTTGTAAGGAGAAAAAAAGAAATGCTTGAAGGATATTTAGAAATCCTTTCCAAGTCACATACAAGTATAGATGATTAGGTATATGAAAGCATGTGATCAAGTAGGCACAAGACTCCAGAATCAAGACAAGATCAAAATCTAAGATGAGCCCAAGCCTGGGAGAGGTGGGACAAGAGAAAAAAGAGGTAGCATGAATAACTGAGATGGCTTTCTCAAATGCCCCTAGACCCCACAGTGTATATATTTATATTTACATATTTATATAAATCCAAAAGAGTATATTTTTATCATCCATCTATCCATCCTTCCATCCCTTCCATTCTTCCATCTATTCAATTAATGTTTATTGGGAGTCTACTATGAGACGTGAAATAAGCCAAGAGCTAGAGCTATCAAGATGTGGAAAATGGATGTTGTCCCTGCCCTCAGGGAGATTTTAATTTACTAGGAAGCGAATGGATATATGCAAGCTTAAGCAGTATTCAGGTCCAAAAGAGTCCCTTGAATGTTTCTCAAAAAAGACAAGTAAGTCAGCTGGATACTCAGATGAAGTCAGGCATTTGTTAAGAAAAACGATCAAACCAAAGAAGGTGTGATGAACAATGAAAATTCCTTTTGACTCAGTGGGATGGATTAGGGAAGGATACATTTCCTCTGGTCACTTTCTTTGTAAATCTCCTGCATAAATCTGATTTTCAGCAAAGGAAAACAAAAGTTTTAAAGCGAAGCTTTATAGCCAAATAGGTGGAGTTAGGGACACTAGGAAAGTCTTGTTTTACTAACCTAGATTTGAAAGCAACTGGCCAAAAAACCCCATAACTTCACAATTTCCTTTCCCGAAAGGGCATCCACAACTATTTCTTGTGGTCTGTGGATCCTTTGGATGAACTGATATCTTGGGATCTCACTGGGGTTATTGAATATAAGTAAATACAGATTCTAAGATCTTTAATTCCATTTGAGATTCTCCTGGCAAGATTCTAACAGTTCATAAAATGCAATCTTGCAAATTTATTACTTCTCTTTTAGACCAAAAATATTTATATGGTACATTTCCTTTAATGAGCCATATTAAGTAGGAATATGTGCCTTCTATAGGAGGGTGAAGATTAAAAAAAAAGAAAAGAAAAGAAAAAAGAGAGAGTGTTGGGAGCACATTAGAAGTGAATGATGAGGGTGCAACTTATCCCATGGTGAAGAGGGGTGGACTTCTTGAGTTCTGACCTGCCGGCTCCAGCGCTGGTGGCTGGATGAGAGGGCGACCTTCTGAGCAAGGGGCTGGGTTAAGATGCCATACGGCCCAGGCTTAGGCAGTCCCAGGCCAAACGAGATATCAATTTCAAAAAAGTCCCAAGTTTCATAGAAAGGAATAAAATCTGAAACTTTGACTCTGGACAGGATAAAGATGTATTGAGAAGACGGAGAATGTGGAAACCCTTTAAGCATTACATAGAAAGATGGAGACTCGTCTCCCACAAAGCTCCTCCACATTAGCTGCTTTGCTCACTCACCTTTGAACGTGGTTTCTAGTCCTTTCCCACTGGGTCACTCTCCCCTGACTGAGCTCATATGTCCCTCAGGAGGCGTGGAACAAGGAGAATGCAGGGCTTCAGTGCCAGCAGAAAGAAGCGAAGCATGATTAGCCTTCTGATCTCGCCAGTGGAAACTAGGTCTTTTATACGTATGTAGAATATGTAGACATATGTATTTTAGACATATGTAGTTACATTTTGTTTTATTTCCTTTTTTCTTTTTCTTTTTCCTCTGATTTGGAAAGCAGACACTTTTACACTTTAAGGTCAAATTTTTTTACTTTAATTTTAAGCAAATTTTCCCATAATTCCAAATATGCCATCAATTTTAACCATGCAGGAAAAAGAAAGCTCGCTGCATTTTTACTTCCTCCCCCTCTATGTCTCTGAATACTGACCCTTGTTCATTTAATCTAAATGAACTTTCTTTTTTAAACAACATATACCTAGTTTTTCAAATAGTTTTTTTTTTTCATTATTATATTTGAAACAATTTCTAACACGTGTGTTTAAATGTTTAGCCCAGTGATTCCAAGTGTGGACCCAATAGCGTCAGCACCACCTGGGAACTTGTTAGAGCTACAAATTCTCAGCCGCTCCACAGGCCTCCTGAATCAGAAATTCTGTAGGTGGGGCCCAGCAACCTGAATTTTAACAAGCACTCCAGGTGATTCTGATGGTTTAGACTGTTATTAATAGATATAGAATGCTAGCCATCATGTACAATTTTAAATTTTCTCATAAATATACTTAGAAAGTAAAAACAAAACAGGTAAAATTAATTTTAATAATGTACTTTAACCCAATATAGTCAAAGAAATTATGTCAACATGTACTTGATATAAGTACTAATGAGATATTTTACATTCTTTTTTTGGAAAAAAAAAAAAAAAAACCTCTGAAATCTGAAATATATTTAACATTTACAGATGCTAAACAATTCCGATGATAAATTTTTAAGTGAAAAGTACTCCTGCCAAAAGAATAAAGTTGTGCTTAGTGGCAAAAAGATTTTACACTAATTTAGTTTTTAAATGTAAATTTAAATTAATTGAAATTAGATAAAATGCATCAGTTTCCCGCCAGCCACGCTGAAGTGTGCAACAGCCACATGTAGCGACGGCTGACATTGTACGATGCAGATTTATACGCTCACTGCCAACGCGCTTTTGCACCAAGTTCCAAAGTCTTTAGTTTTGACTTTTGGTTGTTTCCCAGGCAAATAAATGGGAAGTTTCATCAGCTGCTGCCGTTCCAACCCTTCCCCACCAACAACCTCCAGGAGTTTACCTGTTGCACTCTTATTATTCTTCAAAACTCAGCCCAGTGTTTTTTTTTGCCTTTATCTCCTTCCCAGAATCTGCACCCTCCCCTCCACAAGGGGCGTAACTTCTCCCTGTCTGTGGCTACCTCTGAACCTAATGTATGCTGCAATGATTGTGCAGGTAGCAACATATGTCTTTGCATGTCTGTGTCTATTAGCTATTGAGTTCACCTGAAGCTACAAGGGCTGAAACCCATTCATCTCTTTACCCTAGGTACTCAATAAATTTGTATTGAATTGAATGGGAGCAGTTTTATTTCAGTGTTCTGAAAAATATCTTCAAGTAATGTTTTCAGGTAAAATATCTTCCTTCTGCTTTCAGTAAGAAGCATGCTGACCCCAGTATAGATTTTATTCATTAATTTCATTAATTCAAAAATTATATGTGGGGCATGTGCCAGGTGCTGAACTAACCTGCCATATCGGTAAGGACAGGCTAGGTTATAACACACATAGCCTAAAAATACAGTGGAACAATGAAAGTTATTTCTCGCTCATGGTATAGATCCATCATGACTCGTTTGAGGCTCTGCTCTGCGTTATCTTCCCACCAGGACACAGGTTGATGGAAAGAAAACATTGCGAGTTGTGCACTGGCCATGTGAAGGGATACACATCATCTCAACATATATGTCATTGACTAAAGCAATTCACATGACCTCATCTAACTTTTAGATTTTACTCTGATTGTTTCCCAGGCAAATAAATCTGAAGTTTCATCAGTTGCTGTCCTTCCAACCAGAGAAGTACCGGGCAGGGAAGTACAATCCTACCTTGTACCTGGAAGACGGAAAATCCTAATATCAGTGAAAAGCTCTGGTACTTACCTCAATGAGCAGAAAAAGAGAATCCTCATCCTCATAGATCATGGTGTCTAACGAGAGAGCCACTAATCAAAGCACCATACATAAACATAAAGGTATGGTCATGAGAAGGGTTACAAAGCAGAGGTGCGGTGCCTATGAGAACATACGATGATAACTGAGAACTGAAGAGTAAGAGGAGTTAACTGGTGAAGACGGAAAGAGTGCACCCCAGGCAGAAGAAATAGCATGTGCAAAGGCCCTGAGGTTGGAGGCAATCGCATATTCCAGTATAGAAGCCACTATGACTGGACTGTGAAAAGTGAGAAGAAAGCTTATGTAAGAAAATTCTGGAAATGGAAGCTACAGCTTTATTATAAAGTCAATGAGAAACTCTTAAAATGTTTTAAGCTTGATGGATGGTTAATTTCATGTGTCAACTTGGCTAGGCTATGATGTCTGGCTGTTTGTTCAAACACTAGCCTAGATGTTGCTGTGAAGGTATTTTATAGATATGATTAGCATCCACAACCAGTTGACTTTAAGTAAAGGAGGTTATATTCAATAATGTGGGTGGGCCTCATCCATTCATCTGAAGGCCTTAAGAGTCAAATACTGAAGTTTCCCAGAAAAGGAGGAATTCTGCCTCAAGACGGCAGCAACTCTCTCTTCTCTTGAGTTTCCAGTCTGCTAGCCTCACCTACAGATTGCAGATTCAAGACTACAACATCAACTCTTACCAGAATTTCTAGTCTGTCAGTCTGCCCTGCAGGTTTCAGACTTGCCAGCCCCACAACTGCACGAGCCAGTTCCTTAACATTAACCCCCCCGCCTCTCTGTATATATATATATATAGTTGGTTCTGTTTATCTGGAGAATCCTGGCTGATACACTTGAGGATAGTAGTCTTGTTTTTTGAAGCTGCAGAGAACCATTTCAGTAGAGTAGAGGAGTAAAATGAACAGGATTTAGACAGAGTTGAGGGGACAGATATTAGGAAGGAGGAAAGGTTAGGACTAGAGAGAGCACAGCCATGCCCCCTTGCACAGAGCCTGGAACACCACCTGCGACCTGTAAGATGGCAGGAAGTGGGGAGAAGGAGCTTATTGTAGTGGTTGGGAAAGGAACTAACACTGCCCAAGGTGTTTTGTGTATATCTCCTCTATCTCTCACCAAAACACTGACTCAGAGAAATCACTTGTGTGAGCTGCAGAGGTAGGTCTTTGGTGGAGCTGAGTTTCCAGTGTAAAGCTCTTTAGTGGAAAAGAAAAGGGAAATGTTGGAGTAGATGATCTTTAAAGTCCATTCATGCCTTTATGAAACACACATACACCCCAGAGGTGGGACTGCATTTTTTTGCCTGTGCAACTCGGTAAAGCTCTGTCACCCTTCTTTCATCATGCTGACCTCTCACCAAAGAAATTTCAAGACCTTTTCTTTTTGCCCTCAACAGGCCCTTTGAAATCCACTGTGTAGAATATATGATCAAAATCAGTGTTTTGTTTTGTTTTTTGATACTTCTATTCATCTTCTCTTGTCTTTAACCCTTATTTTAGTTAACTTCCAAAGCACATTACAGGAATTTGCTTACCCACCTCATGATTTTGCTTACTGTCTTTCAGATTTTAGGAGCTGGCTCATTGGCTGAGTCCACCCAATCAGCAAAAGGTCAGTAAATGGATGGGTAAAGTGAGATGATTTATGGTTATATTAGTCAGCCAAAGGGGTGCTGGTGCAAAGTACCAGAACTCAGTTGGCTTTTATAAAGGGTATTTATTTGGGGTAGAAGCTTACAGTCACAAAGCCCTAAAGAGTCCAACTCAAGTCTTTTGTCACGTGTTGAAGCAAGATGGCGGGTGATGTCTGCGAGGGTGCAGCCTTCCTCTTTCCCCTTAAGGCCTCATGGTCCCAGCTTCTTCCAATCTCAACTGTAGGCTGGCATAAGGCTCTTCTCTCTTCCCGGGGCTCATTTCTTTCTGGGCTCAGCTGCTCTGGTCTTTTCACAAGGTCATTTGTAAACTATCAGGCTCATCTCTGGTCCCGAGCTGCAGGATCATCTGTGTATCTTCTCTGTGTATCTACTTCTCTTGATTGATTATCCCTTTATATAGCCCACCAAGGGGGCAGGGACAAGGGGGCAGGGAATCAACCCTGCAAGCCCTAATGCTGTAGTTGAACCAAAGCCCTAATCTTAACATAATTTAATCAAAGGCATGTCAGTTGCATCTAATACAATCAAAGCATTATCATGCCCAGAGAAACAGACCAGTTTACAAACATAATCAATATTTCTTTTTGGAATTCATAAATAATCTCAAACTGCCACAGTGGTTAACTTTGCTTGTCTCTATTGTTAGTCATGATGTCAAGACAATTTCATGTGTCTAAGCCAGAAGATGACATTTTGGAGCAATTTGCTCCTTTCTTCTGTGCCAGAGTATGGAGTTTAATTCACTGATTTATTTTTCATGCAGTGATTAAGAGCAATGATAATTTAGTTTCCTAGAGAAGATTTACATTTTCATTATACTTTCCCTTTGTTTTTCAATAACTTGTTTTGTATTAGATATGGACTAATTGGCCTTTTCAGTAGTTTCTTTAGAAATATTGATAGACTTTACCAGCATCCCTCAGCAACCATTCTCTATGATAAAGTCAGTTCATACATTTGTTTGTACAGTGTAATAGTCAAACTACAGATTACAGAGGCAGGTTGTCTTGCTTTAATTCCAGACTGCAACACTTAGTGATTATTTTAAACTTAAGCACATTACTTAAACTCCCTGAGCCTCAGTTTCCTCCTTTGTAAAATGTAGATGATAACATGTAATCATAAAATTTTGGAATCATTAAATGAAATAATGTATATGTAGTTTCCTTAATAATGCTAACTGTTGTTACCATTGGTAACACACACAAGAGTACGCACACACACACACACACAAATAAGCAAGCACAAAGGAATACGTATGTGGAGGTGCTTACCAAGTCCAAGCACTATGCAGGATACATCTAGGAAACTGGAAGCCAACCAAGAAAAGCCTCTGTGTTTTAGTCATTGAAGATTTAATGTGAGAGGCAATGGACTTACTAAGTGAATGCCAGATTCCTTCCCTCAAGGAATTGAAATTCTAGCAAGAAAGTCAGACCACAAAACTCTGTAACAAGAAGTAGGAGGAGGAAAGGAGAGGGATGGGAAGGAGGAAGGGGAAGGGGAAGGAAGAAGAGTTAGAAAAGCAGAGAAAGGAGAGGAGAAGGACTCACCTCTAGAGTTTGCTTTGCTTCTGGAGCCTTGTATGAAAAGTCATGATTCCAGACTGAAAATTTGACCCGAGTCCACTTGAAGAAACCATGATTTATAAATGTCTGCCTATTCCTCACGTTGATGACAACAACAACAACATTTATTTAAATATTACTTTTATTGAGGTCTTCCTAGGTAGCAGGCACTATACTAAGTGCTGTATATGTAATATCTTGCTTAAACGTCACATCAACCTAGAGAAAAACTCCATTGTCTCCTTTTACAGATGAAAACAAAGAGACTGAAAACTCTATTAAGCCTCTTTGTGAAGGGAAGCAGTTCAGTGAAGACAGCAGATGTCTGAGATCATGTGATGTTTGGGAACTGGGAATTGAGGATCCTAAGGAGTAAAAGTTCAGAGTGAGCTATGATGAGGAAAATGTAATACCTTCCCTACTTCCAAGAATCCTTAAAAATATTGGGAAGGCCCTGGAATTTCCCCAGAACATGGAGAGTTATTAATGAAACTTTAATTCTGTTTTAACGGAAAGGCTATGTATTTTGGAGTCATCTATAAACCATTATAACAGAACCTAATAGATTTCATGACAGTAACAGGCCCAGGAAACTGGGCAGCCACGATAAGGAATGCTTGGCCCAGTCTGGAGAGTTAGAGAAGACATCATTGGAGAAAATGGTCTTGGGGAGATTTAAAGGATGAGAGGGAGTTCTCCAGGCAAGAATTAGTGAGGGTAGAGAGGGCATTACAGGTGGAGGGGGCAGCTTATGCAAAGGCAAAATGGTGTGAAATAGCCTGGGGTGCTGGAAACCTTAACTAAGCAGACCAAGCGAATACCACTCCGTTAATCGTTTAAAGTTGTACTATGCATCCGTGGGAGAATCTAGAGGGCCCTATTCACAGTCTAGTTACTTGCTATTTTCTAGGAAATTCAGGCATCTTAATTCTCTGCTTTATTTTTATTTTTTTTTTAATTTTTTTGAGGTACCAGGGCCGGGGATTGAACCTGTGACCTCGTACATGGGAAGCCGGCGCTCAACCACTGAGCCACAATGGCTTCCCTGAGTTGGTTTTATCGTTTGTTTTGCTTGTTCATTTTTGTTTTTTCAGGTGGTACTGGGAACCAAACCTGGGACCTACCATGTGGAAGGCAGGCTTGAGCCACATCTTCTCTCTCTCTGCTTTTCTAAGCTTTACCAAATGGTAGCTGGCGGGGGAGGGAAATTGCTATTATGGACAGGCCTTCTCAAAGGAAGTGCAGAAAATGTAAAAATCATAAAAGAATATGTAGTGGTTTTTTTTTAAAAAGCAAACGTGGCCAGGACAACTAACAAAGAGGTGAGGATTGACAACCATCATACCAAGGACATGAGAGAGCCTACAACTGCGAGCAAGAGAGTCCCATCCATCGGCTGTATGGGATCGAAGTGCCCTCTCAATTAGAGGTGGAGTGGACATCACCATCCCAGAATCCTCAGGATTGGGGAATGAACTATGGACTAGAGTGGACTTACTGGTATTCTACAATAGACTTATTGTGAGTCTAGCAATGGATGAAATTGCAGCATGGATGTGGAGGCACTGGCCACTGGAGGCTTTGGGGGCAGGGGGAGGGAAAGACAGGTGCAATGAGGGGGCTTTTTTGGCACTTGGGAATTGTCCTGAATGGCATTGCAACGACAGATATAGGCCATTTTATATCTTCCCATAGCCTGCAGAATTTTGTGGGGGAGAGAGTGTAAACTACAATGTGAACCATGGTCCATGCTCAATGGCAATGCCTCAGGATGCGTTTATCAATTGCAATGAATGTGCCACACTAATGAAGGGTGTTGCTTATGTGGGACGATGTGGGAGGTGTGGGGAGCAGGGCATATGGGAATCCTTATATTTTTTGTGTAACATTTGTGTAATCTAAGTATCTTAAAAAAAAAAAGCAAACGTGGCCATATAGTATAGGGGCAAACGTGCTCTCTGTGACAGAACCACTGTCTCATAGAGCATCATAATGACAAACTCTCATCCCATCCTCCACCAGATGCAACACTGGTTTCTAAAACATTCCCCGAGCATGGCAGTCCATTCCATGTTTGAAGAATGCCAGCAATTCTGCATAACGCAGCAGATGTGGGAGCTGAGGAAGGAGAGGCAATGATGCCTGTGAGGTTTCTGATTTGAGGACGGGTGGACAGCGTGGCTAAGGACGGAACTTTGCATTAGGAGAAGATACTCGCTTAAGTCTGAGGAACCCGTGAGGTCTGAGGAAGAGATGTGCAGCAGGCATTTGGACGTCTGCAGCTTGGGGAGAGGTCTGGGAAAGCGATTTAGATTTGGCAGGTCAGTAGCTGATCGGAAGTTATTGGAGCAACAAGCATCTGCCCAAGAGGCAACGATGACCCAATGAGACGGGAAGCGAGATGGACTCAGGGACCTGAGGAGTACCAGCCTGGGAGGCTGAGAAACCCCGGGAGGACAATAAGAGGCCTCTGAAGGCCTGCAGCACTTTCATGCTGGTGCCCTGAAATAAATAGCTATGTCAGGTCCAGAGCAAGGCTGAATTTTTGCCTGTCTTATTTTACCATGTATAGTTCTATTAATGCAGCTTGCATCTCTGTTAAACTCTGTCAGCCATATTCACTGTTGACTCATTTTGAATTTACAGTCAAATTAAAACTCCTGAGTTATCTTCCCACTAACTGTTTTAAAGCCAGGTCTCTGTAACTTATGCAAGTGCAGTTAGTTTTTGAACATATATGCCAGGCTTGATTCTTGTCTACATTACATTTTGTATCTTTCATTTCTTGGTTGCCTAAATCATCAAAAAAGAGATTATGTTTTATGACTTCAATGTAAGAAGGCAGGTGAATGACTAATAAGAGTTATCACGCAAACTATTTCAACTTAAAATGTGGTTTGAAGGGCCAAGCTTCACTGATCATAATTTAATGAATTCATTCTATAAATATGCACTAAATGCCTGCTATTTGCCAGGCACTGTACTAGAAGCTGGGCATTCAAGAATGCTCATGGAATTTTTTTTTCAAGTGGGGAAGATAAACATTAAACAAATAAAGATAAATGTAAATACCTAACTAAAATCATTATAAGTGCCGTAAAGGAAAAGTACGGGTTCCCAGGGGAAGGGACAACGGGGAGATGTCGTTTAGATGAGTGGGCCAGGGTAGGTTTCTCTGAAGAAGTGACATTGAGCTGAACCTTGCAATGTGAGTAGGACTTGGCCCATGAAGACGAAGCAGATGGGGAAAGGAGTCTAGACAGTTTGGGGCAGAGCAAAAAGTAAGTATGAGATGCTGGGGCAGGAGAGTGCTTGAGTGGTTAAAGACCAAAAAGATGGTTAAAGTGACTGGACTGCAGACAGGGCATGAAAGGGAGAAGAAACTGAGGAGAGAGGGAGAAGCCAGGTCATCCTGGCCTGGTAGACCATGCTAAGGATTTTCTTTTGTTCTCCCAAGTGCAATGGGAAACTAAGAATTTTCAGCAAGACAATACACTTTGGTTCAAGAAAGATGACTCTGGTGATCAGTTAGAAGGACATGGCCCTGACCATGGGTCAGGAGAATGATGCTGGCAGCTTGCACTAGGATGATAGCAATGGAGGTGGAAAGAGGAGCAATAGGCTTTGAAAGGTTGTGTTGGGGGTAGTTACAAATAATGATGACCAGATTTTTGGTCTGTTCAGCTGGGTGAATGGAGATGGCATTTACTAAGGTAAGAAAAACAAAGGTAATACATTTGCAAATGAAGGTCAAGAATTCCAACATGGACTTGTTTAGTTTGAAAGCCTGTTAGATAGCTGCCTATTAGCTGTTCTGACAAACTCGAATGTAAGAATTACACTTAGGGTTAGAGATATACATTTTGAAAGCCTCAACACAGAGATGAAATATAAAACCAATAGATAAAATTGTGTAGAAGACGTTAGAGATCAAGGAGTTGGCTTGGGACCAAGGCCTTAGGAACTCCAACATTTAGAAATTGTGGAGTGGACTTAGCTGGCAAATGCAGTTGAGATGAAAGAAATGAAAAGAGAGAAGGAACACCTAGATTGTGGTTTCATGGAACATAAGAGAAACGGGTTTCAAGAATGAGGATGTGATTAAATGCTATCGAGAGGTCAAGTAAGATATAGCTGTATTATGTGCTTCTCATACAGATATGAGTTCCTTGTGGTTAGAGATGACTTTATTTACTTTTGGCTCCCATAGACCTTGTCCAGGCTCTCACATTGTAATACATTTTTGCTGAATCAATGAATGAATAAGATAGCAAAAATATATTACAATTTGCAGAATGTTTTTTAAAAATGTATATTTAAAACCCACAATCACATCATGAGATAGTTATTATTTACCCTGTTTTCCAAATGAGGAATTGGTCTCCTGGAGAAGATAGGTTGCTTGCCACAAATCAAATGCCTAGTGGTGAGGTGTAGTCAAGTCAGTTCTAGTGATCTATACCAATGTCCCTATTCACTGAGAACAATTGAAAATGAGGGGACATAACTAGATATTAACATATTACCAATATATAATATGTATCATATATCTCAAAATGTTCATTTTATTTGACTATGGCTATGTGTGTATGTGTGTTTATATTTCCAAAAACTTGAAAATATGATAAAAGACAAAAACCTGGGATTGGCAGATAGCACACAAAGATGGAGGCCACGTCCCCTAGAATACAGGGGCATGTGATGCTAAATAGTGTCCTATGAATGCTGAGGTCACTGACAGAAAGGGAAGAGGCTGAAAGTGAGGTCCATCAGCAGCAGAGTGTTGACAGTGGCTGGGGTTGGAGACCAACAACCGTCACCACAAAAGAATTGACCATTTTTTATGCAGACATTATACAGACGACAGACCTAACATGTCCTTGGCAAAGAAGGAACTGCAGTTGGCTATCGAAAATTCTAGCCACATTCACACATGAGAAATAAGTGCAGCTGCAGTGACATCTTCAGAGAGTGAGTACAATAACCCAGAGTGGGGAAATTAGTCATTCTTCACCCTCTTTCTCGCATTGTTCATTTGTTGTTAACGGCAGTTAACGGATGGAGAGATTGTCCATCCCACTCCCCACCCCATGACTTCCAGTTCCCATCACATCTATAAATCCACATCAACCAGTCCAAAATGTAATATGGGGGAAGTGCAGAACCGCTAATTTTCAGGAAATTTTGTCTGAGCTCAGCGGCTTGTATTGTGATATCACATCTAGTCTAGAAACTGCTTCTGCAACTTCCCTTCTCTGGATTCCTTCCCAAACGATTTGGGAATGAATGAACTCATAAATAATTTCTTCTCCTTCAGACCCAAATTCAAAAACAGAAAATTCTCTTGAGGACAGGAGTCTATTGTTCCCCAGAATGTTCTGGCTATAAAGTTCTGGCAAAGAATAAGAAAATGGAACATAAAAGTCCCTTCGTGGCTCCTAGAACCTACATTCTTCGAAGATGAAGTCTGGACTTACCTACAAAGGGTGTTCCCTAGTTCATGTTTTTAGGTAAAAGATCTTTGTGATGCTTTTGGAGAAGTAGAAATGCTTGCAATAAACTCCGCCGTCTTTGTCTTTAGCAAACCTCACAGCAACATCTGCTCGCAACGGCCTTCTAATGGATTCATGGGTGGAGGCCACATTTTCCCAGCTACAGCTTAAATGGCTTGAACCCTGGGAATGTGTTATGAACCAAAAGAAGCTCTGCCACTCCAGGAGATTTTATAGAAAGCTGAGAAAATAGCACACAATGTCAGGTTCAGAGTGCTGTCAGATGACATTTCCCAACGTGTGTTCAGTCCTACGAGTGGCTTTTCATGAAAGGATTCCACTGACAAGATGTTTGGGACATAATCCAACCAGAGCTGCATCTTGGCTGATTTGTAACCCCATTATCTCACTCTTGGTTCTAAGAAAATCTTAAGACTACTTAACTATGTTTTATTCCGTGCTTTCCAGATAGGACATGTTCTATTGAAACATGTTCTGTTGAACACAGATTTTGCTAAGTACTGCTAGTGCCTGGATTGGGAAGACCTGGATCTATGTTCTGCCTGCCATTTTCTAGGTGACCATAGCCATCTACGGTTGAGTGAACTTGGGTAAGTCAATTGAACCTCTGAACCTCATGGAACTAGTAACAATGCCTCAACGGTCTCCGTGAGGATCACAGGTGATAGCACATATGAAGTGTCAATCACAATGCATGGTACACTGGAAGAGCCTGAAAACATTATTAGCTGAAACAGAATCACTGCATTTAATAAATCAAAATAAAAACAAACAAACACAAGTCACTTTCCATAATGATGAAGACTCTTGGGGTGGGCTTTGTGAAGCATCATATAGCACACACATGAAGACCGCCTTCCACAAAGCAAGCATGCACCGTGGAAGTGCTTAAGTAACTCAGCACACATCCTTGCAAGCTTTTAGCCTTACTGTAAAGCTGGACTTGTCAGATAGACTGAAAGACCTTTACATTGAACTTCCTTGAGGAAAAACATCCAGAAACTGAAGTGCTAGAAAAGCTGTTCAAATACTTTCCTGGGGAATGCAAATCATTTTCTGAACTCTCAAAAGAAACATCCTGACACTCACTTATACCATTAATGCAGGGTCTGCTCATGAGGCCGGCATTTATTTTACATTGTCTGTGATAGGAAAAAAAATTTTTTTACTAAGAAAGCTCTTGTGGCCTGGCAAGTTCAAGTTTAAAAGGAAGTCTAATTTCCGGCTCTGTTTCACTTTTAAAGTAAGTGGATGCATTATCTTTTAACCAGCAAGGAATTGATTTTCCATAAACTTCTAAACAGAATCTCCTTATACTAGGGAAGTCCAAGTCAACCCGGTATTTGAAAATTAGCATGCGTTTACCAGACTTCCGACCAGAATGGAAATCCCTGACTGATCTTTCAACTGCACAGCACAATTCTCAGTCTTTGAAAAAAGTTAACCAGCTTTCTGGAAAGGGTTATCATGTCCCAGCCTGAAACTGGAACACATTAGTCACCGTCTTACCTTGTTAAAACAAAACAGTAGGTAAAATAAAATCTCTGACTGGTCCACTTAATTTGACTAGAAATTGTCAGTTAGCATCCTGAGAACAGTTTGAATCAAGAGGAAGGGAGGCGAGACTCAGTGAGTGACAGTCACACTCAGCAACAATTTACACCAATAAAAAGGGGTCTGGGGTCCGGAGGAGATGACTCAGATTCATAAAATATCTCTCAGGCTCTTTCTTTCAATGCCAGAGCATGAAATTTATTGTTCCAGTCGGCAAAGACCCATGCTAGATCTGCAAATCATTCCTGAGCATGAAACTGAACCAAGTCTCAAAGAGGGCTTTCTCCACTGGTCAGTTGGAGTCTTCTGCTTTCTGATGAAAATCTGTCCAATCTATGTGGAAACCCAGGCACTTAAAATAGGGCCTCATTGAGCTTGAACGAAAATTTCACCGAGAAATGAAGTTGCTCATCTTGCCAATTTAGATAAATTAAAAATTTGATGTTTGACTCTGAAAAAGGAAAGGAGAGGATAAGGAAATTATTTATCATCTTTGTCATTCTTTAGATGTGCTGTATTAGTGTATTTACATACACGCTCTAATTAGTCCCTATTACACTGTATGAGATGAGCATTTTAATCCCCTTTTTATAGGCAGACACAGAGAATAACTTGCTTCAAATCACACAGAGAAAAATTCAAATTCAGGTTTTCCGATTGAAAATCCATAGCTTTTTCCTCCTTGTCTCAGCTACTTCCAGCAGGTGTTTAATAGATCAGTGGCTCCTGTATTCATAGAATGGAATTTTTGTCAATTTTCCTGAGTGACTTCAGCATGTCGGACTTCATTCTTCCAAGTTAGGAAAAAGATTTTCATAGCTAACATTCATTGAACGACATAAACTGTGCTAAGAACTTTTCATGTGTAATCTCCTTCGGTCTGTATAATAAGCCTATGGTGTGTTCTGTCCCTGATTTTTTCAAATGGGAAAGCTGAAGTTCAGCACATATCTTGAAAGGGTTAAACAGTTTGGAAGTGGCAGGGCCGGGATGTGAACTCAGACAGTCTGATTCCAGACCTGTTCCCTCGACAATTATGCCATGGTTAAATATACATGCATATTGTATGGACTTGCATTATAAAATTGTTCCGGCCTTGTTTAATCTCTTCCAAAAACAGTCATACAATCTCTGGAGCCATAAGGAATCTAATTCTTTGTCCACACACATGCCCTGGCTGTCTGCTTCTCAGACGATGAGGTTTCATCCTAAGATGTAGTTTGCTTTGTAGTTGAGTGGCTTATCCTGGTTGATTGTCATTAGGATGATAACCTACTAGTCAAAGTGCATGGCCTGCAATTTACCTATTTGTACTGGCTGATCAAAAAATTCAAATATTGCTCAACAAAATTGCACTTGCCATGAAACTAACATACCAATGGGCTGTGGTGAATGGCTTGGGTGCACATTTTAATATACTAGATTTAAACCACAATCATGATTACCTGTAGTAGAGATGTGGACTGTGTCTTCTTTAGACCTTTCCTTTACAACAGAAAGCTTTATTAAAATAACCAACAAAAGGTACATAGACTTAAAAAGTTCAATTTTAAAGGAAGACAATCTCCCATACACTTTGATCCATTTATCATCATTCATAAATGTTATCAGTAACAGCTAAAATGTAACCAGCTTTATTAAAGCAACATGTCAGCCTAACTCACTTGGAGATATTTTGCGGACTTTAGTTGTCCCTAGAGCATGTATAAGAGCAAGGAAGGCCTGCTGTTTCTTCCTGAAGAGGTGTTGCCAGCCTTCTTTGATCAAAGAAGGCCAAAGAGAAAATACAATTGTTACATCTATGTCTTCACACTGATAGTAAAACCCCCATCCTAGTCATACAAGGAGTGATTGTCAATGCTTTAATAAAAAGGAGAAAAAAAAACCCTGCCCAAAATGAGTCCAGCTAATAGATGTTCTGTTAGGTGTTTCTTACAGTTTCATTTAGAATGTTTTATATCATAACAACTGGGTTTGACTCCAGGAGAAGCCTGTAAGTTTTCTAACTCATTTTATTTTTTCAAAGCTACCAGTGACTGTTTCTCAAAATGGCCACAATGTCTTCATCCAAACTTCCCTGTGTGGCCAGAGGGGTCCCACCGCCCTGGGCTGGCCAAGGTCCTCAGGAGGTAGGGCTGAGCATGTAAGGGCAGGGCTGGTGCAGAGCTGAAGAGAACCCAGAATCTGGGTATGGAGTGGTGGCAGGCCCAGGAAGTATAGGAATTTCCTCATGTCAATTCCCAGGGGCCAATTCTAAAGACTTGGGGTCTGCATGAGGGAACAGGCAAGGCTAGGGGCACAGAGTCTGGACAGATGCCCTGAGCAAGGATAAATGGCAGGACTGGAGCCATCCAAGGGAAGCCTAGAGCTAAGATTTGCCAACTGGCCACAGGCTTGTTTAAACATTCTTGAATGTAAACACTTCCAAACATAAACCAACAGAAATTAGACAAGACTGTATGCTGACATAAGCTACTTCTGTCACAAGCTGAATCTTTACAGCAATTGTCTGTTTTAACCAGAGGTTTCCTCCCACATTTTTACTGTTGAGATGCATTGTCCCGATTATCCTGCCCGCCAGCTGGGGGCTCAACCTTATGGCACAGGTGCCTGGACCTTTCTGTAATGCTCACACAAAGAGCTCAAAAGGAAAAATGCACTATTAGCCAATGTTTGGGGGGCATTTGAAACAACAGTGCCAGGAGTTTTGTTTTCTAAATATAACATCTTCTTTTATGAAATTACTACAATTTTTAAAACACTTTCATTGGTTCCAAAAATGGAGCAACTCTTTTAATTAACATAATTGTTTTTGTTCTGCAATTACATACGTGTTTCATAAGTAACATCATCATTTTCTCTGCACATGGACAGGCCCAAGGCACAGACGGACAGAAATAGTGTGCAGCTGATTCTAACCTATTCCCCTGCATTCAGCAGCATTCAGTGTGGGGGATACACAGATTCAACCCAATGAGGACAAAGATTCCTTGGAAAAATGAAATCCATACTTCACAGCAGAATTCCATTGCAGTTCACATTTTAACTCCTTTCCCAAGACCTCACATTTTAAACTCTTGTCCAAGAGCTATAATGATTCAGAAAAAAATGTCAGGATTGGCAGCATAACATTGTGCCACTGAATTATATATTTGAATGTAGTTAAAAGGGGAAATTTTAGTTTGTATATATGTCACTGAAATGAAAATTGAAAAACAAAAGGAAACAGAACTGTACAACACAATCAGGGAACCTGAGTGTAAACTATGGACTGTAATTAATAGTACAATTATAATAACATTCTTTTATCAATTGTAACAAATGTACCACACTAATGCAAGGTGTTAATAATAGCGGGTGTATATGGGAACTCTGTATTTTCTGCATGGTTTTTCTGTAAACCTACAACTTCTCTAATAAAAAAAAGTAGAAAGAGAGAATGGGGCTGAAAGAATGGTAAAAAAAATTGTCAGGCTTAAGTTGCTCCACTAAGGAAGGGAAATAATCATATTTGGACTCAGAGGTTCTGGAGTCAAGATCCATTTCCCGGTTATTGACTGTGTGAACATGGAAGAGTCATATTATCTCTCCAAATCTTCATTTCCTAACTCATCAAATAGGGACATTAATCTTTTCTCTGTCTTGACTGTCTCACAAGATTGGTCCTTATATCAAGTAAAGTTTGATGGAATAGTTCAATACATTGGAAAGCACAAAGCAAGTATAAGTGATAATCATGTTCTTTTCTCTTGTTGCTATCTTGTCAGAAAAGGTAAAGTCCACCATGTTCTCAAATGGTCTTAAGGTAGTTGATGGGTCAATATCAGGGCTGCCAAATACAGCTGGGCAGGTTGTACACTGCACAACTGTGGCTGGCAGGGTGGAGATTTTGAAGAGCTGCAATACCATCTGAGCTCTGCTGGCAAAGCTACTTTACTTATTTAGTTCTGATAGTCCATACAAAGGGATTATTTGGGTTAAAAGAGCCCAGGTTGGTGCAAGAGAAGCTGGCATTTTAGAATCAGCCCAGAGTATTACAGTAAATGCATTTATAATATCATCCAATTGCATATATCTTGAAGTACAGGATTCAGAATCTGAAAACTGGATTCCAGTATTGGCTTTGCTGACATTCAACATTTTTTGTGCTATTTCTTACTTTGGGCTTCAGATCACTGATTTGTAGAATTAGGGGTTACTTTCCATCTAACTTCGACAGTTAAATTAAAAGTAAATATATCTCTTTAGGGTTCTGAAAACGCAGAGGTGTCCGTCATTCAATGGCTGTTCTAACTGCATTTTATCCAGTTATCTACCTTGTGAACCATGCCTGACAATCTGCAATTGGTTCCCAAGAACAATAAGCTAAATCCTTAAAACCCAGAAAATCCATTTGCAAATGGGGTCTGGTATTCTTTTCTCCATGGCAAAAGACCCACACCCACCCTTTATCTTCTTTCTCTATCTTGTTTAGTCTCTAAATTCCCTTATTCATCTTGCTCAAAATGGCTGGTTAGCTATTGTGTAAAAGTTAATTGATTGGATTATTTTAGCCTGAATAACAAAGCTAAACATCACAGGATAGATGGGATTGCCTGTAGGCATTTCCAAGGCCTAAACTTCTAAGACTCCCAATTTATATGGCACTTTAAACAGTAGGTTCACAAGATCTTGACTATGAGGGGAAGGGGCCATGGAGAACATTTCAGCAGCCTCCCCACATAGAGAAGGTGCTGAGGCTCTAAGCAGACTAGAGGCTGGCCCCGGATCACCAGTATGAGTGGCAGCATCCAGATCAGAAACCAAGATATCTGATTTTGGGTGCATTGTTTTTCTGAAGACCTTGTGGTTTGGCGCTTGCCAACCACATCTACTGCCATTTCCCCTCTTGTTCACTAAGCTCCTGGACCTCTCAGAGACACTACTCGTGACTTTAGGAAAATTAATTTAGGCAATCCTTCTCCAGGAGGCCATGCACTAGGGTGCACAGCTTCATGAACAAACCATTAGTTGGCTTGTCAGAATTTCCTCATTTTTGCCAAACTTATTCCTACCTCAGGACCTTTGCACTGATTGTTCCTGCTTCCAGGAGTTCTCTTTCTCTCTCTTTCTCCCTCTCTTTCTCTTTCTTTCTTTTTTTCATTGGTTCCCATAGAAGATGCCTTCTCTTCCTATAAGTTGTTGTTTAAATGTCACCTCTTCTGAGAAGCCAGTGTCTACCATTGTATCTAAAATCCTTGACACAGCCTGCCTCGTTAATCTCCATATAATTGGACTGCTCTTACTGGTCTTCAGTATTACAGTTACATGATTTTAATACTTGATAATTTTCTGTTTTTTCTACCAGAATGTGAGTCCTATTTCTGGTAGAAAACTTTTACCCCCCTTGTGTTTACTGCTTCACCCCTGGTTCCTAGAATAGTACTTGGCGTCGAGTAGGTATACTCAATACACATTGCTGAATGAGTAAATGGATGCATGAATGAGTAATACCTCTTAGTTTCCAGAGGGTTTAGCCTTTACTTTCTTTTAGTAGTGAAGCTTGTTGATTTGGGTGCTTCTAAGAAATTAGATTACCATAATTTTGTCTGTTTAATACTCTTTAAACTCTAAAGTCCTTCTTATTCTTTTACTCTTATGTCACAAGGCAGTTCATTATATGTAGTAGTAGACTCTCCCAAATGCTTTATTGGGTAGAACAATAGATTCAGAGGTCAGCATGCTGTTTGAATATCATATTTATTTCAAACTGGTTGGCTTTGAAAAGAAACCTCAGCTTGTCTTTATTAAGGATTTCTAGTTGTTGATATTTTGTTCATATTGCTCTGCTCACAAGGAAGCCTTTGAAGCCAGAACTGTGCTTTTTCATGCCCCATGGAGGCTTCAGGCAAATGGTGTTGCTTTAATTACATTGTCTACTTTAAACCCAAAATATTGATGGATAATAGGCTAAGGGTCCCAGTGGAAAAGTACTGCCAGAACATCTTACCTAGTATGACGTTTTTATTTAGCTCAGTCTTTATTTTCCAATCTACTTTCCTTAGAGTCACTTCATTTAAGAGGTTATTATTCATAGTAAGAGCATTTTGTGTCCAATAGCAAAAGAGAAGAGCCTAGAGAGTGCATGGTTGGTGCAAGGGCAAATTCAGAGGCAATCCAAGCTAGATGCTGACCTCTGTGCAGAACCAAATCCATCAAACAGTGATAAGACAGCAAAGTATACTCTTTAATTTGTTCCTACCCACAAAGAGTAGTTTTTTAAAATTATTATTATTTTTATTTTATTTTTATATTTTAAAAGATGCTTAGATTACATAAATGTCACACAAAAATTACAAGGATTCCCATGTTCCCCACCTCCCCCACATCCCACAACCTCCCACATAAACATCCTTCATTAGTGTGGCACATCACCTGCAATGGATATACACATCCTGGGTCTCTGCCATTAAGCATGGACCATAGTTCACATTGTAGACCACACTCTCTCCCACACAGTTCTGCATGGTATATGCTGATGTAAAATGGCCTATATCTGTCATTGTAATGTCACTCAGGATAATTCCCAAGTCCCGAAAAAGCCCCTGTATTACAACTGCTTTTCCCTCTCCCTGCCCTGAAAGCGTCCAGTGACCACTGGCTCCACCTCAATGTTGTATTTTCTTCCATTGCTTGAATCACAATATGTCTACAACAGAATACCAGCAAGTCCACTCTAGTCCATAGCTCTTCCCCCAATCCCGAGGAGTCTGGGATGGTGATGACCCCTCCACCTCCAAGTGAGAGGGAGCTTATATCCCATGGATAAGATGGATGGGATTATCCTGCCTGCAGGTGCAGACTCTCTCCATTCCCTGGGATGGCCATTGTCCATCATCACCTCTTCAAAAGGTGACTTGGGTGAGTCCATTGAGCTGTAGAGTAGGAGTTGCAGCTCCACTGAGAGTCCAGGCACAGCTGGCACATGGGCAGACCGAAGTCTCCAGTCTCTGGAAGTACACCTGCAAACTCCAGCACCACAAAGAGTAGCTTTTAAGGAGGGGGAAACATACTTGGGTTCTCCATACAAGTGTCCTCTTGTCCCTCAGGGATTTCCAGTAGCCTTGAGGGGAAATTTGTTTGCAGATTAGGTCTTTCCTTGTTTTAATTTGATATACATTTAAAAGTGTGTGTATTTTAAGAACTCATTTACTTGGTCATTCACAGACTGGACTACAAGGTCCTTAAAGGTCAAAAAACTACATTAATCAATATTCAGAGTTTATACAGCAGCTAGCATAGCTTCTGATACACAATATGGATGTTTGAAGTGTTTGTAAATGAATGAATGAATAAATGAATGAATGTATGTATAGATGGAAGGTTGAGTGGATGGATGGATGGATGAATAAATGAGTAAATCACTGACTGTGTTCTTCCCACCTGGATATTTATAAGAAAGAATTAATAAAAAGAATTTTATTTGTGTAATTATTTGGGGATAGTCAGGAAGTAGTGTCATATGGTGATCTTGGAAGACTATTATCCATCCATCCATCCATCCATCCTTCTATCCATCCATCCATCCATCCATCCATTTATCCATTCATCAAATGAATATTTTTTACCTACTCCACATCAGACTCTATGCTAGTCACTGAGGAAATTAAACTAGATGGGAAATAAGAAACCTACAGACACCACATTAACCAAGCAATCAAGGATAACATCACCAGGAATAAGTGAAATCAATGTAATGCACCCCATAATATGATGTTATGAGAAGGGCACATCAACTCTGTGATATTCTTCCCCCAAATCCAAAACATCAAACGAACGCAAAATGAGGGACATTTTCCAAGGTATCTGAGCAGTACTCTTTAAATGTGTTAAGGTCATGAAAGGGAAAGATCCAGAAAATATTACAGATTAGAGGAGATTTAGGAGGCATGGTAACTAAATGTGATGTTGGTATCATGGATTGGGTCCTGGAACCCAAAAAAAACGAACATCACTGGAAAAACTAGGGAAATGCAAATAAAGTATGTGATTTAGTTAAAAATATGGTACCAATGTTAAATTAGTAGTTTTCATAAATGTACCATGACCATGCAAAATGTTAACATTAGGTGAAACTGAGTGAAGGATATGTGGGAACTCTCACTACTCTCTTTGCATCACTTCTGTAAAACTAAAATTATTTCAAACTGAGAAGTTATAAAAAACCCAAAATGCATATAAAAAGTCAGTAAACATAAAGTAAGACAGACTTAATCATTTATATGAAAAGTATTGTTTGATTTACAGCATAATAAAGATATAATTAAAGTATAAACACCTCATTTTTTTAAATAGGGAAGAATTTTGTTAGAAAACATTATAGCAAAACTCTTAAATTTTCCTTTAATCAAACTCTAGCTTGAAAGTTAAATTTCATATGTTAAAATGTGAATGTTGTCTGGTTGGTCAGAAAATTCTTAATACACTGTTAGCTATTTAGCTATCTGAGAGTAGGGGTCATTTTTTAATACATATCCATCTCCCTATTATTCATAAAATTGTATTTTGCCATTGTACTTTGCACCTAGTAAAAGCTCCATAAATACTTTAACATATACTTATGTATGTATGTATATATATGTGTATGTATGTAAAGTTGTTCTTGCCATGTGTGTCATGTGCCTTTAATGATTTATGCTTTTTGATCGGACTATAATAATAGAAGGGCAGTATGAAAAGTGGGAAATAACACATAAGTTGAAGTCTACAGAGCTGGGTTTGAACCAAGAATCTCCCGTTTTCTGGTTGTGTAGAGTCAGGCAAGCTAATCTAGTGTTTGTAGTGGATACTGGGTATGCCTTAAGACTGAGGCAAAGCCAGTGGTGGTGTGGGCTGCAGACAGCCCTCAGCTCTAGTCCTTCTCAGGTATTGCCCGTGGAAGGAAGCTCCTGTGCCCAAGTCTATGGCCCTCCCCAGGGGCAGCCTCATCCAATGACTTGTTGATCAGGCACTCAAAGGCCCAGACCCCTATCTCAATCACGGGCAATTTTAGAGCACCTTGTAGCGCCAATGGGGGCCTCTGCCTTAACTCCTCTGTTCTAACTCAGTAAATGGAACCTTAAAGTGCACCTTTGGTAAGGTTTTCTTGCAATGAGTTTAAGTTTATTCCTCTCTTAAAAAGAAAGAAAAGTCCAAAATTCACACTTGCCCTTATCTGTATGGAGATAGATACTTTGGCGATGAAAACAGTAGTATCTTTTGTTTAAGGTTGGCATAGACACAGATTCCTGAAATTCACTCTCCAGGAACTCTTGGTACCACCGAGAAGAAGGGTGAGAACAGTTGGATTTATCATTCATTGAGAATCTGTCATGCGCTATGGATTTGTATGTGGTGTTAGTCCACTGTTGTGGCAATAATGCTGCATCAAAGAAAATCAACCCAAACAAAAGGCTTACCACAGCATGCGAGTATTCTCATAGCCGTGTGTCCCTGCCATTTGGCTGATCTAAGCTGGACTTGGCAAAGTGGTTCTGCTTCAGGCTACGGTCTGCTGGGCTTAGCTTCAGGAGATGGGCTCAATTCAAATCTGCTTCTCGCATGTTAGTTCTGGAGTCCAGGCTCCAGATGGCTACCTGAAGTATGTTTTCTGATGGAGGCTCACAAATGCCAAGTTCAACCAAACAAGAACATGGAAGGCCTCTGCTTGAGGCTTGTCCACCAGCTTTGCATCACACAAACAATCCCAAAGTCAGTGGGTCAAGCAGCTCAACTCCACCCCAAGTGGATGGGGGAGGTGAGTGTACAATATTCCAGTCCATCATACATGGTATCTATCACATAAACCTTGAGTCTAGACTTCACAGCAATCCTGTGAAATTGGTTACTAAAAACACTGACTTTCAGAGAAGTTAAGCAACTTGCTAAATGTGACAAAAACAAATGGTAAGTCTTTGATTCTGACTCTTATCTTTCTGATTGCAAGCTAGTATTCTTTCCAATGAAATACATATAGCTTACTTGGGAACTGGGAAAGTATAGGAAGGTATTTTAAAATTTCATTATTCAGGTATCACACTAGCATGTTTATGCTTTTCACCAAGAACACTCTTTCTCTTCATAAAAGTGTGTCTATATGTGCACATGCACATGTGCACACACACACTTAAACTATAATTTACACTTGAAATTTTGCAACTTTGGGCTCCAAGGGGCTTTGACAGGCAGTTTTACTATATGATGCATTGCTTTGTTTTTAACTTACATATTATGCTGAAATAAGTAAATCCACTTATATTTTGCACAAGAGACAGTGGGCATATGGGATACAACACACTTATAAGAACATATAGATACAATATGTACATATTGGTAGATAAAAACATAGATGATTAGATAGATAGATAGATAGATAGATAGATAGATAGATAGAGTCTAGGTCAACTTCTTGTTAACTAACCAGCCAGCTAAAGATTTTCCAGTATTTCTTATAAGTCTCGCTTGACTCTTGTTTCATTGAAGCATGGAAGATAGGAGTTTTGAAGCTGCCCGAGAAGATGCTGAAGTAGTGCCCATAAGATGCACCAAGTTAGGCTGACTGAGAAAAGCCCTGGGCACTGCTGAGGTGAGCTGGGCTATGAAGGGACTGCCTGTCCTCTCATCTGGGTTCCCTCCTCAGAACCCCCACCTGGGCAGAATGCAGGCCCTGGCTGGACACACCTGGGACTGATGACATAGAGTGGCTCATAAGTTCAGGGTTGACCATTTCCTAGCAACTTCCTCCACCTGCATGCCTACTCCTCGCCACCCCTTTGCTAGTCCTGTGCCCTATCCCAGCCATGAAATCCAGAGAGACTTCCCCAACAGGGCTCAAGACACCCAATTCCAGAATGACCCATTTCCTACCTCTCCCTCATGTGTGACTGATCTTTTCTCTTTTGGAAATGCTACTGAATAAACCTTGGAGGGTTCCAAAGCACTGTAACATGCCAGGAAGATGTTTTCCCCCATTCCTGCCTTCCTCTATAGCCTGAACTTCTTGAGGAGAGACACGGATCATTTCTTGTTGGTCTTTGTATCTCCAGCAACTGCCACAGATTCTGGCACAGAGTGGGTTCCCCCTAAATAGTTAATGGATAAACGTGACAAAAATAGCTAATAGTTCACTGATATTTTCTCATTATAAGGTAGTTTTTGGCCCACATTATGTCCCAAACACTTTCATAGTACACTGGATTATGACTGCCTTTCTTTCTATCCTTCCATTGTTTTGTTAAGAGGAATATATATTCATCTATTCTCCACCAATATATCTTGGCTGTCACCCCATAGCAGTATATAGACAATCCTTTTTCATTCTACAGCTGCATAATACTCTATTTTGTGGATGTACCATAATTATTTCACCACCTTCCTATGGAAGTACATTTGATCATTCCCAGTCTTCTGTTATTGTAGCAACAGTTAGCCTGGTCCATATATTTTTACCAGTGTATCTATGAGATAGAATCAAGAAGTTCCCATTTTCTTCCCCTGGCTAACTCTGTACTTGTCAAAACTCTGTTCGACTATCATCTCTTTTGAGTTTTTCGAGATATGCCCTCCCAACAAGAAAATACAATTCTCTGCTTTTCTCCATTATAACCCATGTACAGCTATATAGCAGTTGTGTGTTTAGTTGAGATTTTAAAGGGTCATAAGGTCTCGTTCATCTCTGGATCCATTATACCTTGGAAATTGCTTGGCACACAGAAGACACTCAATAAATGTTTTTGAATTAACAGATGCATAACAATAAAAATCTGCATAAATCTAAATCAATACATTCTAATAGAATTGTGCTAAAATGATGAATGGGTGAGTTACAATCTGTAATTAGGACAAGCTTGACCTGCTTGGGCAGTTGCTGAATCTTTTGAAGTTGATATTGTGTAGCACAAATGACAAATGACCCTTTCATATCAGCATTAGTGCTATACACCAGGCGGAATGGACCACCGATCTGATCCAATATGTTTTCTTTTTTTATGGGACATGATTAAGTAATTGAGAGATTTCTTGAGGTCTTCAAAATGCTACATTTGGAATTATTCGGAGAAAATTATTTATTATCTTCAAAGCATTAAACAAGGGAATGCCCCACTAACTCACCCAATTACCCCCTGGAGAATGGTTCAAAAGCAATTCCATGCAGGCAAAGAGAAGACACTCATGGTGAGTCTTCACCTCATAGCAGTAGAATTCTCTTGCAGAGTCTCAGCTTCAACCGGAAGTGTTTAGAAAGGAGGCAGATGTTGTGAAGACTAGGCTGCATTCCCCACTTCAACTCTTAGAAGGATATGATGTTGGGCATACCTTCAGCTCATTGAGGCCCAATGTACTCATTTGTAAAGGGGAGGTAATAATGCCTATGTTTAGACTGATTGTGAAGATTCAATGGGACAGTGTGTGTGCAGAGCCAGCGCAGACCCCTTCCTCTAATTTTTTTGATGCAAAGCCCTTTTTAAGTTTCAAATTAGCCTTTTTGTGGGATATTGCTGGAACAACCATTCTCTTCACTCAACTACCTTTTTGCCATTATCTTAGTTTGCTATAGAAATATAAAATTATTTCATTATCTATCAGCTACATAACATCTATGTGTCTATTATCAGTATGATATGGGTAAATGGCATTAAATTGTTTATTAGGTGATCTGAGTTCTAATTAATTCATCACCATTAGCAATTTCTGTGGTTCAGTTATTTAGTCCCTCTGAACCCCAGTTTCCTCACAGTACATTCATATTTAAAGTTCATTGAAAATCTAAGAGGCTACAAATTCTGTATCTCTCTATCTACTTATTACTCTCTATTTTCCTATCTATGTGTCCATCCATCCATCCATCCATCCATCTACAAATACTTCTCATGCCATTCACAAAATGACATTTTTTAAATAAGTGGATCATCCTATTCAGGCTACAGGTAAGCAGCTAGCATTAACAAAAAACATTGTTGAAACTGATGCTCTCAGGATAAAAATTACTGCAGTGAATGAGAGCCATATTACATATTATTTTATATGCTAAAGTATAGCATTTGAAAACATAAAACTGAATTGGTGGCACAAGTGTACAAAACATGCTTTGAGCTAACTTAAAATATGAACATTTGAATTAATTAAACAAACAAGGTAGAGGGTTATTATTTATATTCTAATCAGTCCACATGGGAGTGTTTTAAATAACAAGCTCTTCTGACATATTCAAATGTGATTTGCTTTGTAGAAATCTAATCTACATTCAGAACTTTCCCAAGAACAACAAATATCCCATATATTAAGTAAAGATAGTCTTAATTTATATTTACCATTTCCACTAAATATGAACAATGGAAGGCCTCTATTTCTCTTAAAATATAGTCTTATATCACAGTTAGACATATTCTGAATTCAGCCTCTATGTAAGCAGATTTTTCTCTGTTTCCCTCTTTCATCCCCACTGTTCCTGCCACTAGCTTGGTCCACCCCTTTGGACTTCTCTCTTGGTGAATGCAGGAGCCACCTAGCTGATGCCCCTGCCTTCAAAGTCATCCCTTTTCAATTCATTCATTACCTACTTTCTGGTGATCTTAAAAGATACAAATTCAATTCTAAAACTCCACCTAAGGTTTCCCATTTCCCCTCTGGCTAAAGACCAAGCCTCTTAGCAGAGCACACCTCCTGTGCTGGCCCCACTCACCCTCATTTCTTACAACCCACCGCCCACACCAAAATGGTGGGAAATCAATTGGTGGGAAATCGAAGATCTCACTGTTCTTGGAGCTTCCTTGTGCCTCTGGGCATTTCCATAAGCCCTTTTCTTTGTAGAAAAGATTTCTCCATTAATGTAGCTGAATGCTATTGGACGTGATAAAATGCCTTCTCTTCCAGGAAGTCATCCTGGCCCTCAGCATGAATCTTCCTTCCCCCTACCAGTCTATCAGTACCCCTCATCCTTGCTCCAGGAGCCCTCTTGCTTACTTACTTGATGCCTAACATGCTGTACTTTAATTATCTGAAAATGTCTCTATCTCTCCCAGTCCACCATGAAGGTAGAGATCCAGGAGGCTTCCACAGTGGCTGGCATGTTAGGCATTTAGTAAAATTTGTTGAATGAACAAAGTAAAGAAACTTTTTAAAAGCAGCAGCAACTCTAGCTGTTCCACACAAAATTCAAAATGAGAAAGAAAATTACCATACAGGATGATTTGTCTGAGTGCTTTGTTCCCCTGTCATATTATGTCAGTGATCAAAGGATAGAATTTTTCCCTCTTCAAATTGAAATAGGTTTGTTTTTACTGCTTCTTTGTCCCTGGTATTAAAGGGAGCTTTCATGGTAGACTTTAATATGACTTGATTGTCTCTGCATTCTTATCCCTAGATACCCTGCTTTTCACCATAAGTCCGCAAGATCAAAATCTTCTAATTACCTTCACTACCTGCTGAAATATCTGCTGCTGGGAATGTGTCAGTTGCCCCGACAATTACGCTGGTGGTAACGGCACAGATTCCCACGAGGCAGAGTGGTGATGCCTGGACTTCAGAGGGCCTGTGGCAGGTGGTGATGCACCTTGTAGTTCAGTTAAAGAATAATTAAGGTGGCATGCTGTATTCTGACTTCTGCTTGTGTCACAGATAGTCCATTCCAATAGTGCATATTGTCACCTCTACGGCGGCTCCAAAGTAACACAGGAGACGGCACAGAATTGCTCTTTAGACCCTCCAGTATTCATCCACAGGAAAGTGGTGCTGGGAGGCATGTGGTCCAGATTTATTTCAGCAAACCTGTGGGGAGCCACTGCTTTGTGCCAGGCCCAGAGCTCGTCTTATTGACAATCATTGACCAACTCCTGGAGGCAGGTGTTCTTAGCCTCGTTTTCCAAAGGGTTTATTATTAAGGTCTGATGAGGTCTGATGCTCACTAATTCCATTCTTGAGCAAGTTTCCTAACCTCTGAGATTCAGTGTTCTAATCTGAAAAGGAATGAATGCCTGTATCACTATTTTGTATGTAGTTTGCCATAAATAGACACAAGTACCCACAGACATGCGCATATGTCACGTAAAGTGATCAGCATGATAATAACTCAGTAAACTTTTTAAATTGTTCTCATTTTGTCTTAGTTTTCAAAGACCTCTGAAGCAGATGACTCATCCAGCCTCCTGTTTTTCTCATGTCTAATGACACATTAACCTTCACCCCTTTCTCCACATTCTCTCAGGGAGACTGAAAAGGACACATGGAGACTCAGTTTCTCTCCTGTCTGATTTACTCTTGCAGTTACAGTTGAAGGAGGAGGAGCTTAGATGGGGACTTGCAGGAAGCCATTGGAGCCCTCTTGGGCAGCTGATTTCCTGGTTTCCCAGGAGTGGCTTCGTAAAAGGCACTGAGCTGGTTCATTGTTTTAAGAACATAGAATCTTGAGTTAGAAAAGTATGAGTTGCTGTTCAGGCTCTGTCATTTAACAGCTGTCTGACTATGAGCAATTACAAAACCTCTCTAAGCCTCAGTTTCATCATCTATCAAATGGGAATAATAGCATCAGCATTTTAAGGCTGAGAGGATTAAAGGAGATAATATATAACGCCCTTGGTATCGCATCTGTCGCATTTGCAGCCTCCCATAAATAAACTTATGGCTCTTATACGCTTGCTTGCTTTCCCATGTCTCCCCCAAGCTCATCTCTTCTTCCACATATACACTCTCACGGTCCTCACACCCACTTCAGATTTTCAAATATTCTCAAAGATGCTATCACACAGTGGAACAAGTGAGTGAAAATACAGTCTGTTTGCAAATCACCTCTGGAATTCATTCCTCCCCCCCTCTTTGCATTTCAATCAGATTCACATTTCAAAGGCCCCAGCCTGGTCGGACAATGCTCCTGGCAACAGCTACAGTGAAAACTTGAACATAGTCTCTGAGTCCTTCTAAAAGCAAGGTTTCTTGCTTATCACAATGAACTGGATTTCAGTGTGGAGAGTGCTATCAGTGAGCAGTGTCAGACCTTCAGAATGATCAGAACAAACTAGGTTGAGTTGGTTGGGAGAAAGCTCTGAGTAAGACTCTATCACTTCCTGTCTAAGAGAATCAGTGACACCCGCAGTTCAGGTGCAGTGTTTGAGTGTAGCAGCATGCCCACATTGCAAGGATGTGTAGAATTCTGCTACTGCTTCAACGGCAGGGCAAGATTTATTACAGCATAAACATGCTTAAGTCTCAACTCACAAATTTAAGGGAAACACATTTGGAGCAGAAGACCAGGTAATGGAGGAAAAAGGAGAAATTAGGAGGAAGTGAGGACAGAGAAATGGTCTTAGATGGTTGTCGCTCAATTACTTTGTATCACGAGGCTATTTTCTGAGTATTTTCTATCTGTTAAGAACTTTCAGTTTCTCCTGACATCTACCAGACTCAGCAAAAAATACTTTTAAAAAATTCCAAATCCTCAATGAATTTTCATAAATGGTATTGAAATTAAGAGAAAAAGATTTCCATTTTTAAAGAATTATAGTATGCAATTAGAAACTTGAATAGTTGGCAAGTTTTCAGGTATTCCAAATTTACAGTAAAACCCCAGTTTTCTGGAACTAAAGTGATTCCATGGCGCCAAATCTTCCTAATAAGTTAGTATGCAGTCTTTCATTTGCTAAAGATGTATTTTATTACTGGATGATTTTTTTCCCCTAAAATAGCTTGAGTACTTCCTGGTCTTGTGAAGCTATGATATAGACTCCACTGAGTAAATTGAGTCTTGCCTTGATGAGTGAACCGTGTTCATTATCACTATCAGCTATACCACACTGTGACTTCAGGGTCAGGACAGGTAGCTTATTTGCCCTACACAGGCTGGCCTGCAGGTGCTGTGTGTTAGGAGTTCTTGCAAGGTTTGTGTGTGTGTGTCTGTGTGTATGTATTTTTGTCTCATCCCTCTGTAAGGCTCTCAGCAATCACATCATCTGGGACAATGTATTTGACTGGAATAGAACCTTCTACTGGCTCCCATCTCATCTAATCTTAATTTCTTTTCTTTCAAAAACCTTGGTGAATATCTACTCCTTATCAGGTCTATGTTGAGAGTTAGGGACATAGGGATAAATAAGCCTAAGCAACTCTTGGACTAGGGGAAGGAAGGGACATTTATAAAATGAATCATAATACAATAAAATGCGGATCTTAATAATGCTAAGAACAAAGTGGTCTGACAGGAATCTCAAACTCAACTGCCTACAGAGGCTGAACAGGTAAGAGGTAGGTAGGCTGCAAAGGGAACGTCCCATGAGAGAGGTCATGGCCAAGTAAGCTGGTCCTCAGATCCAGTCCATTTTGGTCGAACAGAAATGGCCGGCCTTGTGTGGCCAAATCTTCATTGTTTACATTGCAATCTAATTTTAAAAGCACTGGGCAAGCCTGATCAAGGGCTGCCTGTTTGAGACCCCTGGGTATAATGGGAATAAAGAAGAAGGGATGTTCAATATGACTGCAAGGTCAGGAAACATTTTACAGCTGAACTGAGCCTTAAAAGATGAATATGGAGAGTTGGACAAAGGGGAAACAGCATTCTGTAGTCTTAACATCATCTGACATACTTATATCTTATTTATTTGTATGTCTGTTTCTCCTCAGTGGAATATAAATTCTGAGCACTGAATAAATAGCTATTGAATAAATTTTCAAAAAGCCTCAGAGAAAGGTAATAGCATTTAAAATACAATGTGGTTGTGAAAATGCCTAATGTGGTGAGTTCAAGTGATTGACCTTGCTGGCTTCCTTCCTTTTTCTCTTCATTTATTCAACAAAGAAGTATTGAGGGTCTGCTATATGGCAGGCACTAGAGATATAGCAGTGAACAAAGCAGGCAAAAATGTTATTCTCATAAACACTTGCATTCTAGTTGGGAAGATGCAGGCAATAAACAAATAAATACATAGGCAAGCATATCAGGGTATCAGTGTATGTGGATATATATATGGATATATAATTATATATACACATATACACACTGATATATTGATATACTGAAGTATGTGTGTGGGTGTATTTGTTGAGAACCTGTTACATGCCAGGCACTCTTTTCTAGAAACCAGAGTCAGTAGTAAGCAAAATAGAAAAAGCTTCCTGCCTTCACGTACTTGACATTCCAATGGAAAGAGATAAATCATAAACAAGATAATTAAATTTATGCCCATGTATACACACACACTAGCTTTTGGTAAGCAGGGAAGGGGACAGAAATGTAAAGGAGGTCACAATTTTAGATAAGGTGGCCTGGCAGGGAAGAACTCAGTGGGAAGATGACTTTTCAATAAGGATGTGAAAGTATCCAGTTTAGCCTTTCTGTCTCCTCCATCTCAAAGATGACCACGATATTACCCAGAAACCAGAGGTGTTGTGATGATTAGTGAGCTAACATAAGTGAAAACACCTAAACCATTGCCTGTTGCTCAGTAGATGTTGATTATTATTCGAATGAATCTGACTGTTCCCCATATTCAGACAAAGTGCTGGTTCACCTATGTGTACATTTTTCCTAGATTGTTCCACCCAACTTTTAAAACAGATAAATCAACCTGCTGGACTCACTTTTAAAGTGATAAATAATATTTGCTTGCAACCAGTGCATCTTACACTTAGACTTGTTTCTATTCATTCAACTCTTAACTCCACAGTGCTGAAGAAGCCAAGCTTGCAATATACCTTTATTTTGTTCATTCTGGGCATTGCTTAAGGGGTATAGAAAAGTAACATAAATGAAATCTGGTGGCATTTCCAGGACCATATGGAAAGCATCCTGGACAAATTTTCCCATGTGGGCTCAGGGAGTGTCCATAGCTGGAAGCTGTGGATTGGAGAGCACATCAGCTTGTGGGGTGACCTTGATAGGACATTTAACCTTTTTAGATCTCATTTTTCTCATCTATAAAACAAAGGGAATGCTAACCTTCTCTGACCCCTTAGAAGCGTTAGGAGGGAGAAATAAGTTAATGTTTGGAAAGGCCTGTGTGACCTTTTGAGCCAAGACATTATCAAAGTACAAAGTAAATTACAGGAACTGTTTGCTGTCCCATTAGTAACTCAAATAGTACCAGGGGCTCCTCCTGTCAAATCCTTGTGTGTCAGGCTTCTAATGCACACTTGCTTTGTTCACCAGGATGAAAGTGGAAATAGAATGGTTGGAAACTTTCTCCTCAGGCTCATTTTAAAAAGGTTCTACAGTGGAAATACTTATGGGCAAGGCACCCTTCCATGGGAGCACCCAGCCCCAATCTTTCATCAAGCCTGGAAACAAGTAGTCTGGAAATAAGACAGGAGCTTGGGAACTGGACCCAAGGCTTCCAGGCTTGTTTTTGGACATGTAAAATGGGGATAATAATGACAGTAATAATATCTTCTTGGTTATGATGCCTCTTTAATATAATTAAATAGCTAAAATATATAGACTAACTCTTACTATGTTAAGCACTCTATAAATACTATCTCTTTAAAACATCACATAAACCCTGTGAGGTAGAGACTATTTTTGTCCTTAATTTTCACATGAAAAAACTGAGGCTTTGGAAAGTTGTCATTTACCTATAGTTACAGAGATCAAAAGTGGGAGGGCTGGGATGCTCAGCAGATCTGCCTGAGTGCCAGCTGGAAAGCTGACCCTTAGCGCTTTGTGCTCTGCTCGTCGTTGTCTGCAGTAACCTCAGCTTAGAGTAGGTCAGGGCTCATGCTCCACCAATGGTATGTACCTGCACAATGAAAATGCTTTGTGATTTATGAAGTTTTATTTAAATGATGGTATTAGGAATTGATACATTGCGCCAGGCCATATGTGTCCATCAGCCCTTTGTGCAGGACAACAAACATTGAGACATCCTGACTGACTCATCTGCCTATTTAACCCTAGGTAGATGTGGTACTAAATCCTTTCTAGCTAAGATGAGGAGAGCAAGGATTGGTACAGACAAATACTTATACTAGACCCCAAACCCCAAGCATTTACTCAGGTTATTTTCAACCTATTAACCTACAGGGTTAAACCAAATCACAAGTACCATCATCTGAAATTAATTCTCAAGTGTAATTTCACCCTTTTAAGAGGTGAAGGCTTGGAGGTTGTGGAATTAGAGATGGAATAGTAACAAAAGGCATAAGAAAGTGCAAAACATTTAGGTCCTGACTGACCTTCATTTTCATCCATCTTCTAAAGTCTTTTAGACACTAACCCACATTAAGCATAGATCAGTAACTCACACCTCAAATTACACAGAAATGTTTGGCAAATTAGTTGAGATGGAAATCTAATATTTCTCCCTTTCCAAGCTGTGTAGAGGGAAAGATCAAATTTGACTGTATGTTTATGGTGAAAAAAGAAGAGGCCAATATTTGAAAACTGTACTTAAACGGATGACTTCGTTGTTTCAACTTTCATATTTAACCTTTTTGGAAGAGAAGAAGGGAGGGAAGACAGCTGCTGAATCCTTACTACCCAGTGCCCATGTCTCCTCTAAGGACTGTGCATTCTGTTAGGGTAGGCCTGGGGTGGTGGGCAACGGCGCGGAAGAGGAGTGATGACGTGCGAGCTCTAAACACCTGTGTCATAAGAAATAGTGGATCCGCCGAGGCCTTGCCGGCCTTTTAATTCCAAGGCATCTTCTTCATTGGTATTCAAGCTGTTCCTGGGGTAAAGGAAGTGGATTCCAACCCAGTGAGAAAGACTGTCAGTTCACTGCAGAAGCTTGCATCCCTACTACATATAATTGAGTATCGCAGGATCAAAAGAGATAGAAGAGTTTTTCTTGCATTTGAAGAGAGAACTAAAGGCCTTCTTAAAATGGTCCCCAGCCTCCAAACTAGACCTTCCATGTTCACCTTCCATAGAATGGTGTTAGGGGTTGAATTGCGTCCTTCCCCAAAATGTATTGAGGTCCTGTCCCCCGGTACTTCAGAAAGTGACTGTATTTGAAAATGTTTGTTGCAGATGGAATTAGTTAAAATGGGGTCATACTGGCATAGGGTGGGCTCTTAATCCAATATGACTTATTAAGAAGAGGCGAAGAGACACAGACACACAAGGGGAGGAAACCATTTGAGGACAGGCAGAGATTGAAGTGGCACATCTATGAGCCAAGGAACTCTAAGGAAAATAATGCTCTAGATTCTGAGCAAGGTGTCAATGCAGAAAAAGGATATGTCCTTTTCGAATAAAAACTAAGAAAGTTGGACCTATTGTCTGGAAAGGATGACTGCCAGTCTCCAAGGAGCCTTGTACCTTTCTAAGCCATTATATAGGTAATTTGGATTTTAAACTGTTTTCTTCTCACACACTAGCTTTAGAACTTTATCTTTCAGTAAGATGCCATCTTGCCATGCTGCACCCAGAATGATATTCTGAAGAGCAGGTCAGACAATGAGTGTCCCTGATCAATGTTTACTCATTCATTCATCCTGCAAATATTTAAGGGGCACCTACTATTCTGTTATTCTGTTACAGTTGCTGGAAATACAGTAGTAAATAAAAAAGAAAAGATTCCTTCTCCCATTGAACTTTTATCCCAGTGGAAGGAGGCAGGAGATAAATAAATAATCATGTATATAACCAATATTATTCCATATAATAGAAAGCACTAAGGAGAAAACAGAGCACAGTGATATGAAATAAACTGGTGTATTAATTTCAGACTAAGTGGCAAGAGGAGTCTTTTCTGAGGAGGTGATATTCAAGTTGACACTTGACTAATGGTCACATGAAAGTCTACAGCAGAGGATACCAGAGATGCTGGTTATTGCAAAGGCCCTGTGGTAGGAAGGAGCTAGGTATGTTTGAAGAATAGAAGGTCAGTAGGGCTGGGACCTCAGAAGCACTAGCTACTGGTAAACTCCTTTTCAGCATATAAAACACTACTTGGTCTGACCCTACCTGACTTTCCAAACCCATCTCTCAAAGCTCTTCCTCTTTTACTCTAACCTATAGTTTTGCTAAACTCCTTGGAGACTTCTGCCTGGGCCAGGCTGTTCACGTCTCCATTTATTGGTATGTAATGTTCTCCCTGCCTGAAATGCACTTCTCCATGCTGCACCTGATGAATCCTTTGAGATGAACCCTCCCTTCAGTACTGTGGAATAACAAAAAGGGAATGATTAACTGCCTACAATATCCAGACCTCTGTCTCTACCAAAATGCTTTAAGACTCTTCCTTTAGAGCCTATTTGCAAATTGCGTATTCTCTTTTCTTCCACTTTGACCTATTATCAAAATCAGCATAACCTTTTAGGTGATCTACTTCAGAAGAACAGGTACTTTCTTATGTCCAGCACCGAAACAGAGACAAGAGTCCCTCTTCCTTTCCTCATAAATCAGCTTTCCTTTTTTCCTTCTGTTCTTCTGCTTCTTAGGGACTATTAGAACCTCATGATAAAGGTCCAGAGCAGAGATCATAGGTCTGATCTGGAAGAAACCAAGTTATTTGTGGCCTTAAAATGCTCCTAACCTTGGACACTTGATTTGCAGGTATCTGGGTTTGAAAACGAGATGGTGTGAAGAGTTAGGTCACATATATGCCCTACTTAGCATTTGTCACAGGGTCTTGTTATTAATGGTTTATAGACCACCTTCCCTATTAGCCTCCAGGAAACTCAGGGGCAGGGAGCGCATCTTGTTCATTTGCGTTCCTATTCTTCATCCAGCAAGACGGTAGTCCAGCTACTTTTTTTCCTAAAACAACAGCCATGATAACAATTAAGGTACTTGTTTAATTGTTTTTCAGAGCATGTAGGAGGCTTTTGAAATTATGTTGGCCAACTTCTTATTTTTCAGATGAGGAAAAGGATGGGAAGGTTTATGTTTAAAGCAAATGGCAGAGACAAAACTGTGATTTGGGCCCATGATTCTAAGGCTTATGTGCTTTCCCAGACTCCTGGTTCAAAGTCACATCTTTGCCTGGGAAGAAAAGCACGATTCTTGGGATTCATGCTGGGTTGATGGAACCTCTGTTCTCGCATGGCAAGGCAGCAAACATGAGATTAGAAATGAGTGCTAAGCTGATGTTCCATCTACAGAAGACTCGAGACATTTGCCAATCTGACAGCAAGAAAATCCTGCATACTCTGAGATTGTCATTGGCAATAAGGAGCTGGGAGCTGTCACTACCTTCTTTTATCAGTGATGTCAAAGAGTCACATTAGCTTCCAGATGCTGGTCTATTGCAGTGACCATAAGGGATAAGACCTGAGAGCAAACTGAAGGCAACCAATGTAGCCAAGCTTTCCCATCCTTCGGTCCATTGGATTAATATTTTTCAAGTAATTAGCATTTAGCATGCTAATTCTTAGATAACCAGTAAGCCTTAAAAGCGATATATACCACATTAACTAGAACACTCAGTTACAAGAACATTCCCATTTTCCAGGTTCTTGAGAAAATCCTTATATTGCCTTGATTTCCTCAAGATCTCTGGGAAACAAAAGATAAAAAGAGAGGCCATAAACTGTCAAGGGTCCAATATTTATTGACCACCTCTCTTTGGGAGGACTGGCTTCCAACAGCAGTTTGATGGACATGGTGGTCTTAATTGTTTATGTAACATCTTGGGTCAATTCCTCTCCCAAACATTAATGTCAGTCTCCTATAGGTCCTATTACGTTACTCTAGTGTTTCATCTAGTCAGATACCATCTACATTTCAACAGCCCAGATACTTGACCTTTTATCTTCTGCTCTGCGGATATATTCTGAGCCCTGCCCAAAGCCTTTCTGATGGTTTAACTATGGATTGCATGCAAAGGTCAGACAGCAGGGCTGAGAGACCTCCCATCTGGCCTGGGCAATCTTTCATTCCCCAAAACTGTTGCATTAACCCCAAAATATGCATTGGAGCCAATATTTGCATATTATACAAAATGTTAAAAAAAATAAAAATAAATGAGAACATTTATTTTTGTAAAACAGGATCTGTCTTTTTCTGGGGCCCTCATTCCTGCTGTGATCCTTTCAAAGAATACAGACAAGGCCATAGAGAAATCTTTGACCTCTGTAAGAAAATACACTGTTGTGACATAGAGAAGGGAGAGGATGAGGGGCTCAAGAATCACATGAAAGGAAACAATGTCTGACTTGGATTGTAAAGGATAACTCATTAAGTGCACAGGAAGCGGGGGTCATTCCAGGCAGAGGGGGCAATAGGTAAGAAAGGAACAAGGCATACCTTGCATAAAGAAGCATTTGACTTGACTCAACACACTTACTCACAGAAGGCAAACAATTATTTACGCACTGGTTGAATGCTGAATGCTGGCTATTTAAAGAACATAAAACCAAGTCCCTTCTCTCAGGACTCCCAGACTGGGCACAGGAGTGGGGAGACAGACTGAGTTAATAATTAAAGTTGAGACAACCACAGCGTCTGTGGGAAAATAAAGGAAGGGAGGCTGAGGTGTGAGTTAGACCGTCTGTGTAGACTGCAAGATTGTGCCTTTCCTAGACCACTGGGCAACACTACTTGGAAGGTGGATTGGAGTGAAGTGACATTCTTTAGAAGGATCAATACTTTAGGCAGAATAGTAGTCAGAGACACTCAGAAGAGCTGCAGCAGTGCAGTCAGAGAGTGGGTTGCCAGACTCCATCTGGCTAGGTTTTCTAATACCCTGAATTTTGTAAGCCATCATTTCCCACCACCCTTTAGTGATATACTGGATGGAATTTCTTTTTATAAGAGTAAAGACAATTCAGGAAGATGAATGTGTGAGCTAAAGAATTAATCAACCCTGTGGAGCAAAATCATTTATGGACATATTCATTACAGAATCACTAATTTTGTATCTCTGATGGCTTAGATTTTTTTTTTCAAACAATTTATTGAATTATATCATTCATACATGAACATACATAAACTATAAGTGTTCAGTAAACATTGTGAACTTACAATACAAACATGCATAACATCATACAGGGCTTCCCCACACATCACCCCTCCACAAACACCCTGCATTGTTGTGAAACATTTGTTAACAAATTATGAAAGAGCATCGTCAAAGTATTACAACTAACTATAGTCTGTATCTTACTCCCCTATGCTTTTTTTTTTAAGGATTTATTTGTTTATTTATTTACTTTTATCCATTTTTACACACCACCACCTCCATTTTTGGGCCCATTCGCTGTTTCCTACTTTCTCTTCTCATCCTTCTCCTCCTGTGTTCACTGGGATTCGCTCCTTGGAACCTCTGATGTGGGAGAGAGGCATCCTACCACCTGCTCCACCTTAGTTCCTGGTTTTTCCGCATGTCTTGTCTTGGCTTTCCCTTGTGTCACTCTCCTGTTACGTCATCATTTTGTTGCATGGCTCGCGGGGCTGACAGACCACCTGCTCGCGGGGCTGATAGTGCACCGGCGCTCAGGGCCTGGTGGCGCACCTGTGCACAGGGCCTGGTAGCCCGCGCACCTTCTATATTTTCCTTTTTAAAATTTTTACCGGGAGGTTCTGGGGATCGAACCCAGGTCCCTCCATATGGGAGACCGATGCCCAACCATCTGAGCCACATCCGCCCCCCTGCTATATCTCTTAAGGTTGACCAGAGATACCTAGAGTTACAGTCATTTCCCATACAGGATGGTCATATAATAAATCAGGCTTGGTTTATCACCAGCATTCTAAAAACCAGACCTAGGGAGAAAAACTAGGTCTTGGGACACATGCATGGTTTCTAATATAGCGAATGTTTAGCCTACTCTGATTATCACAAAATCAGGTCAGCGAGAATATTTGCAGGCTTAGATTTTTATATCTTTACTCTTTAAAAAGACAGCACTCTCAAAAGTATACTCTGTAGGAATGGATATAGGAGAAATGTTTAACATCCATAAGAAAATTCACAGTGTTCAATAATAATCTAGTGGTAAAGCCAGAACTAGAAATTAGCTCTTCTATTGCCCAATGTGGCACTTTTCCTTGTAGTTAATATTGCAAAACAATTGTAAAAACAAACCAAAACATCCTGAATTTGTAAATAAATATTGCAATATTTCTCTACTGGTATGTAGAGAAAAATTATTTTTATACAATATCTGTATTCCAGGTACTTGTCTAACTGTTTCACATATATAAATTCATTTAGTCTTTAGCGTAAACCCATGCTCGTTATAGGGCAGTTGAAACACCACCTTTTGTGATTTGAACAATGTATGCAGCGAGCTCACCCTTCCTCTTGTAGCCTGCAGATCTTACCAAAGTCCTCTTTCCAGCCATGTATGGAATTATCAGGGCATAGTTATAATAAATACAGTTTTCATCATTCAGAGACTTTTCCAATGAGGTTGAAAACCCCCTTGAATTTGGAGTTAACAGAACATGCTCATTTAGTATTTGGCTAAGTCCAGCTCTAGTAAGAGCCAGTCCTAGTTCTTGATATAGTCAGAAAAATTCATGTGATGAGGGTACTTTGTTTTATAAAGTGAGGCTACTGAAAGAAAAAAATTCCACACATTGAATATGTTCTGGAATTAGATAGTGGTAATGCTTGCACAACTTTGTGAATATACTAAAAACCACTGGATTGTACATTTAAAAGGGTGAATTTTATGGTACATGAATTATATGTCTTTTTCTTTAGTAGAACATCAAAAACATTTCCTAGTTCCATTTTTCCTTTGCTCCCAAACTGCATATCACAATTCTTGATGCTTCATCTAATTGCTGGTTTTCCTAGCAGTGAGAACTTGTTAATTATTGGCAAATTTGCCAGATGAGCAAGTTCAGAAAGAGTGGAAGACATTCCCTGGATTTGGGCCTTAAGATATGTAAAATAAGTATATTTATCTCAACGGGCTTCACTCCCATTTTAGTGAGCAGTTTAAACTCAAGTAATTTGGCCAGGATACAAATAACACACATTATATGCAAATTGCTCAAGAATCTGAACACAATCACATTCACAGTTGGAAGAAAGTAAAACAAAATCTATATATAACTGCAGAACTACTTATTGTGCTAAAAATACCCTCTCTCAAGACACATCCTTTGTTTTCCCAGTGGTGGGAAATAAATTTGTACAATGCCCTCTGTGGCATTAATGATCAATTGTAAAATTATGGCATAAAATTTAATCTGCTTCTCCCCGCTTCCCTCCCTTGAGCAATTGATTCTTGAAAGCAGAGAAAGCCTGTCTCCTGTTTCTAGGCCTTTGAGCAAAGCTGAACATTTTAAACATCAGTTTGGGTCTTAACAATTATAAAATTCAAGAATATGTTTGATGACACCTAACTCCCAGCTTTGCGGTACTTAGTACATTTGTGTCTTGGGGATCCTTCCACTTAGATGGAGCCTGGGACGGCTTCTCGTTGATTTTGATCAGCATCCCTAACTGAAATTGCCACAGTTCAGGGAGAGGGCAGAGCTCTGTCCTTAAAGCTTGCCTCCTGGCTCTCTGGTGTGAATCACATTCAGGACTGCTAGAAGGAGAAGGAAAATGAGTAGGAGGCTTTTTATCTTCTTCACACACCTCACACCCATTTGGCGTTATCTTCCTTCTCTAGTGATGGAGGCAATCAAAACAACTTTATGGCCAATAAAAGTGTTTTCAATGCTGTTTTTCAAGGAATACTAGCATATATGAGATTTGAGTATGTATTCCTGGGAAAAACATATATTTCTTTTTTTCAGAAAAGGAAGGAAGGAAGGAAGGAAGGAAGGAAGAAAACAAAAGTGGAAGAGCCATTACATGACTTTTTGGGACCTGGAGAGCCTGTGGATGGTAAGTGTAGGGGTATTTGAGGTGGGCATGGTCAGCTGGAGGTAACAATGTACATTAGTATATTAAAGGCCCTAAGAAGCTTATGGAATGGTGGTTTTTCATGAAATCCTGTTTGGGAAAATGACCTACAGGTTAAAATTCTTAACTCTTCCTATCATTTAAGGCCCAGAAAAAAATGCTTAAGTTTGTTTTACATACTTTATCACCCACTTATCTATAAGAACCACCATCAGACATTGCATTGGTCTCCTCAATTTCAATTAAACATTTTACTTGCAATTGGAAAAGTTTCACCTTTTTGTGTCTCTTCTGGGTAATCTTATCTACTCTCATACCTTGAGGATCACATATAAAAGGCCATATTTTCTTCATAATTCAGGGTTACCTGTCCTCCTTACAGCTAACACACGATTCCTGAATCTCAATGGTTAATTCAACAAATTTTATTTCTCCCTCATTCACAGTCCAGTGTGGGGTGGATGGCTCACCTCCAAAAAGTGACTTAGAGATTCCAGCTGTTTCTGTATATGACTCCATCAACTTGAGCTCCTTCACTTCAAACCTCATCGATGGAGTGAGAGTAAAGACTGAGGTTCTCTTGGGATATTTTGGGAACCATACCTGGAAGTGGCTTCCTTCCCCTTTTCCCACCTTTTAGTGGCCATAACTAGATACAATCTAAGTAAAAGGGAAGCTGAAAAAGAAAGTCCTCTTGCATTCCAATAAAAAGGAAATGGAATTGGTGAGCATCCAATCAGTCTCTGATTGATCCTGTCTAGTCACCAAAGAGCTATTTCACTTTTCCTCCTAAACATAAAATATGCTTGTCTCCTTCCCAAGTTGGGCAATTCATTGTCCTGCCCAATAAACCCTGCATTTTCAGATGATGTGCAGCCCTCTCCAGGTCCAGATGTGCTTCCCTCAAGGTTCAGTGATCCATAAACTTAAAAGAGAAATCCTCTGTCCTCAAGTCCCCTCTCTAGTTACCACCACAGTGGAAGACTAGTAAAGGGCTGATCACAATATGTGTTCTCATTTAGAAAGGGGAAGACCAGGAGGCTCACACAAATCACTAGCTATAGTAGATCTCCCTTCAGGACCCAGACCCTCATTTCACCAGTTGCCAGGAGCATTGGCTGCTCATGGTTCACAGCTGAGTCCTTCTCAAGGAAGGACTCTGAAGGAAGCTGCCTTGACCAAGGTTATACTCGCTCCTGGGGCAGCTTGAATCCAAACAAGCGGATTCAATGTACCATACAATGGCATTGAATTGAGACAACTCGGGAGCTCCTGAGTGCCTGTGGAATTGGCTGAGGCCTCTGTTGCAACTGCTTTACTGACTCAACTTTTTCCCTCTGCCCAATTCTACTTCCCTGACCCCTTAGAGATGGTGTCTCCAATAGCACAGCCTGATAGCCCTGTGCACACATATCTCAGCGTCTCTGAGTCTGTTTCCTGGGGAACTTGACCTATGACACTGGTCGTTACAGTTCTGAAATCTCACTGAATAGATTGCGAAGCCTCCCTAGTGTGGAAGGGTGAGGGGCATTTCTTAACTGGACCTTGATTTTGCTTTGTGGGGGAGGGACTCCCTTGTCCGTTGTAGTCCATAGCCTGTAGCTCCACCTTCAGGGGTGTTCTCTTTGTCCAATAGTTTCTTTGGGAAAATCTGAGGTGGGTGTTGGAGAGCAGACCATTCTTAGGGTCTTTGAGATTTGACTTCTGCTCACGCTAAGTTAAGGTCCCAAACGTTGCTTCAAGTCTCAAAGAGCCAAACACTTTTTGAATGGAGTATTAAACCAAAGCGAAGGTAAACTTTCTAAGTCTGCACCTCTGCGTAATCTGTTCAAAGCAACATGGCCATATTTGGCCAGCTTCAAATTCTGATTAATCAGAGCCCAGGTTATAGTCAACGTTCACCCCTGATCCTGGCTAGTCTTCAACCTAGGAACAGCTTTTTTTTCAACATTAGTCTATCTCAGCCCAGTTGTAAAGTTGGAACAGAGAATAGATGTCATTTGATGAAAGAGTTTGCCTTCTTTCCCTCCAAAGACCCAAGTGTGGATGGCAGAGGTCTCTGACAGGCTGACTAGGATGGGCAGAGCAAATTAAGATGAGTACAGGGGAAATAATGTCTTATTCAAAAGCCCTGCAAAACTTCTCTAAATTGAGATTTTGTTTTCAGACATGCAGCAGAGGGGGTTTCCCTCTTCTCCCCCAGTGATCCTGGGAAATTCTCCAAAACTGCCCATGACTTTATATCTGCTGCATGACTGAGGATAATGAAGGCAGGGGCTATTTTTCTTTCATATTGAGCACAGGGCAAAAGGAAAGGTAAAGTTACCTTTTACTTCCTGAAATCCTACAGTGGCTACTGAGGGAGGAACTTTACACATGTAATATTATTTAATCTTTATAGCTATGCTGTATGAATATATGATTGTCCTCATTTAACAATGAGGAACTTGAGAGTCAGGACAGTTAACTAATATAATAAAGATTATCCAGGTAAAAGTGGCAAACTGGGAATTCAAACCCAGATCTTTCTAATACCCCAGGACATAGTCTTTATTTAAATATTCAACATTGTCTCCCCTTAGATATATTTTTAATGAATGAAGAACCTTGAAGAACAAAGTTTATATGTCTTGCCAAGATCACAGGTCTAATTAGAGTCAGAGCTAGGTTTCAGTAAATATCTGTTGGGCCATCTCTTTTTGTACAGGTCATTCATGAGTACTTTGGGAGCAGGAGACACAGCTAAAAAGTGAAGCAGTAACTATCTCACTCAAACTGTTAAAATGTTGAAGTTGTAACCACAAAGAAACAGGGCTATTTGTAAGCAAACATATCAGAACTTACCAGTCTTCCTGAGAGCCATGTCCTCTCCAAAGTAGTTATCTTGGAAAGATCTTGAGAAAATGCCCACTTATTCTAGTGGTGCTGGATGGCATCAGAGAATAAGCATGGGCTTTGAAATCGAAAGACCTGTGAGGAATCTCAGCTCCACCATTTCTAGCTGGTCAACCTTGGACAAAACAATTTTCTCTCTGAATCTGCATATAGAGAAAGATATGAGTGCCTCACTCATAGATGTGCTTAATAGCAATGCCTCCAATGATTTTCTTTCTTCTTTTCTCTTTCCCTCTCTCCCCCTCTCCCTCCTTCTTCTCTCCTTTCCTCCCTTCCTTATTTCCTTTGATTCTTTCATGAGTATTAAAGACCCTTTTCCTGCCACTTCTCTAGCCATGGACACATCTCCTCTGGTACCTTTTGCCATGACCAATACTGAATGCTTCCTAATGTGATGTTGGTCTTCATTTCTGTGCCTCCTTGACTTCCTCTGTCTGGAGTGACTTAAATTTATTGCTGTTGAGATTTTATTCATTCTTCAATATCCAACAAAGTATCATTTCTTCAATGCCATCTTTCCTATCTTCCCTCTCCACCTCCCAATAGAATTGATTGCTTCTATCTTTTATTTCTTTTCCCCAACCATATCCTGTACAGATCTCTATGGTTTGGGATTCCAGCATCAATCTATTCTTTGCCCACACTTGGCATTTCACATCCTATCATGTCAGGCTCATTGATGGAGCAGAAACATTCCAATACATTTTGTTAAAAGGGTTGATGCTCCTCATGGGAGATAATACATCCTAGAGAAGAGGTAAGGGAAATAATCTTGAGGCCATAATAGAGTTATAACATTTGGGAACAAGAAAAACAGTACAGTAACCCACTAGGATTCACCCTATCCCTGCCCCCTATTCTTGCTCCATTCACACTGGGTATGTATCAGAGAAAGAAAGAGAGCTGTTCATAAAAGTGCACAAAACTGTATGAACATAATAATATTACCAAAGAACAAAATGCACCTGAAAGTCACCAAAGCTTGGTACCCAACAAAAACAAGGGACGTGCCTGACACATGGTAACAACAGCCATTAATGACATGGTCTGGATGGGATTTCAAACTCCATGCCCATTTTATTTCACTTTACTGCCTCTCAAAGGCATGTTACTTAATAAACACTGATTTGAAACCTGTGCTTCAGTCTCTTCTTTCCCCCAACTTCATGTAAGACATCAAGTGAGTCATTTGGTCTTTGTTGTGTCTCATATTTTCCATCAATGAAATGCAGAAAACAACATTTTCCACCTACCAATTGGTGACCTGGGGTGGATTATGACATAATATTTGCAAGAAACCATAAAGGGAGACATTAAGGTGCAGAAAAATGGTGCCATTAAATAATCTGGCAAGAATTTATTAAGCTATGGGTCAGGTAATAGGATAGGCACTGGATTGAAAAGACAAAGAGGACAATAAAATAAGTAAACTTATGGAAACATCACTATAAAGTCAGTGTGACTTTACTGAGATACAGTGTGACTCCACAGGGGAGTCTGAGTTGTGAGCCTGGTAGTTCATATGCTATGAAAGGGAGGGGAGGACAAGATCAACACGGAAAACACCTGCCTAACTTAAAAGACCCCCTGCACCCAATCTCTGCCAAAAGTTCTGCTGGTTTTTCTGGCCCCTAGCAGCAGCCCTCTGCAGGTGAAAACCTGAATCCTTAGCCTCCTGCCCAGGCAAATGATTTACAAATTCCTCAGGGTTCAGGTGGTTGTGAAATGAAGTCATCTCTATTATTCTCCCCTCACCAGAGTTATCATTGTCTCAACAATGTTGCAAGTGAAGGGAAAGACATGCAAGTCAGAGAGAAGAGCAAAAACAACTATAAAAAGCAATAAAAAGGCATATTACATGGGGGAACTTGGAGATATCCTTTCCTTTCTCACTTCTGTGACTTCTGGGATTTTTTTTTCACTTTTTTTTAGTTTTTACAAGATACTTTGATTACATAAATGTTACAGAAAATATATAGGGGATTCCCATATGCCCTTCTCCCCACACCTCCCACATTTTTCCACATTAGCAACATCTTTCATCAGTGTGGTACATTCATTGCAATTGATAAACACATTTTGAAGCATTGCCGCTAAGCATGGATTATAGTTTACATTGTAGTTTACACTCTCACCCATTCGACTCTGTAGGTTATAGCCAGATATATAATGGCCTGTATCTGTCATTGTAATTTCATTCAGATGATTCCCAAGTCCCCAAAATGCCCCCTTATTACATCTGTTTTTCCCTCTCCCTAACCCCAGAACATCCATGGGTCATTGCCTCCACAACAATGGTATTTCTTCCATTGCTAGAATTCCAAGTAGTCTAAAGGAGAATACTAGTAAGTTTTTTTTAGTTCATAGTTCATTTCCCAATCCTAAGGACTCTGGGATGGTGATGCCCACTCCACCATTAATTGAGGGGGACTTCGATTCCATACATCCAATAGATGGGACTCTTTTGCTTGCAGTTGTAGGCCTTCTTGGTTCCTTGGTATATTGTTTGTCTGTCATCTCCTCCCCATTAGTTGTCCTGGGTGAGCCCATTGAACTGGAGGGTAGGTGTTGCAACTCCATTGAGATTCAGGGCTCAGCTGACACACGGACAACCCAAAGATTTAAGTCTCTTGGATGTACACCTACCAACTCTAGTACTAATTATAGGTTTGAAGAGAAGGACACCAGAGTCATGCATAGGGAAGCCACTGCTGAATCTAACTCAGTCACACTGGGGAACATAAATATTAGATTAGGGTCCACTAGCACAGGGGCAAATTCCTGAGCTGTCTGCGCTGACTATAGTGTCTGGATGTCCCTACATCCCTGAGGAGCTTTGCTATTTGGGGTCATATCTATTTTGGCTGTCAATGAGATCCTGTTGAGATGTGCATAAGCGCTACTTCTGGGATGGCCTTCCGACTCACTTTGAATTCCCTTAGCCATACAAACTCATTTGTCTTTAGCTTTTCCCCTTTTGATCAAGGTGTTTTGTTTTGTTTTTTGTTTTTTTTCTCCCCCCAGATGCATTGCTTGTTGGTACTTGGTAACAATCCTTCGGTGCCAGGGAGGCTCATCCCCAGGAGCCCTGTCCCATGCTGGGGGGAAGTTATTGCATTTGTATGCTGAGTTCGGCTTAGAGAGAGGCCACATTTGAGCAACAAATAGGCTCCCTGCAGGTAACTGTTAGGCTCCTTACGTCACTAGGCTAAGTTTCAATTACAAGAGCAAAGGCTCATAAGCACAGTCATCAATATCAAGGGTCCTTCAACTGGGTTTTCTTTATAGAACTTCTAGCAATCCAGATTAAGGCCCAGCTTGGTTCAGATAGCTACACCTTAACTACAAATAACATCTTCAAAAGTTCCTATTTACAATGGGTCACACCCACAAGGATGCAGATTAAGATCAAGAACATGTGTTTCTTGGGGTACATGATTCAACCTACTACATTAAGTCAATTTTCTTTTTAAACACTACTACAGAGGCCAAACTATCAGCTATCTACTCTGTGACTCTTAGATTCTAATTTTCCTATTATTATATGAAGTTAATAATTCTTACTTGGCAGTGTTAACAAGGATTAAAGTATTTGGTGTCTAGGACTTGCTTAATACATATGACACTTACTAATAACACATATTCACTAGCGATTAAATAATCAGAATGTGATAACTGGTCAATTTAGGGAATGCTTCATCTTAAGGATGCTCAATCAGAAACTTGATGTCCACCTGTCCAGAACATTATTGAGGAGATTCATTCCTTGGGTTTAGGGTTGGACTTGATCAAAGATAGATTTCATAATCTTTGCCAGGTCATATTGCTTGGTCATGTCTGCTGGAGTAATGTAGTAAGAAGTGTCCTGCATCTGTAGTCAGACTCAGTGAAGACTCACCTGATTGATTAATGATGTCTGCCAAGGTCTGAGACAGTGGGAGTGGCAGCATGTTTATGCATACTTGCCATCCCTGAACCAGATGATGTCTAAGTCCACACCCAGCCCCGAGAGTTTACGAACAAGATTTAACCAAATATGACCTGTATTTAATGCTTCAGAAATTATTCTGAAGTCTACATTATGAAGATCAGTATCAATGAAGTATCAGTTAGTGGAGATTACTGCGTGACAGACTGTTGTCTGGTCTTATTCTTATGTTCACATGAGAAAAACCACATTCAGCACTTCACAGAACAGGCTTATTAACTAAATTCTCTAATGTCATTAATTTTTATTATGCATGACAAAATCCTATCTGCTTCACTTTGGTTTAATCTGAGAGACACTTACTAGGTTCTGTTCAGTATGCAAGATGCTAAGGGCACAGTGATGAATAATACTGAGTGCCTTTACTACATGTTTCCTGACATTCTCACAAATACAAACTAGTACAAAAAATGAATAAAACATAAGGTGTGCAATCATAGAGGTTTCCACCATTGCTTCTCAAACTTTTCCACCAAAATTGAATGGAAAGATTGCCTACTTCAAGGAATCTGTAGAAGTGATCCACAACAGGCAGACACAAGAGTAAATGTTTTTAAGGATTCTTATTTGAAGTTTTTTATAAAATGAAAAAATTCTATACCGTAATATATCCGTTTGTTCTACTTATAGGTTTTTTCCTTCTCAAAATCTTCAGGAATAACTGGTGAACAAAAAATATGCCAGGCTTCCCATATGGAATCCTGGGAGCTTGACATACCTACAGGGATATAGACCCAGTTCAAGAAGCCAGAATGACTGAAGTGGAGAAGGATTATCGAGTGAGCTGAGAAAGAAGTTATTAGTTTTGTTTGGGGAAGGAAAATAAGGGAAAGTTTCATAGATGACATCAGACCTGAGTGGAGGGGCAGGAATGGAAATCCATACAGAAAAAGAAAGAGCCTGTGAGAAAGCCTGGGGCATTATTAAATAGCACAGCACATCCAGGAAACTCTGAACACTCATACTGTTGGACATAAAATGTCCAGCTTGAGCATGGCATGAATAAGGCTAGAAAGGGAGTCAGGAGTCACATAGTTTGTAAATATGCATTTTTCATTAACTTTTAAAATTGCTCTTTTCCTTCTTGATGCCCTTCCCACTCATACACCAAAAGGCAGATCAGGTGGAAGCATTTTTTGCTTCATTCATAAACAGCACTTCAGAACCAAATCATCCATGGCCAACCTCTGCTTGGCCTTGGCCGCCTATCAAAGGCCTCCTCTCACTGTTGATCAATGGTTCTTCTGGTACTGGAACAGAGCCAAAGAGGAAACAGCCATTGATGAAAGCGTGAGGCAGCACTGCAGCAAGACCAAAACGTCCTGACCAGAGTGCAGACTGAGTATTTCTTCTTAATTAAAAGCATTCTGCCAGTGTGGGGCTCATTTACTGAATGACCCCCAGAGGGATGGCAATGTCCTCCGACAGTCATTAATAACCCACCTTCTGTGTTTAACCTCCTTATCCTTTTGAGGAAATATTTACAATAGAAATCTAGGCTGTGCTGCAGAAAACCAGCTCTATCTGGAAGGTGTGCAGACCAAAATGTTTGAAAATGACCTCTTCTGCCAGCATTCTTTGGCAACCCTCCATAATGGTACCCTTCTTTATTACAGGTTTGGTTCTCACTGGAAAGAACTTCAATAGGTCTAAACATGCACAGGATGCAAAGCATCAATATTTTTCTTTCTTAAAACCACAAATACTTTAAATAATATTTGTAACGTGCAGTGTCCCTGAAATTTTCAATAAATTTTCATCAGATAGACTAATTGGCTGTATTGCCAAATTCCTTTGCAGTATGTTTTTGTCTTATGCAATGTCAAGAATATTGTAAACAAGACACTGGGAGTAATGGGAATTAGTAAGAATTGCTTCCTCAGTATTGAAATCTCAAAATATATTGAGAGCTAGTCCACAATATACTGCACTTTGCTTGTGTGCTGTTCTAGGTAGATTAAATATTTTGCCTTTATGTGGTCCACATAGCGCTGTCAACAACCTTTTAGGGAAGATACAACTCCCATTTCAGAGATGGGGGAACTGAGACTCAGAGGGGTTAAGCAAATTTCAAAATTTACCAAAGTACAAGGGTCAAGCTGATTTAGAACCAAGGGCTCTGGGACTTCAAGTATTTTCTAATTAATATGTTCAACTGCACCTCATGCACCTGTGCCTTTGTCCCTGCTGTGCACAGAGCCTGGAATACTCCATCCCTGCCTTTTATTTGGTTAACCCCTTCTTTACCTTTAAGATCAAGTTTGGATGTCACCAATTTCAGGCAGCTTTATGTGTCTTCCAAAAGGGTAGGCTGGGTGGTTGTGGTCTTTGGTTTCATAGCGTCTTGTGCTTCCCTTTCTGAAACAGCTACCATGCTATTCAGACTGCTTATGCTGAGGTCCTAGAAGGCAGCAACCACGCCCTCCCTCTACATGTGTCTCCCTGAATAACAGTTGTTAGTGTTTACAATGCATCCCGCAAATATTTCACAATTGTGTGGCACCTTAGGCTTTACACTGCATCTGTATAAGTAGACTCATATGATGATATATACAAGCACATAAGGGAGCTTCCTGGTGCCTACTAAAGAAGATAAGCTGATGAAACAAGCTGATCCAACGAGTTGACACAATGAGCAGACACAACAAGCAGGGAGTGGATGTGGCTCAAGCGGTTGGGCACCTGTCTCCCACATGGGAGGTACCGGGTTCGGTTCCTGGTGCCTCCCAAAGAAGACACAATAAGCAGAGACAATGAGCAGACACAGCAAGCAGACAATAAGCAGACAGATGAGGAAGCCATCTGAGGCTGGGGGGAAGCATATATAATCAGAAGAGTGCTATATCAAATGAAACAAAATAAATGCAAGGCCTGAGGAGTAGCTATAAGAATCTTTGATTATAAAAGCTAGTATGCTTCCAAATATTATACACATATTATACTATAGAGATATTTTTAAACAAATCTCTCAAAAAGGTGGCTAAAATGTAAATAACATCACCTTTGAACCATAAATAAACACACATTAGTCATTGTTGTATGGTTGGAATAATGTAATTGGTCATGCATTTCTCTTTCTTTGTTTTGTTTAGTAGAAAGCCAGTCCCCTTCTTAAAGACATATGTGATCTTATTAATTTAAAAATATTTTTACCCCATTCCCTCTCCTATATATTTAATTCAGTTGTTTGTTTCCACCAATAAACTATACTTTGCTTGATTATAATTCTACCTTCCTAGGTATAGAACTCTTCTCCCTCTCCAATTAGATTAAAATTATAATAGGCCATTCATTCATTCATTCGTTCAAATAACCAAAACTTTGGCTGCCTATTGTGTGTCAGACACTCTACTGGGAATAGAGCAGTAAATGAAAAGGACACTATCCTTGAACTCTGGGGAGTTTACTGTTCATAAAACATTTAAAAACATGTACTGTTTTTGTATTCTCCAAACTACCCTAGTAAGAAGATTTTGAAATTAAGGTTCATCTTCTTCAAGCTACTCAGTCTCATAGACTTAGTAATTGAAGGAGCCAGAGGTAGCATCAAGTTCTGACCCTAATCCTGGGTTCCTTCTATGGCTCAGTGCTTCTAGACCAATGAATGTTATCCTTCCCCAGGATGTGGTGATTTTTAGCTGTCCATAAAACCAGAGGAGCGGAAGAATCTCTGTTAAAGATAACGAGGATGAATTTAAGTGAAGCATTCTGAAGAGTCTGAGGCTGGCCTGGCCCTGTCTCTCTTACCATGCAACAAAAGCTCTGATTTATGAAATTTGCTGAGAAAGAGATAACTAGGGCTCACTGTATCCAATTTTCTTTTCTTTCCTGGGCACTTGAGAAAAATATTCAGCAATTAGAATGGGACCACGAGACTAATCCTGGCCAATGGACAGTAAGGCCATGATAGATGATGGTGGTGTCCTTGTTATGGTTCAATTGTGTCCCCCCCCAAAATGATATGTTGAAGTCCTTACCCCAATAACTCAGAATGTTATTGGAATATTATTGGAAAAAGGTTGGTACAGATGTAATTACTTAAGATGAGTTCCTGTTGGAGTACGGTGAGCCCTTCATCCAATATGACCGGTGTCCTTGTAAGAAGAGGAGAACACACAAACAGAGGAGAAGGCAATGTGAAAATGGAGACACACAGGGAAAAGGTGGCAGTTTAAAGATGGACATGGAGATTGGAGTGATGCTGCCACAAGCCAAGGAAAGCCTGGGGCCACCAGAAGGTGTCAGAGGCCAGGAAGGATTCCACTCTGGAGCCCCCAAGGGAGCATGGCCCCACCAGTACCTCAATTTCAGACTTCTGGCCCCCAGAACCATGAGCATGAGTTTCTGTTGTTTTAAGCCATCAAGTTTGTGGTAATTTGTTACCAGAGCTCTAGGAAACCAACACAGTCCTTCAGAAGAAATTTTGCTTGAGAAGGAACTTACTTTGAAAGCAGTACAAACATAGATAGAATCAGCTAGTATCAGACAAGAAAAGATAACAGAGGCTACCAAACCTGTGAAGAACTTTGTGTTTTGAATATATATGTATGTGTGTGTGTGTGTGTATGTGTGTGTGTGTGTGTGTGTGTGTGTGTGTGTATATATATATATATATATCTTGGATCTTGGAAAGGATATTTCATGATTTTATGATGTCCCCACATTTTTTTTTACAAACCAATTTTATTGATACATATTAATAAAGCATACAATTCATCCAAAATGTGCAATCAATGGTATTTGGTATAATCACATAGTTGTGTATTCATCACTTCAATCATTATTAGAGCATTTTCATTATTTCAATAATAATAAAAAAAAACATAAAAACAGACAAACACACAAGAAAATTCCTCATCTCTCAATCTCTCTATTTCCCCTGCTGTACATAGCTGCTATTTCTGGCTATTTTTGCACAATTATTTATTTGTTTATTAAGCAGTTTTATTGAGATATATTTACATACCACATGATGATGTCCTTCTATATCCATCCACTTTCTCCCACCCCAAACTTCTGGGAACCACTAACCTATCCTCCATTTCTGTAATTTTGTCTTTTCAAAAGTGGTATATAAATGGAATCATATAGTATGTAACCTTTGGGGATTGGCTTCCTTCACTCAGCATAATTCTGTGGAGATTGATCCAGGTTGTTGTGTGTATGAATAGTTAATTCCTTTTCATAGCTATTATTCCATGGTCTAAAGATAATACAGGCTGTTTAACCATTTGCCCATTGAAGAACATCGGGTTGTTTCCAGTATTTGCCAATTACAAATAAAGCTGTTATAAACATTCTTATACAGGTTTTTGTGTGAACATCTTGGGTGAACCTGATTATCTCTAAGATAAATATCTGGGAGTGCAATTGCTAAGTCATATGGCAGCTGCAAATTTTGGTTTTATTTTTTAATACTTCAAATCTCAAGTCAAAATGTTATTGGCTTGAAATGCAAATTCAGTTTTTTAGGAAACTTCCAAACTGCTTTCCAGTTTACATTCTCAAAAGCAATGTATAAGTAATCCAGTTTCTCTGCATCCTTGCTAGCATTTGGTCTTCTCACTATTTTTTATTTTAGTCATTCTGATATACTTTCATTGTGTAATGACCTTTCATTGTGCCTCTAATTTGCATTTCCCTAGTGGCTAATGACATTGAAAATTGTTCATGTGCTTAATTGCCACCTGTATATCCTTTTTTCTGGTAAAATGTCTCCTCAAGTCTTTTCTCATTTTTAAATTGGATTATTTCTCTTTTTTTTCTTTTAAGTTTTGAGAATTCTTTATATTTTCTAGATATTAGCCCTTTTAAAGATACATGGTTTGCAAATATTTACACCCATTCTGTGGCTTATCTTTTCATCCTCTTAACAGGGTCTTTCACAGTGCAAAATTTAAAAATCTACCAATTTTATCTTTGATATTTCATGATTTTGGTGTCAAGTTTAAAAAATCTTGGCCTACATTTATATCCTGAATATTTTCTTCTGTTTTTGCTAAAATTTTTAAGGTTTTATGTTTTATATTTAAGCCCATGATCCATTTTGAGTTAATTTTATGTATAGGCTATAAGTCTTGGGTAGAGCTTCATTATTTTGTCTATGGATGTTCAATTACTGAAGTACCATATTTTCAAAAGGTTATCTTTCCTCCGCTGAATTGCTTTTACACCTTTGTCAAAAATCAGTTGGGAATATTTGTATGGGTCTATTTCTGGTTCTCTAGTCTGTTTCATTGACTATGTGTCTGTCCCTCTGCCAATAACACACAGCCTTCATATTGTAGTTACATAAAAAGTCATGAAATTGTATAGACTGATTCCTCTATTTTCCCCTTTTCAAAATTTGTTAGCTATTCTAGTGCATTTACCTTTCCAAACATTTTGGAATAATCTTGTCTATATCTATAAGAAATCCTGCTGATATTTTTATATGACAGGTATTAAACCTGTATGTCAATTTGGGGAGAGAATTGGCATCTTTACTATGTTGAGAGTTCCAATCCATTAACATAGTATGTCTTTCCAATTACTTAGATCTTCTTTGATTTCCTTCATCAGTGTTTTGTAGTTTTCATCCTACAAGTCCTGTACATATTTTGTTTTATTTTCATGTAAGTATTTCATTTTTAAGTAATTATAAATTATATTGTATTTTATTTTTATTGTTACTACAAACAGATATGGT